>LR753305.1:2668475-2742980 GCA_902729485.2 Mus minutoides | reverse complement strand
GGCTGAGCAAGCCAGGGGAAGCAAGCCAGTAAAGAACATCCCTCCATGGCTTCTGCATCAGCTCCTGCTTAAGTTCCAGTCCTGACTTCCTTTGGTGATGAACAGCAGTATGGAAGTGTAAGCCGAATAAACCCTTTCCTCCCCAACTTGCTTCTTGGTCATGGTGTTTGTGCAGGAATAGAAACCCTGACTAAGACAGGTAAAGACAGAAATCACGTATAATGCACATATTCAAAGAACATAGCCAGCAGAGGGCTGTTTCCACCACCTCTAGAGATCTTGTGATGCCTCTGGCTGATACAGCTGCTCCCAGACACACCGCATGCCAAGGCTGAAGACCGAGGTCTGGGAGCTGGGTCTGGTGAGGAAGAGAAAAGCTGATGAGCTCAAGTGGAATGCCACCGGGTCCCCATGTGGAAGGTCACACTCAGCTGGCACTTCAGACTTGATGTGGCAGAGGTGAGGGGCGAGAAGAGCTTTCCCAGGAAGGCAACATAGGTTATCCCAGATACAAAGATCAAAGATGAAGCTTCAGAGAGGTGAGGCCACTTGACTAGGGCTGCAGATCCCCTGGAGGGACAGAGACCTTGCTGGGGGATTCTACCTACTAGCTATCCAGTGATCCTTACTCCCAGTGATACCCTGGGGCCAGAAAGGACTAGCCCAGGGTCCAGGCTTTCTGCTGTGGATCTCTTAAGTGTCTGCTGGAAACTGGAGAGCCTTGAGAGCATCAATTTAGTGACTGGTGACAGGCCAACACCTAAGTCAAGCAGAGATCAATTTAACCTAGGTAGGTAGGGTGGGGGACTAACTCCCCAGGCTGCAGGCATCTGTCTCTGAAACCAAAGAGCCTTGGTGAGGGCGAGGCAGGGAAGCTCCTAGGACAGTAGGAAGTCTCCAACAAGGAAGACAAGAGTCACCAAGGAGGCTCTCCCCCAGCCAAGGCATCCCTCCCGCCCAGCCAGAGAATGGAATCCAGAGATGGGCAGGCTGCATAAGGGTGGGACAGACCCAGCCAGTGGCATCTCTGAGTCAGAGAGGGGGGTGGCAGTGACTCAGCAAGGTCATCTGCAAGGCCAGCTTGGTAGAAGCTGAGCCTAGGAAATCCTATGCCTGCCTGTGCTCCTTGGCTGTAAAAAGCCCACTTTACCGCCTTGCCTGCAAGAAAGGAATAATGGGCCAGAATTCTTCTGCAAGTATCTCTTTATTAATCCATGTGGAGAAAGAGGAAGAGAAAGAGAAAGCGTCTCTAGAAATACCTCGTTCAATTATACCTCAGTGTGACGTATGTCGCTTGGGTTGGCTGGCTGCTCTTTACCTCAAAATACGCCCCCGGGATGGGCGGTGACTTGTGGCTTTGTCATAGGCGCACGTGCACTGAGCTTGTTTACGTATCTAGGCAACCAGCGCTGGAGCGCGAACTCGGGAGCCGCGATGGGCGGTGACTTACGTGATCTCGTCACAAACGCCTGCGCACTGAGCTTGTTTACGTTTCTAGGCAACCGTCTCCTAGGTAACCCACTCGGGAGCGCACCGGCTTGGGAGAGCTTTAGCGCGCGGCTCCCTACACTTGGCATTGTCACCTGTCCCTCTCCCACTCAGGATACCCTCCATATGCCCTGGCACAAGAGTTTCTTTATGAATTATGGCTCCCAGCCCCAGCCTGCTCTAATGCTGTCCTCACTCAAAAGGAACCCATTATCAGGTGGGTCTGCAACTGTGGTGGTGGTGGTGGTGGGTAACTAGCCACCTGAGATAATGGCAGTCATTTGGTACTGGTCACCCCCTTCTTCCTTGCCATTGGGCTTCTCATTGAACCCCCACCCTCCAAGGATCATTATAACCCTGAGCATGATTAACTAGTAGTCAGAAAGGAGAGGGGAGGAGCTAGAGAGGTAGCTCAGTTGGTAGGATGCTACTTGCCAAGGATGCATGAAATTCCAGCACTGCGGAACATGAACATACGGGGGACCAACACCGCCAGGTGACTATTGTAAGCACACCTATAATCCAAGCCCTCAGGAAGCAGGCAGATCTCTGAGTCTGAGGCCAGTCTGGTCTACAGAGTGAGCTCCAGGACAGCCAAAGTTAGAGTTCAAAGTCACCCTCAGCTACAAAGTGGCTTTGAAGCCAACCTAGGCTACATGGAACCCTATGTAAAAAAATAAATAAAAAGTCTGACTACACTGGGGGAAGAGTTAGGCTGACAGAGTAGGGTTAGGTGCTATGCCTTAGTGCCCCAGGCTAGGTTCTTATCTGTTTTAATAAGTATAGGGACTTGGCTGTCTGCATTCAAGGCTGGGGTGATGGTGGTAGGGTAGACAAACTTGGGCTAGCCTGTTGGGGAGCTCTGGGCTAGTTTTAAAGTAGGGATCTTACTCTAGGTTCACTGCCTGAAAGACCTGCTCCCTAGGGCCCTGGGCTAGCCTTGGGTACTTCCTTGGTTCCTACTCCTCTATCAAGCTGCCCTTGTAACAGGCCCCATGCACCTACAACCCTAAACTCAGCCCCTCATCAGGTAGCTTCGGCCTCCTTGGAAAGACAGTGGCATTGTGGGTGGGACCATTCTCTTCCAGGTAAGGGTGTAGCCAGAAGGGAGGAGGGTATGCAGGAAAGGAAGGTGCACTGGCACTGTGCTTGTGGGACTGGGGCCTGAGAGAGGTGAGACAGCAGTTGGCAAGGACACAGAATAAGAGGGCTTCATGGTGTCCAAGAGGAAGCCCTCCCTGACTTTGTCCTCAGCACAGACTAGAGCTTCAGAACATGTGGTTTTAGGAAGATCCCTTCAAGAGAACAGTGCCTGAAATAGGTGGTCCAGACCAGGGCAAGGCAGGGCAGCGGGGCAACCAATACCACCATCCTGAAGCTGGTCTATGGTAGCCTGGCCAGTGGAGGGGCATTATGGAGAACAGTGCTAGGCTGGAGGCCAGCATGGGGTGGGTCAGGGAGCTAGGGAGAACCGTGTAGTAGTCAACCACTCCCTTGATGTTCCCTTGGCTAGAGCCCCAAGGAATGACACAGGTGTCCCAAGAAAAAAATACTTTATTGGGGATGGAAGACCCAAATTCAGGGGTGGAGGCACCAGAGTGAGGCCGCAGTAGCTACCTGAAATTGGCACAGGCTACCCCATCTTTAGGGGAGCCTGCTCTGGTGACCCTCCCAGCCTCCCCTTCCCCCTTCATCCTAGCACTCTGAGGTTTCCTAAGTTTGCCCAGCAACCTTCATCTTAGTCGTTGACACTGATCCCTCCTCCAGGCTTGGACCCACCATCCAGTGGCAGGGTTTGCTGTGACAGGGGAGGCAGGCAGGGACAGGAGGTGAGTTTCCCTGGTGTGTACCCTCCCAGGCAGCCCTTCCAGAAGGTACCTTCTTTCTCCGGCCTGGCAGACATAGCACCTCTCCCTTTCCTCATGGCCATTGTCCAAGGTTATATTCAGGCTGGGGCTGTCCAGGTAGAACTCATGAGCTCCCCCAGGTCTCAAAGACCTTTGCCAGGCTGGTCCCTGTTCCACAACCCCTGGCGGGTAGCCCAGGAGGCCACCAACTCACAGTTGTGATAAAGAAACATTCCTGAAAGGGTGAGGGTGATGCCCAGGTAGCTAAGAGCGCTGAGGTGGCTGCTGAACAGGAGCCGGGACAGGATGAGGTTGCCCACAACCGTGAGGTTGCCCAGTACGTGGACGGTGAGGGCAGATGTGAGGGCCAGCAAGGAGAAGCTGGCCAGGTTGTAGATCACGGACAGAAAGCAGCTCAGCAGGACACAGGCCCAGAGGCGAGAGTCGGTGGGAGGCAGCGGTGGGGCTGCACCAGCCTCCAGCACCAGCGCTGCGCCGGCCAGCAGGCAGAAACTGGGCAAAGAAGTGGCGTACAGCAGAGTCACCGCGTCCAGCCTCTCCTCTTGCAGCAGAGCACCTGCAACCAGGAGAATGACCGTCATCAGCTGGTATAGAGACAGCGCCCACTGAGCCAGCCCCCTACAGCCCCATCCTCATGGCCCAGCCTCCTGGAAGCTGGTCCTGACTCTGAGCAGGGTTAGTACCTCCTGCCCTGAAGTATGACTTGCAAGTGGTGGAGGAGCCAGGCCACCTGGGCTTGTGACCTGTGCCCATTCCTCCCTTATCGAGTTGAGTAAAACGTGAAATTTTTACAAAGGTAGCACATACAAAAGCCTTAATATGGTGACTGCTCAGGAGATGTGAAGAACAAGGTCTTTGCAACCACAGGTCTTTGACCTGTGCCCATTCCTCCCTTATCGAGTTGAGTAAAACGTGAGATTTTTCCAAAGGTAGCACATACAAAAGCCTTAATATGGTGACTGCTCAGGAGATGTGAAGAACAAGGTCACTTACAACCACGGAGATGACAAAGGGCCAACAAGACAGTCATTGTTGGCTCTTGGCAGTTATAATAACACAATAAGCAGCTTGGGAGGGGGGAAGGAGAAAAGCGGTTAAGAAAATAGTTTTGCCAGACAGTGGTGGGGCACATCTTCAATCCCAGCACTTGAGGGGCAGAGGCAGGTGAATTTCTGAGTTTGAGGCCAGCCTGGTCTACAAAGTGAGTTCCAGGACAGCCAGGGCTACACAGAGAAACCCTGTCTCAAAAAAAAAAAAAAAAAAAAGAAAGAAAATAGTTTTGAGTCAAATGGTGAGAGTGGTCGTTCATGCCATTCACTTACAACCACGGAGATGACAAAGGGCCAACAAGACAGCCATTGTTGGCTCTTGGCAGTCACTCACTGTTTATGATTGAGAATTGGGGGGTTTGTTTGCTTTTGTTTTCTGAAACAAATTCTCACGTAGCCAAGGGCAGCCTTGAGCTGGCCATGTAGCAGAGGCTAGCCTTGAACTCTTCTTCCTCTTGCTTTCCCACTGTGTTGTTACCCCACCCCCTAGAGCTGGGATTGAAGCTGTGCACCACAAGCTCTGGCTTCATGATCTGCATAGGATCTTTTTTTTTTTTTTTTAAAGCAACTCTTTTTTTTTTTTTTTTTCTTCCTTGTTTCGGTCAACCCCGCTCACTCTGGCTGGCTCTGCTCGCTCTGGCTGCCCCCATACAGCCCTGCTCGTTCTGGCTGGCCCCGCTCACTCGCTCCAGCCAGCCCACTCGCTCCAGTCCTCTCGCTCGCTCGCTCCGATCAGCTCCGCTTGCTCCGGTTGGCCCCGTTCACTCCGGCTGTCCCCGTTCAGCTTGCTTGCTCCGGACAGCCCTGCTCGCTCTGGTCAGCTCTGCTCGCTCCGGTTGGTCTCACCAGTCCAATGATTCATTTTATTATTAATCTTCATAAGACGCTCCAGAGGAGGGCGTCAGATCTCATTACGGGTGGTTGTAAGCCACCATGTGGTTGCTGGGATTTGAACTCATCACCTTCGGAAGAGCAGTCGGGTGCTCTTACCTGCTGAGCCATCTTACCAGCCCTCTGCATAGGATCTTAACAAACAAACAAACAACAACAACAAAACTACCAACAACAGTGGGGCTTGTCAAGATAAACCCAGATGTACAAGAACACCTTTTAGGTTTTCAAGGAGAGGGGATCCTGCCACCTACACAGCGTGGCTGTCTGCCTATGGCCATACCAGCCTCTATAGAGCTGATTGATTCACACAGAAAAAGCATGGCCACCATCGAAGGTCCACACAGCTTGGATGAGATGTCGGGAGCCTTTTCCGAGTTAGCAGAGGAGAGTTAACACTTGATGCTGGTGCCCTCCTGGGTCCCCACAGTGCACTTTCCAAGGAGCCCCACAGTGCTTGCTCACAGCCCGTGCTTACAACAGGAAGTGGTAGTTATCCCTCTCTTGGTTCATTTGGCTGTTTGGACTTGGTTCTTTAGGCAACAGGCTCTCCAGCTCATCCATTTCTAGAAACAGGTAGATAGTCATAATGCCTCTGCTCATTCACACCAAGGGCATCAACCGAGGAGCTATCCCTGTCTGTGGCTTGGCCTTAAAGACAGTACAGGAAGGTTTCGGGTTTCAGATGGACTCCACTCTCATGGGTAGCCCCTGCACCCTGCCTAACCTCCCTGTCCCTGCAGCCCACAAAAGAGCAGTGATTCTTGTGGCAGAAGTGACCAACTCCCCAAATGCTAACCTGTTGTCCTGACTCTCGGTGACCCCGCCCTTGCCAAAACCCTCTTTGTCATGCTCTACTTTTCCAAAGATATTTTGTTTTGCTTCCTTCTGGTGCTGGGGCCCAGAAAGTTATCACTGAGCTACATAGTCCCAGCTCCTCCAAAGTGGGGGAGAGGGGAGGAGGCTGAGACAGGCTCTATAACATTAAAAAATATTACACATATGTATGGTGTGTATATGTATGTCCCATGCATGCAATTTGTGTAATGCATGTATGTATGTATGTATGTATGTATGTATGTATATGGACTATGTGAAAATCACAGGGCTACTTGCAGGAGCTGGTTCCCTCCTTCCACTGTGGATTCTGAAGCTCATACTCGGGTCATTTGTGCAGCAATGCTTTCACACACTGAGCAGTCTTACTAGCCCTGAGACAAGGGCTTCCGAGGAGCTCATGCTGACCCAGAACACTCTCTAGATCCCAGGCTGGCCCACACCAGGCTGGCTAGACCCTACTGTCTCAGTTTCTAAAGTGATGGGATTAGAGGCATGTGCCACCATGCCAGGCTGAAAAAGCATTCTATTTTTCTGCCTATAGACAGAATCTGACTTTGTAGCTCCAGCTGGCTTTGAACCCACCATTCTCCCAGGGTGCCAGGATTGCAGGCATGCACCTCCATGCCTGCATCAAAAATAATTTCAGTGTCTGAACACACTCAGCCTCTGTCCCCCCCACCCCCCTCCCGCACACACAGAGCAGTGACTTCTTGGCCTCTCACCACTTTGTCCCTTCCCTAGCTGTGTAACAGTCACCTCTCTGCCTCAGTCTCCTTGTGGACGGGGGTGGGACACACTCAGCACTGAGGTGGACACCATCCTCTGAATCTGAGGACTGACAGGACTCTGCCACAGCCTGTGCCACATCCAAGGATATCCTTTGCTGCTCTGTCACCAGCATTGTGGCTGTAGAGCACCTTTGGCAGCCTCATCAAGCTGCCACCATGCCTGTGCCCACCTTGTACTCGATACAACTTCTGTCTTGCTAAGCACAGTGCCCCACTCTCTGGGGGCTCAAAGGAAGTTCTGAAACACAGGTGTGTACAGATGACACCAGGCTCAGCAGGCTGGCACCTCCTTTCCTTGCCTCTCTGGATCTGAGGGCAGCACTGCTCCATTCCGTACATCCCCCTGCCCCTGCAGCTGGCCCAAGCTGTCTGTGGCTGCCTGAGCTCCCTTTCTGGACTCCTACCCCTGCTCCCACACTATGTGCTTTCAGGGACTGAGCGAGCCAGTACTGGTACACTCTAGCCTGTCCAAGAGCCCTTAGCAAAACAAACTTCCTCTTTTTAAAAAAATCCACTCCCAATCCTGGAGCCAGCCACTCTCCTCATCTCTGCCAGGCTCCCATTTCTGAGGGGGAACCCCCAGCTCTCTAAGTGATCTTTCCCAATCTGACGTCAACCGACATCACAACCATCACTTAGAGACATCCTTTGCATTTCTCCCCTACCCCAGGCCCCAGACCCCAGGCCAGGTACTGAGTACACAGAGATGATACAGCACACAGCCTGGGCAGAAGCAGATGGGTGATCAATATGAACCGAATGGCCCACTGCCGGCCAAGTAAAGGGCACCTAACGCACTCAGTGTAAGAAGCTGAGTCTTGAGAGAGAGGAAGAGAGCCAGCAGAAGCCAAGAGGTGGCTGCCAGTCATGTGCTACTATGAACAGCCTGCACACCCTAATGCTTGGCTGGCCACAGCCCCTCCTACAGGCAGGAGCTGCCCAGAGCCCGGTATGAGGGGTACTTGGCTCTGGCAGGTGCAATGTGGGGTTGGAAGCCGGGCCTTCTCTGCCTGGTGTCCCTACCCAGAAAGGCAATACAGAGTCAGGTTTCCCTGAGCCACTTCAAAGCCCAACTCAGGCCTAAGCTCATGTAACCTGAGGGCTAAAATAGAACTGTTTTTACCGTGCTCATGGCTTGGGGAGATAACAACAAGACCTTTGGGTCCCAGACAGAAGATACCAGGCAGGGCTAAGGCCTCACTTTGCGGTTCCTCACTGCAGGCTACACCAACCATAGCTCAGCAGCCCTGGGGACCCCTTACGTTCTAACTCTCCTACTTCTCCCTTGGGTTAAGGTGGAAGGACAGTAGAGCTATGACTCAAAAGCCCCTTAACTGCTCAGACAGGAAGTCAGCTTCCACCCCTGGCACACTGAGGCTGGGCAGGGAAGGATACCTTACTTCTGCCCTGAGTCCTGCTGCTGCCCACTTACGACAGAGCAGCAGCCCCGAGTCACACAGACCAGATTTGGAGTCCTTGGGAGCCTTGTGACCCTGGGCCAATCATAAACCTCCTTGGCAGCACTCTGGAGGCTGAGTCAGGAGGATCACAAGTTTAAGGCCAGCCTGAGCTCCACAGCAGGACAGCCTAACCTCCTCTGCCCCTCCCCCAGTAAAATACTCTCTTATTCATTCCATCACCTGTGACATGAAGACAAAGATGGCAGTTGTCATGACAACCTATGATCAGCACCCAGAACCAAGTTCAGCACACTGTAGCTAGCTCCTGGTAAATGCTTCTCAGGCTCCGAGAAACCCCTGTGTTCCCAACAGCTTAAGGCCTTTCTGCGTTCCCTTCTCTTCACTAGTTTATACTCCCTGGCCTTCTGGGTTCCTAATCCTAGGACACACAGCTTAGACAGCATAGAGTCTGAACGCCACTCTCAAATCTTGCCTCTGCTGCTCACTGGCACAAGGCCTAGGCTCTGCACCTCTGTCAAGTGGGAATAATAAAGTGTGCTTGCTTCAACAAGAGGCAGTAGGATGGAGTGGAACAAAAGGATTCCCGAGTTATAAAAACATTTCACCAACTACTGTTATTAACTATGCCTCTAAGGCTTAAGTTTGAGGCCGGAACTCACTAAATACTCTCTGAGCCTTGCCTATAAAAGAGGATCAGCCGGGCGGTGGTGGCGCACGCCTTTAATCCCAGCACTTGGGAGGCAGAGGCAGGCGGATTTCTGAGTTCAAGGCCAGCCTGGTCTACAAAGTGAGTTCCAGGACAGCCAGGGCTACACAGAGAAACCCTGTCTCGAAAAACCAAAAAAAAAAAAAAAAGAGGATCACTGCCACCCATTCCCTTCCCAGGAACATCATGGCCACACCCCCACCTCCTCAAATGGAGACCCAGGCACTCACTCTGTTGAACAGACTTGAAGCCTCGGAGACAGGTGGCCACCAGCAAGAAGCCACAACCAGCTGGAGGTGCCCGGAGCTCTCCAGCCAGACTGCATGCAGCCCCTAGGCAGAGCGGGCCCATGGCAGCAAACTGCAGGGGATGGTGTCTTCGGCCAAGCAGCAACGCAGACAAGGCCAGTGTGAACAGTGGTGTGGTGGTGGTGGCCAGCTGTGCTAGGTCCAAGGGGACAGTGCTCAGGCCCACGTTGCCGCACGCCATGGAGGTACCGAAGGTGAGGCTGAGCAACAACACTCGGCGGTGGATGCTTTGCGGCAAGGGTCGCTGGGCCCCCCAGTGGCATGCCAGGGCAGCTGCCAGCATGTGCAGTGCTGAAAGCAGCAGGGGCCGTCCGAAGCCATGCACTGTGAAGATCCACTTGTTGAGGCTTGACATGCTGGCTCCTGCCAACAGCCACACCAGTGCTGCCACAATCACTCTCGCCGGAGCAGACTGCTCAAGGACCTGAGGTTTATCCGGAGGCCATTTGGGGCGGCCATGCTCCCGGGCACTTCCAGCCACAGCAACTGCTTCGGCTGAGGTCATCCTGCCTTCATGGTGCTCCAGTGGGCAGCGGCACATCCGCACCAGTGGGGCTGGGGCAGGAGGTAGGTTTTCCAGGGAGTCGCTGAGCCAGGTCCTGATTCCTCAGACAGGAGAGGGCACCATTTCAGGTGCTAGACTCTGAATTCTGATGAGGGAAGAAGGTCGTGGTGGCTAAGATGCCGGACTGGCTGGTGCCCACCCAGGCCTTGTAAGCCCTGGGCACCTCCCGCACCAGGGGAGGTCTTCTCTCTCCTCCGCGCCCTAAGCTCACGCGATGCTTTCACACGGAATCCGTTTGTCTTTTTCCATCTTTGGTCCCCAGACTGTCAGGATGAGGTCACTGACTGACCCCGACCGCCTGCGTGTTTGTTGCTCAGGCCGGGACCAGGCCGAGCAGGGCCGATAATGTTCCAAGTGTGGGAACGCAGGTCGCAGCCGCTGCTCCCCTCCCCCAGCCCCCTTTCGCCTCTTACTGTGCCGGGAATAGACGCCGGTGGACGCGGAATCGCGAGCTCGGACTGGCTGCAGCTGCTCAGGCTGCTCTGGCTGTTCTGGCTGCGGCTCGGCTCCCGCGAGGCTCTGGCAGCTTCGGGCGGCGGGCTCCAGTCCTTCCCGAGCGCGCCCGCGCGGCTCCGCGCTCCCGGTCCCGCCCTCTCCGCCGCTACCGAAGCTGCGCTCCACCCGGAAAGTTGGGCTCAGCCCGGGCCCCACCCACAAGGACCAGCCCGGAGCCGGGCGGACGTCTAGCCCCTCCCACAGCCTTTGCGCTTCCCGGCTTGGCGTGCGCAGCTGCGGCCGCGAGTCCTTTAGTGGAGTGTGGGCTGTACCAGCCACCAACAGGAATCCGGATTGTCTCCAGCGCCAAGAAGAGCCTTCCTTAAAGACCAGTATCCATTGCTGGAAACCCTGGGAACTCTGCAGAGCCGTCCCAAAGCTGACTCTTGTCGTCGAAGTTAGACATACCACATCACCTTATCCCAGATCACAAAGGTCTCCTTGAGATCTTGAAATTCAACGGAGCTAGACCACGTGGTCCTTTAAGGCTGCCTCATGTTGTTCCCCCTCCATTCCCCTCCAGATCTTTTCTCCCCCTCTCAAGCCAGGGCGGCGCCCCCTCTGGGGCAGCAGAGGGGAAATGAATCACCAAAGCTAACCACAGCTTCGGGAAGCAGGGTACCGCAGGCCGGCATCCATCCCGAGATAGCCGACTTTGTGTATTGCTCCCTAGACATTCCGAGGTGACTCACAGCTGGGTTTCTTGGGGCCCACCCGGCAGAATCCTGGATGGTTCTCGGGTTTCCCACCTGAATTCAGGTAAGGGTAAGCAGCTGAAACCCAGGGGCCGGTTCCCAGCACAACACGTGAGCAAGAGTCAAGGTCCATTCTGGACTAGCCTCTTTCCGGTAATTGGATTTCTGGGGAAGCTCCCGCTCCCTTGCACAGGCCTCACCCAGCTCTGTTGTCAAACAAGTCCTGGATGACAACCTGCCTAGAAAAACAAGATCGCAAAGCGAGACTGTGTAGCCCGGCCCGCAGCGCCCTCTGGTGGTCGTGACCCCGCACGGTTGCAAGCGTTCCAAATCCCTTCCCTAAGAATTTCAGGTGAAAATAAGCCGGAGACCTAAATCAGATCTCTGTCCCAGATGAACCAGGAATCTACACTGTCACACTTGCCTCTGATGAGTCTGATACCCGCGGGAGCCCGTAGATTGCTGCTGAGTAACCCAAGATGAAGGGCAGAGAGTGTAGATAGGAGACTTCCAGGGAAAGGATAAATATCTGGGGGCTTTTAGATAGTTTTTCCAAGAAGAGTTATGAGAGGGAAACTGAATCAGCCACCCCCCCACACACGCACACACTTTTTTTTTTTTTTTTAAGAAGAGGAATCTGGGCTTTCAGTGAGCTATATTCCTCTGGGATTTTTTTTTTACTTTTTTTTTATTAGATATTTTCTTAATTTACATTTCAAATGCTATCCTGAAAGTTCCCTATACCCTCCCCCGCCCTTATTCTCTACCCACCCACTCCCACTTCTTGGCCCTGGCGTTCCCCTGTATTGGGGCATATAAAGTTTGCAATACCAAGGGGCCTTTCTTCCTGATGATGGCCGACTAGGCCATCTTCTGCTACATATGCAGCTAGAGACACGAGCTCTGAGGGTTCTGGTTACTTCATATTGTTCCTCTTATAGGGACAACATAAATCTTTCTTATGTTGAAGGGGTTGTAGACCCCTTCAGCTCCTGGGGTACTTTCTCTAGCTTCTCCTTTGGGGGCCCTGTATTCCATCCTATAGATGACTGTGAGCATCCACTTCTGTATTTGCCAGGCACTGGCATAGCCTCACACGAGACAGCTATATCAGGGTCCTTTCAGCAAAAGCTTGCTGGCTCCTCTGGGATTCTTTTTATTTTTTCGAGACAGGGTTTCTCTGTATAGCCCTGGCTGTCCTGGAACTCACTCTGTAGACCAGTCTGGCATCGAACTCAGAAATTCGCCTGCCTCTGCCTCCCGAGTGCTGGGATTAAAGGCGTGCGCCACCACATCTGGCTTTCTGGGATTCTTAATCTATTATCCACTAAGCTTCTTTCAATTAAAAAGTATTTCTTTGAATTTAAATTTTTTGTTTATTATTAGGGGTGTGTATGTCTGTGTGGGAGTGCTGAGATTACAAGCAGGTGCCACTGCCCACTTCTGTGCCCATTTTAAGAAAGATTTATGTGCATTGGTGTTTAGCCTGTCTGTACCTATGTATGTATGTCTGTGTGAAGGCATTGGATCCCCTGAAACTGGAGTTACAGACAGTTGTGAGCTGCCATGTGGGTGCTGGGAATTAACCTGGAATTTCTGGAAGAGCAGCCAGTTCTCCTACTGCTGAGCCACCTATCCAGCTCCTTGAGCAAATATTTTTTCTTTAGATATTTCATATAGATGAGTGATTTGCCTACATGTGCATGTGCCCACCATGTGCATGGCCAGTGCCTGCAGAGCCAAAAGGGCATCAAATCTCCTGGATCTGAAGTTACTACTATGTGGGTGCTAAAGACCAAATTTGGGTCCTCTGCAAGAGGAGTAAGTGCTTTAAAAAAAGATATATATATATATATCATAATATATACCATTATATATACATATACATATATATATATATATATATATATATATATATATATATATATACATACACACACACATATACCATAATATATTCCATAATATATACCACCAATATGAACTGGCTGCTCTTCCAGACCCTGTAGCTGTTTTCAGACATACCAGAAGAAGACATTACAGATGGATGTGAGCCACCATGTGGTTACTGGGAATTGAACTCAAGAGCAGTCAGTGCTCTTAACTGCTGAGCCATCTCTCCAGCCCAGTAAAAGCTTTTAACCACTGAGCCATCTCTCTAGCCTCTGAAGCCCATTTTAACCTGTCTCAACATCAGATTACAGGGCTCTCAATAGGAAGGAATTTGCATGTGGGTGGAGAGCCAGGAGGCCCAGATTTAAGGAGGATATCTATCACTGGGGTACAGGGCTCATTCACATTCCTTGAGGTCTACTCAAGATCTCAGAGCAGCCTGTGCTTCCCACAGCACCCCTCAAATCTGAGCCCTGCTGTGTGAGGGTCCCAGCTCTCTGCGAAGCCAGGGGTGCAGCAAACACTTCTGAGGGAGGCTGGGAAGCAAAAAAGAACCTCTCCCTAGTGACTGTGATGCAGAATGTATGGTCTGTTTTTCTTAGGGCTTCAAGCCTGACTGGGTCATTTCTATATTTGGGCTCTAATGTCCTGTATGTGACCTATGAGGAGACCACAGTCACAAACACACCATAAACCAGAGTACTACCCCACAGCTGAGTCGGAAACCAGGCTGGAGGGGAGCTGCTGACGTAGGTGACACAGCCTGAAGTCCTAACTTGTCATTTTGATTGCCCTTGACTATCTTCAGGTTAGTGGGTGGAATCTTTTGGGCAAATAGAAGTTTGTTTTTTCCGTTTTTTGTTTTGAGACAGTTTTACTGTTTTCTGTTTTGTTTGGAGTGTTGTTTTTGGTTTTTGTTGTTGTTTTGGGTTTTTCAAGACAGGGTCTTTCTGTGTAGGCCTGGCTGTCCTAAAACTTGTTTTGTAGATCAGATTGGCCTTGAACTCGCAGAGATCTGCCTGCCTCTGCCTCCTAAGCACTAGGATTAAAGGTGTGTGTCACCACCACCCATCTTGAGAAAGAGATAAAGATCCAGGCTGGCCTCAAATCCCTTCTGCAGAAAAGGATAGCCCTAAACTTCTGATGCTTCTGCCTCTATCTCCCAAGCATGGGGATTACATGTGTGTGCCACCAAGCCTGAATTTTTTTTTTAAGATTTAATATATATATATGAATAAACTGTCACTGTCTTCAGTCACACCAGAAGACGACATTGGATCCCACTACAGATGGTTGTGAGCCACCCTGTGGTTGCTGGAAATTGAACTCAGGACCGCTGGAAGAGCAGTCAGTGCTCTTAATCACTAAGCCATCTCTCCAGCCCAAGCCTGACTTTATATGATGCTAAACTCAGGGCTTTGTGCATACTAGGAAGGCACTATTGCAATGGAACAATATCTCTAGCCCATCAAATAGTGTTTAGTTCTTGTTTTGTGCAGTTCTGGGAACACAACCCAAGGCTTTGTGCATGTCAGGTAAGTGTTCTGCTACCCAGTACAGCCTCAGTCTCCAGCAGATCTCTCTTGGTCCATCAGGATCAGCAGCCATATCTGTGTCATGTCTCCTGCCTGACATCACTTCCTATAGCAGCACTGCTCAGCTTGAAGCCTTGGGTAAGTCCCTGTTTTCCCCATATTTATAGTGAGAGATGAAAATGCTCATGCTCCACGGGGCTGTTTCACACACTGTTTAGAAAGATGGAGTCAACTCTGTTTATGCCAACTCTCTGCTCCTCCTCCCCCCAGGCATGAACACGAGGCACCAGACCCTGAGTCCATGTAAGGTAAATCAAGGCTTTAATTGTGTTGGAAGGCCCTGCTGATGACCAAAGGCTGCCTTATGATCAGCTCTGGGACCACCACTCTCATAACAGAGAATAGGAGTTGTGCGGGTCAGAACCACAGCCTCTGGGCTATGGAGGTCCTTCTTGTGGGACCCTGGTCCCAGAGCAATGATACTCACAACACCCATAACCAGCAGACTTCTTTATGTAGAGGAAGTCAAGGACAGCCTGTTCCTCAGGCTATGGGGCAGTCTTCATGAAGGACCTGTGGGGTCAGGCAGGGCCAAACTCAAACTAGCAGCCTCCCTAAGGGAGGTTTTTTTCCTTCCTGCTCCCAGATGGGGAGTGGCTTAGGTCCTCTTTGGGAAGGTGGCTGAGGTGATCTGGGGAACATTGTTCCAAGTGCACTTGAGGTGGCAGCAGGGTCCGAAGACATCAGGAAGGATCATAGGACTACCATCTAAGTAGCCGCAGCTCAATGGTTTCCCCGTCCTGGGGTTTGTAGTCAGCAATGCCTGCAGAAAACAACGAAGCAAAGGGGGTTAGCAAGGCAGTGACTGTCCCACCCTGACCACATCATCTGACCACCACCCTGAAGTCACATCTGTAAGACCCACTCAGGGTTTGGTGGTGGGAGCTGTCCGGAGCCAGCCAGAGCCAGACTTGGTAGGTCACAGGCTCATATAGCAGAGAGGGTAACCACAGTGGGTTGACATGGGACTAACGGCTGGATAACAGGGATGGAAACCAGGGCAGTACCTGCTTGGTAGGTTCAACATCTTCAAAATGGAGTTGTCAGGCAAAAGGACTGGCTCCAGAGGGTGTCACGAATAGAGTGTCCCAGAAGCAACCCTTCAGTTCAGGAGAATATCTGGCTTCAAGTCCCACATTCTCATTGGAGAAAGGGGGAAGATAGTAAAGCCAGCATCCAGGCTGTGTGTGGTCAGTGGAAGATCAACTGCCTGGTAGGCCCAAGACCCTAGTACATTCTTAGCTCCAGATTTATTATTTCCAAATTAATAATTTATAATAAATAGCAACAATTTGGAGGAACTAGAGAGGTTCCTTAAGAAGCCAGGGGACAATTCCATTTGCTGACTCATTTTCATTTGGTGGGGACAGTGGCTAAGCCAGGGTCTGGCTATGTAGACTACACTAGCAACAAACTCACAGCAATCCTCCTCCTGCAGTCTCCTGAAGTCTGTACCACCAAGGGAGATTCCCTCTTAAACATGCATGCTTAGCCGGGCGTGGTGGCACACGCCTTTAATCCCAGCACTCGGGAGGCAGAGGCAGGCGGATTTCTGAGTTCGAGGCCAGCCTGGTCTACAAAGTGAGTTCCAGGACAGCCAGGGCTATACAGAGAAACCCTGTCTTGAAAAAACAAAACAAAACAAACAAAAAAACCCCACGCATGCTTTGGTACGAATGTCTGAGTCCCCCAAATCCATGTGCTTAAATCTAACCCAACAGTGACAGTACTAGAAGGTGACTGGGAGGTGAGTAAGAAGTGGAGCCTTCAAAGCTAAGATGGTGGGGACACACCAGAAATCACAAGAGGCTGAGACATGAGGATTGTGAGTTCAAGGCCAACCTAGGCTACATGCTCAAAAAATTAACTTAATTAAAAATAAACAAAGAAATAAAAGCATGTGAATATGTCACTGGTGATTCTACATTGGGATTTTACCTCCTGGAATGATTTTTTTTTTTTTCCGAGACAGGGTTGCTTTGTATAGCCCCGGCTATCCTGGAACTCACTTTGTAGACTAGGCTGGCCGAGAACTCAGAAATCTGCTTGCCTCTGCCTCCCAAGTGCTGGGATTAAAGGCGTGTGCCACCACCGCCGGGCGAGCATTTTTGAGATATAGTGGGCTAAATAAGATATATCATATAATATTAGTTTTACCAACTAGGAAACATTTACACATCTACCTGACATTTTATATCTGTTGGATAGTGTTGACAGAATATCATTCCATTTTTAAATGAAAACAAGCATTGTTTATATTTCTTGTAGTTATAAGAAAATGTATCAAAAATAAAAAAGACTTGAGCTGGAGAGATGGCCCTGTGGTTAGCGCTAGCTCTCTTCCAGAGGACCTGGGTACCACATGGTGGCTTACAACCATCTGTAATGTAATGTGGTCTGGTGCCCTCTTCTGGCATGCAGGTGTACATGCAGGTAGGGCACTGACAATAAATAATCTAAAATAATAATAATAATAATAATAATAATAATAATAATAATAATAATAACAACGTTCTTTTAGAACTTAATTTTTGGGTAGTGAAATGCAAGCTTTTATTCTTTCCTGTGTCTTGGACTCTCCACAACAACTTCCATAAAAACTCAAAGAATTTCAGTTAAATATTTTGGACCCAACTTTGAGCATGAGTGGTTTTCTGACGCTGTAGCCCAGGAAGGCTCAAGAGAAAGACTGGGCTGGGTTAATGCAGCCTTGCTGCTGGGTCAGGACTCGGATAGCAGGCATATCCTAGGCAGCAGGCTACAGACTCACCTTGCAGCAGGGGTGTGTCAGGGGCTCGGAGGAGCTGCCAGTATTCTCGGTCCCCAGCATCTTTCCCTAGTACAGATGTCAGGTAGGGGCCTGACAAGGAGGCCTGGGTCCCATACCTAGAAAATAGAAAAGTAGCTGTTGTCCCCAAGGAGGAAAGTGGGGTCACCCATAGCAGCAGATCCTGCCTCTCTCAGGGCCAGCCAGCTCTCTCCTAGCACTTTCGTGCTGGTCAGTTTGGAGCAACTTGATACAAACTAGAGACACCTGGGAAGAGAGGTTGTAGCCATCAGATTGGCCAGTGGGCATGTCCCTGGGGCATTGTCTTGACTATGGGCACCATCCACCCCCTCTGCTTGACTCCCCCACCCACAAGAGCTTACCCTCCTTGGTTTGATCCACTGTATAAACTATGGTAGCACACACCCCTAATCTCAGGACTAGATGGTTTTTGAGATGACCCTTAGCTACACAACAAGGTAAAAAAAAAAGGTGGGGGAGGGGCTCAGGGTGTGGCTTAGTGTAAAGTTCCATCTCCAGTTGCCACCATATGTAAAGTTCGACCTCCAGTACCACAAGGGACACAAACTCCAGAAAGCTACTTTGTTGATTTAGACAAAGAGAAAGTACAATCACCCCTTCACACCTTTGGAAGATTGGGTCAAGGTCCCAGACAAATACTAAAATCCAGAAATGTGCAAGTCTATCCTATGAACTGGTGGGGTATTCACACAAATTCTTCCTGCATGCCTTACTTACGTCACCAAGTTATTTATAATATCTAACACAAGTAAACGCTGTGGTGGTGGTTTTTTCGATGTAGTGTCAAGCAAAGGTCTATGTGCTCAGCACAGATTAATACAATTTAGTTGAATTTGCAAATTATAAAAGATGCAGATTTGGTAGAAATGGGATTGTTTAGGGATGTCACAGAACAGCCCTTTTTGTTTTTTTAACGTACGTGTGTGTGTGTGTGTGTGTGTGTGTGTGTGTGTGTGTGCGCGCGCGCGCACGCGCACGTGCACACACGCACATGACCACATGCAAGTAGGTCAGAAGAAGGCCTTAGATGCCCTGGATCTGGAGTTACAGGCAGTGTTGAACCCTGCTAGTGAATGCTGGGAACTGTGCTTGGGTTCTGTAAGAACAGCACAGCTCTTAACTGCCAAGCAGTCCAGCCCCCCCCCCCTTTTCTTTTTCTAAAGACAGGGGTTGTCTGTGTAGCCCTGGCTGTCCTGAAACTTTCTCTGAAGACCAGGCTGGCCTTGAACTCAGAGATCTGCCTGCCTCTGCCTACTGAATACTGGTATTAAAGGTGTGTGCCACACTGCTCTACCATGAACAACTCTTTCTTTCTTTTTCTTTTTCTTTTTCTTTTCTTGTTTTTTTTTGAGACAGGGTTTCTCTGTATAGTCCTGGCTGTCCTGGAACTCACTCTGTAGACCAGGCTGGCCTCAGAAATCTGCCTGCCTCTGCTTTCCAAGAACTAGGATTAAAGGCGTGCGCCACCACTGCAATGGCTGTCCCTTTACTCTGAGGATCTCCATGGCTGCTCTGGACCACTTCTCTCCACATCTGTTTGTCTGCTGTGAAATCTGGTGCCTCCCATGTAGTCTCCCTGTCTGGCCCTTGAACTCATCTCAGGCAGCCCTCCACTCTAACAGAAGAGCTTCTCAGATTGACATCCACCTCTTACAGGTCCTTGAAGACCTGACTAAAAAGCTTAAAATTCTATCTTTTCTCCATTTTGATTCAGTATCCAAACAGATACTGAGAAGGGGAAGGGAAGAGGAGGAAGAGAGGAAGAAGAAGGGAGGGAGAGAGGGAGGGAGGGAGGGAGGGAGGGAGGGAGGGAGGGAGGAATGGACTTTACACTGGGTAAACATGTTAGTGCCTCCAAGTGACATTATGGAAGTGACATTAGGACCGGCCTGGTGCTATTTCAGGACTGAAAGTTCAAGGCCAGCCTGGGAACATAGTAAGACACTTGATGATTAATCTTGATTATCAGCTTACTGGGATTTCGAGTCACCATGGAAACAGATTTCTGGGTATGTTTGGGGAGGAGGATTTCTAGATTAGCTTAATTGAAGGAAGACCCACTCCAAATCTGGGTGATCCCATCACATGGACTGGGTCATTCGCTGAGCAGGAAGGAGAGTGGAATGTCAACAGTGGCTCTCATCACTGAGTTTTCCAAACTGTGAACACGACACCTCATCCCACCTCAATGAACTGTCTCACCCAGAACTGGGAGCCCAAACCAGCTTCTCTTTGCACTTTGCCTCCATAAGGTCTTTTGTCACAGCAATTAGACATGTGACTAATGCAGACCTTGTTTGCAAATGAAAAGTTAAAATTTGATAGCTCAATAGTAGAGCTCAGGTTTAGCCTGTAAAAGGCTCTAGATTCAATCCTCCATGGGGAGAGGGGAGATATGTCACTTAACCTGGGAAGTGGGGCATTTTTGCTCCTTAAAGACAGTGGCCTTTGATTCCAGCACTCAGGAGGCAGAGGCAGGCGGATCTCTATGAGCTTTTGAGATCAGCCTGGTCTACAGAGTGAGTTCCAGGACAGCCAGAGCTACACAAAGAAACCCTGTCTTGAAAAACAAACAAAAAGGACAGTGGTGTTTACACAGTTGTGTTCTAAGAGTTCTTGGCCCAAATGACCAAACAGTCCTCCAGGTTTCCCTGGAACTCTTGTTGGGAACAGAAAGCAGAGACTTCTCAAGATGAGGCAAGAATCCAGGTGAGAGAGCAGGCTGGTAGGGAGGACTCAGCTGCTTTGAGCCAGAGTTAACCCTGGGGAGGCACATCCATCTCCACGCTTGGCCAGGGCCCAGCAAGGAGCAGCAACTATGCTTCGCTCGTTCTCAGGCTTGTCAAATCTGAATGGACAAATGTCTACCTTCTCAGAGTTATTAATGGTGAGATTTTATCAAGGTTATTTGATACAATTAATCTTCCTGGAGCTCTCACTTCATACCAAGCATTAAAACTACACAAGACATGCTGAGTGGTGAGCATAGGCTTCCCCCAGTGGCCCTGCGAAGAGGAGCAACATCTCATCCTTCACTTAATAACTCACTAGCCTGGGGGGTGGTAGGGAGTGGATGGAGAGTAAGGAGCTGGGGTTCCAAGTCTAAGTCTCTTGATGACAGTGGTGGTCCATAGCTCCCACCACAGGCCAAATACCACAGGTCCAAAACACAGGCCAGAAAGGAGTGGAGAAGATAGACATAGAAATTAAACCAGAACTTCTCTCAAGAAACTCCTCTGTTCCTCATCCTTCCCATGATACCATTTCAAGCACAGAGGCCTGAGGGGAGTAAGGGCCAGGATGAGGGACGGGGAGCCTCACGTGAATCCTCCTCCATCTTGTGCCAACTTCAGGACATCTTCCAAGGAGGACCCAGAAAAGACAAAAAATGTCTGTTCATATGGTGGCAGGACACTGGCGACCTTCAGTGTGACGCTGATAACTTCTAAGATGTGGACAGGTTCCTCAATAGCTGGCACCAACATGACTATACCAGGGAGAAAGGAAGAAGCAGCTGTCATGAGGACCAGAAGCCTGGATATGAGTCCTCCCTTCTTCCTACAGACACCTTGCCTGAGTGGCCTGTGGGTCTTCCCTCAAAATAGCTCAGTCAACAGTATGAACATCTGCTGGGCTAAAACCTGGTTCTCATCCCAGCCCCCACATCCTCCTGCAGCCCAAGCTTGAGCTCCTTGCTGGTGTCTCTGCTTCTTGCCTCTCTCCTATCTGACACACCACACCTCAGAGGACCCTTTCTGCATCTGTTCATGTCACATCCTGGTCACCGCTAACAGACGCATCTTCTTTCTCTGCATTTATTGACTATGCCTGTTCATTCTCCCAGACCCACTTTCTCCCATGATGCCCCTGCGTTATTGGGCCCTGTGCCTCTGCTTTGGCTTTCTCTGCTCCTTTGCCCTCTCCTCCCATTTCCTGACAAGTCCTTGGGTATCAACATTAACCAAATGTGTCTCTCTACCCATTGAGTCATTAACTCATCTGTGATGATCTTGCTTTTCAACCTGACTGGATCTAGAATCGACTAAAATGCAAGTCTCTGGGTATTCATGAGATGGGTTTTCTCTATCAGATTATTCAGAATGGGAAAAACCCTCTGTAAATGTGGGCAGCACCATCCAGTGGCAGATCAGACAGAAAGACTCGGAAGAAGGGACCTGCTTCTTGCTGCTTGTCCTCACTCAAACTCTCTGCTCTATCTGCCCTGCCTACAGCATCCCTTTGCTGATATTAAAACTAACTTCCTCACACTTCCAATGTAGATAGAAGGCTATCAGCTCTCCAGAATCCTTCAGGCCTCCTGCATCTCCACAATGGGACTGCGGAGACATCCAGCTTCCCAGACTGAGACAGAGTGAGAGAGCCACTGTTGAACTATCTGTACCATATAGTGTATGCCAATCCAATAAACTATCCTACCAATGCTGCTCCTTTAGAGGACTGTGGCTAATACCCTCCATTCCCTCACTCAAACATTTCCATGGTGGGTATCACACAGTGGGTACCGCCCAGAGCACTTGTTGGGTATCTGAGCCCACACCATGAGCATCAGAAGGCTGTGGGCTCATTTTACCTTCTGTGTCCTACGCAGACCCCCATGCTCATGTTGGCTCAGCAAAGCATCACTGACTGATCACCCATCACTTAGGAGACAGAAAGGGCTCCGCTACCTCTGGACACCTGGCAGTCTGGAAAGATAAGATCCAAGTAGGTCTTGTGGTTCAGGATGGGTAGTAGCTGGGAAATCATCAGAGGATTCTGGAAGGCCCCATCCTGTAGGCTGAGCAGCAGGGATGCCCCTGCCTTGATGCACGCTGTGCCCAGCCCTACCCCAGATGCAGGAGAGGTCATGAGCATCTGTGAGGAAGATAAGGTCATAGGTCAGCCACTGGGAAGGAACTAGGCTCTCCAGCTTCTAACCAGCCCCCCTCCATTGACCTGCTGACTGGGCATGGCTCCAGAGTCTCTTTCCTACCTGTAGTGCCAGTGGGGTGCTATAGATATTCCCAAAGTAGCCCTCAGGGGCCTGGGCCTTCAGGATCTTCTCTCGTACTGTCTTGATAGCCACGGTAATCCGTGGTCTCAGATCAGAGTTGAAACTGAACCGCTCCAAACAGGTGAGGGCCAAGCCGGCCATGGCTTCTGTGTCTAGGGGGATAGCATCTAGTATGAACTGGACAGCTTGATAAGACCAGACTAGGTGGGTTTGGGGGATTCAGGATCATATACGGTACCAATTCAGGTGATTTGCCCAGGACTTCCCTGTTCCTAACACTGGACACAGTAAGCCCCAGAAAAGCACTCAGACCTAGACAAACTTGGTCACTGAGTGGCTTGAGAGCTCAGGTCAGATGGACAGACTGAAGAAGAGGGTCCCCAGAGGATGGATTCTACAGTCCATGCTCCTAAACCAGGATGCACATTGAGACCAAAGAGGGGACTTTATTTTACTAATTAAGTCATATTGGTTTTGTAGTGTTGAGTATTGAATTTAGGACCTCAAGCACGGTAGGTACTTGCCATTGGGCTATATCTTCAGCCCCCCTGGAGCATTTGATGCCAACATCTACCTTATCTACCCTCAGGTATTCTGATTTAATTGATAAAGGGAGCTGTCGGGGCCTGGGAATTTTTAAGATCTCCTCTTCCCTCTAGGTAACATTAATGTGTCCACTGTGTTTTTCTACAAGCCTCTGAAACAAGTCTTTCATTGCCAGAGGTCCTGGTGCCTTTTTCTCTCTGGGCAATCATCTGTCAATCCCCACCCCCCCTTCCTACTTCATCCTGCCTACCATATGTGAGGCCTTATTCATTCACAGAAGCCCAGGCCTAGCAGAGACTTTGAATGGTGATGATTAAAAATTAGATCAGGTGGCCCACGGTCACATAGAAAGAAGTCAGATCAAAATCCAGGTATCAGAATCCCAGGTTATATGGTGCTAAGTGTGTGCTAAGACCTCTGCTTGTAAAGTGTCTTTACTGAGCTGCTGCTGGGAGGTTGTTTTAAAGGAAAAGCCTGACTGATGGGAAGAGGAGGAGGAGAACCTACAGTGAACACGTGATGGAGCTGTGGTCAGGATGCAAGTCCAGTTTCGAAGCTGGCTCACAGTCCCCACCATTTTATGTCTAAGGGATCTGGAGAGGAGATGTTCCAATGAAAGGTGAGCAGAGGGGCAGATCATACAGCCCTTCTCCTGGGGCTGGGGAAGGCTAGGTTTTGTCCACTCACCCACAGAGATGTGGCCCTGGTAGGTAAAGTAATCATGTTCAACAGCATAGAGGAGCTTGCCCACCACACTGTCATGGACCCGCTTCTGGTGGACACACAGTGCCAGGATGCTGAGGCCATACTGGTAATAGTTGGTGTTGGGGTGGCCTTCATGATTGTGCCCTGAGATTAGAAGGCAAGGAGTGGAGAGACATGTCAGGCTTGAGGGCTTCCCTTTCAGCCTCTTCCTAGCAAGAAGCCCCATAGCTCACGGGACCACAGGCTGCCTGGCTGAGGTCCCAGTATATGCCAGGTTCTATCTCTGCAGGTCAGAATAGAATGGTGCTCATGGGACAGCACTGTAACAGAAATGTGGCCTGAGGTCCCTAGAGCCAATAACAGAAGTCTAAATAGCTGGGAAATTGAGACAGGATTCTTCACAGAAGTCACTCTGCGGGTCACAGATAAATATCTAGACTTGTTTTCGAAGGTCATTGTGCCTGGAGCACAAAGAGAAGCAAGCAAGCAAAGCCTAGACAGTGTAAGAGACCAGCCAGGCTGGGCTGAGGGGATGAATGGAAGAGTGGGGGGCCCTGCAAGGTGTAAGCTGAATGAAGAACAGGTTTATTCTGAAAATCCCTGCTTCCGCTGTTGGGAATTAGGTCTAAGTCAGGAGGCTGGAAAGTTGACAGAGGCTAGAGAGTAGGCAGAGAGGAGGCTGTACTGGTGTCCCAGAGGTGGAAACCACTCAGTCTTGCTGGCTGGGCATCCCAACAGCTTATGCATGGGGTATGGGAAAGCTTGGGTCAAGCCTGTTGACTGAGTCCAGCCTGAGCTTCTAAGTAGACCCAATGTGGACAAAGAGAGTTAGAAGAGGTCTGGGAAGAAACCCCAGAGTTCTGATTCCCACCAAGAACCTCAGCTCACAGGAACAATTATGAGTCTGAAGCCTGCCTCAAAACTACAAACAACGAAACCATTTGATGAGCCCCCCTGGATGTTCCTGCCCCCTCAGATGTGGTTCTCCTTACCAATGGCCTTCTTCTCATCCTCCAAGAACCACTTGAGCTGTGAGATCAACCTGTCACCCTTTCGGCTCCCAAAGAACTCGCAGTTGGCCCTGAGAGCAAGCAGGTAGAGCGCCAGGCTGCCCCCGGAAAGCTTGGGCTGGCAACTGCTGTTATCATCGCTGGAGGTGGACCTAGGATGAGGCATGACACCTTTGTAAGAAGGTGCTCCCTTGAGAAGCTGGGCTTGGCCCACATTAAGGTCACAAAGTGGAATTAGCAGTCAGTTGTGCTGGTATGAGATGAATGCTACAGATTCTTTGTTTGTTGTTGTTGTTGTTGTTCGTTTGTTTTTTTGTTTTTTTGTTTGTTTTTTCGAGACAGGGTTTCTCTGTATAGCCCTGGCTGTCCTGGAACTCACTTTGTAGACCAGGCTGGCCTCGAACTCAGAAATCCACCTGCCTCTGCCTCCTACAGATTCTTAAAAAGAAAGGTGAGATGAATCAGGGATAAAACATAAGGGTGCCTACATCCAGATCACATGGTTTGGCCCCCAGTTTGGCCATGAACTCTCTCCTTTATTTTCTCTCCCTTCCCTGCATTCTTGAGAAGGAATGGAATGGGGAAGATATTTCATGGCTTTTTTCCTTTGTGTGTGCGTGCGCGCAAGCATGTTGAGTTTTGTTTTCGAGACAGGATTTATCTGTGTAGCCCTAGATGTCCTGGAACTCGATCTGCAAACCAGGCTGGCCTTGAACTCTAAGAGATCCACCTGTCTCTACCTCCCAAGAACTGGCATTAAAGGTGTACAGCACTATGCCTAGTGATTGATGGCTTTTTCTTTTTCTTTTTTTTTTTTAAAGATTTATTTTATTTATTATATGTAAGTACACTGTAGCTGTCTTCAGACGCTCCAGAAGAGGGAGCCAGATCTTGTTACGGATGGTTGTGAGCCACCATGTGGATGCTGGGATTTGAACTTATCACCTTCGGAAGAGCAGTCAGGTGCTCTTACCCGCTGAGCCATCTCACCAGCCCCTGATGGCTTTTTCTTATTCTTCGCCTCTTGCTCAAACCCCAGAGCAGGCCTCTCTTTAATGGCTACTCTTTGGAGAAGGAGCACAGAAATATGCTGCTTCTAGATTCTGCATGAAAGAACATAGCTATGAATTAGCAGTGTCTGTCTGTAGTACAAGAGTAAACTACAGAGTTAGATACTGCTTCTTTGTATCAATATACAATCATATGTTTGGTTATGAATTAGTAATGTCTGCCTTAGGTACCAGTGGGGAGCACAGAAAGAGTTAGGTGCTGCTTTGGGGCTCATGGATTGGTTTTTGCCTCAGACACAAATGGGGATCACAGGAAGACTTAGGTGCTGCTTCAGGGATCGGGGACACCATTTCAGGACAAAGGGCATGTTTTAGCATCTCTGATCTAGTACCACCTACCCCTGCACTCTTGCAGATGGAGAAAGGCTCAGAGAAGACAAAATATGCCTAGAGCTTATCAAAAAGCCACAAAATACCCCAATTAGAATCCAGTCTCCTGGGAGCTGGCTTAGTGGTGAAGAGCACTGACTGCTCTTTCAGAGGTCCTGAGTTCAAGTCCCCAGTAACCACATCCACATGGTAGCTCACAACCATCTGTAATGAGATCCAATGCCCTCTCGTGGTGTGTCTGAAGACAGCTACAGTGTACTTATAAATAATAAATAAATAAATAAATCTTTAAAAAAAAAGAAAAAGAAAAAGAATCTAGTCTCCTATCTCTTATAACATGGGGGAAGACAAGAGACTAGCAATACCGCAGGAGGCACTGCTGGTAATGGAGCTTGAGGCTGTGAAGGTAGAGGTCCTCTTTGGTCCCAGCCTGCATACTGGAAAGTCGCAGGCCAACGAAGATGCTGGGGTTCAACTGCTCTGAGGAAAGCTGATCCATCCAAGGTAAGAGACGCTGGCCCAGCTTCTCTACCAGCTGGCTGTCTATCCGTGGTATTACTGAGGAAAGAAGATGGTGTGAGACAGGCCACAGAGCTATGCCACTAGCAAGCAACTATTCTGACCTCCTTACTAGGCAAAACCTCCCCAGGAACGGGGTTCCTATTCCCATTGCCACACAACCCACAGCCCGCCTGGAGAAATGCCCTCTATGGTGAAACGCAGCAGGGAAAAAGGAAAGCAGGGAGCCGGGCGTGGTGGTGCACACCTTTAATCCCAGCACTTAGGCGGCAGAGGCAGGTGGATTTCTGAGTTTGAGGCCAGCCTGGTCTACAAAGTGAGTTCCAGGACAGCCAGGGCTATAAAGAGAAACCCTGTCTTGAAAAACAGAAGAAAAAAAAAAAAAAAAAGGAAAGCGGGCATCTCCTAAGAGGAATTAGCCTGGGCCAAGGAGAGGTGATGGACTGAGATGCTGTTGCCATGCAACCACCCCACCTATCAGGAGTGACTGGAGACCAAGTCCAGCAGTAAGGCCAGGCACCTGTCTCTTTTGACCCTCACAACAGCCCTGTGGTGCAGATAGATATTTTTATTGTTGTTTTGCATAGAAAAGGAAATAGAAATTCAAAGTCAGGCTGTGTCTTATAGGATGCTGGGGAGCCAAGACTGTGTCACACTGCCACCCCTCCCCTTGCTATTGTCACTCTCATGAGTGTATCCTGCTCATTGTTCAAAGACCCAGCCCTCATGCAATGAATGTTCCACATCGAAGTTCACATGCTGTAGGCTGCCGACTGGTTCTCCCAGCTGCCCGAGGAAATTCCTCCACACGAACCTTAAAAGACCACTTTTTCTGCCATCCCTAGTTAAGTTAACAGGGCCTGACCCTAGGAGGTCAACTACTAGCACCCTGTCAGGAGTTGGGATTTACCTGCAATATGTAAGCAAACACACTGAGATGCCCTGGAAGCAGAAATCTCAGGGATGCTCACCAATTCCAGCTGATGGCTGACTTCCTTCCTTGGGAAGGGGCCATGCTCAGACGGGGAAGAGCAGACTGTCTTGGAGGCACTGTGGACTTTCTGTCCCATTTACTGACTCTCAGTCACTGCCCACCCCAGCTATCCAAAGGAAAGCATGCCAGAAAGTCCCTTCCTCCAGAGGAATAAGAAAATGGCCTGCCATAGGGCCCTTTGCCTACTTTCTTGGGCTTCCTAACCTGAGGACCATGGTCCCTTGATCATAGCTGCATCTCTCTAAATGTTTTTACAAACGTCATAGGTATCTACAGATGTAAGGGGCCATTCTCAAGTATAAACTCTAAAAGACTATTGGCTCTATGGGCCAGGCCAGGGCACCTGGCTGGCTTCTCATGAAATGATCATTCTGACGGTCAGGCACAAGCTGGACATGGTGGCACAGGCCTGCAATCTCAGCGCTTGAGGGGCTAAGGCCTGGAATACATCATAGCAAAACCCTGGTAGGAACAGGGAAGACTTACTTTTGGGATATCTGTCTATATTTTTCCAGAGTTCTGTCAGTACCTTTGAGGTCCTCTGCTGTGGCTCTCTTTTTGACTGTCCGTGGAGGACATTTTACTATTTAAGCAGGGTCTCCTGTATTGTAGGCTGTCCTCAAACTCAATATGTCCTTGAGGATGACCTTAGAACTCCTGGGTATGCCACCACACCTGGATTATACAATGCTGGAGACTCAAACCAGGCTTTGTTCATGGTAGGCAGACCTTCTCCCAACCAAGCTCTATCTCAGCAATAGAACTCTGATCTTCTGCTCTTCTTTGAAATTAATAGAGGCCCCACCCCAGGCTCTGACGTCCATCCAGAGTCAGCTATCAGGATAAGTGATAAGATAAGGCACAGCTTAAGGGAGGCTAATAACCACAATTTGCCCTCTCTAGAAGGAAGGAGCCAGGCAGATTCACTCATACTAGTCAAAGTGGCTTTAGGTAAGGTTGCTAGGATGGCTAATCTTGGTTGTCAACTTGACTGCATCTGGAATCAACCAACCCTCAAGCTGCCAAGTAATTCTGTGAGTTTTCTTAATGAGATTACAATTGGAAGTTAGAAGATACACCCTAAATCTGGTCCAAACTTTTGGATGGCAGCCCAGAAAAGGGAAAGGAGGAAACGTTGCCTTTGCCTGCTTGCCCTCACTCTCAGTGGCAAGTTCATCTACCCTGTTGCTGTGGCTGGTATTAAGTCTCCCTTCTTCATGGCTCCAACATACACGGAAGACCATCAGCTCCCCAGGAATCCTCCAGGACTCCAGCACCAGACTGAGTCTGCATAGATAACCAGTCCCACAGACTGAAAACCTATGGGATTCTCAGCCTTTTTCCATCAAGAGACAGCCATTGCTGGGCTACCACAACTACATCCTATAAGCCAGTGTTTTGAAATACACAATCATCGGTTCTGCTGAGCTGCTAGAACAGTGGTTCTCAATCTGTGGGCTGAGACCTCCTCGGCAAACCTCTATTTCCAAAAAATATTTACATCATGATTCATAATGGTAGCAAAATTACAGTTAGGAAGCCGCAACAAAAATAATTTGATGGTTGGGGGTCACCATGACATGAGGAACGGTGTTAAAGGGTTGCACCATTAGGAAGGTTGTGAACCACTGCACTACAGTGTCCTGACTAACACAGCCCCATCACACACACACACACACACACACACACACACACACGCACACTCGTGCACTACAGCATCCTGTGCATAGGGGTGTCCAGCCCTTTCACCCGAGGACTGACAGGCATTCAGAAGCCCGGAGCCCTCTCTGTGTACGTTAGAGATCAGACCTGTTCATTTCATTGCACACAGAGCTTTGACTGATGACACAAGTGTGGTGTCCTCACACCAGGCCAAGGAGGAAGGAGGAACAAGCAGTCTCAGCTCACTTCACAAAAATCACAGCATTTGGGAAGGGTCTGCACCCCAAGCCCACAAAGTTCTCATGTGCTCAGGCATGGGGGCTAACAGCTCAAGGCTGAGGTGGGCTCACTGAAGGAATCCCTGAGGACTGTCCAGACAGCAACCAGGGGCCCAAGGATAAGGAGCTTTAACAGGACATGGCCAGAGAGTCTAGGCGCCTAGGAAAGATGCTGGCCTTGGGTCCCAAGAATTGAATCCAGTACAGTTCTGTTAAAGCTGGGGCACCTTGAGCTGCCCATTTGGTCTCTCTGATCCATGCTTAAGGTTTGCCCAAGTTCACCTGAGACCCGGTAAGCAGGGTACATGGGAGGAAGGGGAGAGTTGAGACACATCTGCTTTCTGCCTAATCCCGGTGTATGACTGCCTGAACCTATAACCTAAAGGTCCCTAGAATCTATAAGAGGTCTCTGGAGGACTATAGTCCTGGGATGAATATCTCCCTGGAGCAGTCAGGGAGAACCTTCAAGTACCTGGAATGTTTGCCCCCCCCCCTCCATTCCCTCTGGGACTTCTTCCCAGAGCCTTCTAGTCTTTGGACATCCTTTCCCATCTTTCTCTGATTCGATGGACCCCTGTGGCTTTCTATTGTTGCCCCAGGGTGACTTGTTTTGCATCACTCATGGTAACCCAATTTGACACCCTGTGCCTTTTGCCAGCCCCCTTTCATAGAACATAAACCCTAGGAACGCTGAGACCAGACCTGTGTACTCCAGAGCCTTTCTCCAAACTAAACACCGGGCCTATGGGCCTCAGAGAGGCCTCACGTGCACTGAGTAAATGAACAAATTGCTGGATGAACTGGGGAGATCCTGTCGGGGTCAGGGGTCACGTGTCCATTCAGCATGCCCAAGCACTAAAGTCCGGTTAAAAACTGCTATGGGAGACCTGAGGGACAGGTAAGTTTCTCCACCTCCCACTCCCAGTCTCCAATTCCCCCAAGGGGATTGGACAAAGCAGCCATACATCCCCACTCCCCTCCCACCCCACCCCCACCCCCCACCCCCCGTCACCGCTCCCCTGCCCCTCTCCCCCACCACAGGGTCTAGACACTGGTTGGTTACTTACCACAGAATTCAGCAAGAGCCCCAAAGACTCCAGAAAGGAGCAGCAGCGCCTTCAGGAGCTCCATGGCGGGCACAGGTGAGAGGTGGGAGACTCCTGGGTCTCACCTTGAGGGCTTGTCTGACTGCTACTGTTGTCTTGCTTACAAAGAGGCAGCTTCACTGATTAATTGTCCCTCCAACAGCCGGAAGCACGCTGCTAAATCAGCAGAAAGGGGGAAGGTCTGTTACGGGGCAGGAGGCCAAAGAACAGAGGAAGGAAGGAAGGGCAGAGCTGCTTGTCCTCCAGATGAGAACAAAAAGGACTCCGTGGGGCAACTCGAAGCTAACCTTATCTGTCCCGAACGCTTTAAAGACCCTGGAAGCAGCACAGAAAGCCTAATGCCTAATCTGTCCCAAGTCTATCTGACAGTGCTCGCCGGGGTCCGCCCTGCCCCGGCTTGCACACCCACCCCCTCCCCCCGGCCCCCCGCACATCCCAGCCCCCTGCCCACACACACACCCCACCCCTGCCTGCACACTCCCGCCGTTGCTGCTCTAGCTGCAGACATTCAGGATTAGGGTACCTACGGGGTGCACTTCACAGGAGTCCCTGGAAAGTACTTACATTGACTCTCGGGGCCAGCGCAGAGAACTGTGGTGATCACGTGACGGAGCTCTCTGGCGTCAGCTGTTCTGCCAAGGAGGCGGGGCAGCTGCTGGACCTGGCCCAGACAAACAAGTCTCAATCAACTAGACACAGCCAGGGTTTCCTGGAGGCCACAGAGCAAGTTGAAGAACAAGTGAATCTAGCAAGTTGCAAAACCTTTGGGAGCAGGGCTGCAGGGCTGCTTGCCCTGAACTAGGAACGTCGCTTAAAAACATCTTGGTAGATAGAATAAAAGATTGCTTATCTGTCCAACCCCACTGGAAACTCAAAGGATGAATCTAGCAGCGATGGGTGAGCTCTCTGAGTTTCAAGTTATTCTCTCTCTCTAAAATGAGAGTGTTGAACAAGATTATCCTAGCAGCAATTTTCCAGTTCCACTTGTGAAGATGTTGAGACCATAACATGCCTCTAATCATCTTCAAATGAGATGTTTGTTACAATTATTTTTATAGCAAACTGTCAAAGGTCACACTTTCAAGAGAACCTATTTTTGTGCCAGGGTAATTATCACAAGCTAAGACCCAACACAGATGTATATGGACCTGGATAACAGTTATTAATTAGCAGTACTCATTAATGTAATGCATGTATTGTTGTTGGCCTAGGTCATGTGGTCAGAGAAACTGAAAAAGACAAAGGACTATATCATAATTTGGGGGGTCACATGTCGGGTGCACACCTCTAGCCCCAGCCACTCAGGAAACTGAAGTAAGACAGGCTGGCAGTCAGCTTGAGTAACCATAAGACCCTATCTCTTTAAAAAGAGGAAGAGAAGCTGGAAGAGGAGGCAGTGGGGAGCTGAGTATGGTTCTTGGTATACACCTATATCTAGAGTGTGGGAGGCTGAGGAAGGAGAATCATTCCAAGTTCCAAGCCAGACTGGGCTACTGACACCTCATCTCAAAACTCAGGGAGACATAAGATGGGGAGAAGGAAGGAAGGAGCAGCAATTAGCACATGCATTTTGCAGAGAGAAGAGGCCCAATGTTGTGGGTGCTCACCAGAGAAGACTGCTCTAACGTGAGTTTGAGCCAATAGAAAGTCGTTATTAGCCGGCGCTAACTACACTGGGTGTTTGGGATCCCTGTGTAGTCCCTAGACTTTCTCAGGGTGAGCTTTTAAGCACAAAAACCGTGTCCTGGGTTGCCATATTTCAGCTAACAAGAGCAGTTAGCCAGAAATGGAACTACAGAGGCCAAAAAGCAAGGTCTACATGCTGAGTTTTACAGCCTGAATGATACTTTCATCATGGAGTCAGTTGTGCTAAGGTCTGGAGCCCTGTTATAACAGTGTCACCAGGAGCCGGGCGTGGTGGCGCAGGCCTTTAATCCCAGCACTCAGGAGGCAGAAGCAGGTGGATTTCTGAGTTCCAGGCCAGCCTGGGCTACAAAGTGAGTTCCAGGACAGCCAGGGCTATACAGAGAAACCCTGTCTCGAAAAACCAAAAAAAAAAAAAAAAAAAAAAAAAATCTACAGTGTCACCAGGAAACTGTGTTTCTCCACAGGCCATGCACTCAGGATAAAGTGTCCCGATAACTGATAATCTTTGGGGGTCCTACTACTTTTTTTAAATGGAGATTTCTTTTTCTTCTTCTAACATCATAGGCTTTCAAACTTTTGCTATTCAAAAACATTTTAGTAAGAATGAAACTACCCATTCTAGTCTGAGCTGCTACATAACCCTGACCAAGGTCAAGAGCTACAAGGAAGGAATTTCTGGACCTCACATTCCACACCTGCCTTAATGTTCGAGTTCCTAAGAAAACAGACTCTCAGGAGTCACTGAGCTGTCCAGACCTGAAGCTGACCCTCCCACACAGCCCTGGTAGCTTTGAATGTCCATCAAAATCTTGGTTGATCTTTGACTCAACTCCACCTTCCCTCTGGCCTTCAGTGACCTTTGCCTGTGAAAAAGAGTCCACAGGTCCTCTGTGGGGACCTTCCCCTACACCAAAGGTCAGCACCCCCAGTGGGTAAATGGGCTAGAACACAGCCCACTGTTAGAAATATAATCCCAAGGAGAAAAAGGTACGCAGACTGCATGAGAAGAATGGGCAGAGCCAATGAGGATCTATGCAGGTACATGGAGGGCATTCATTGTGTAATAAAAATCTACAGTGTTAGCCGGGCATGGTGGCACACACCTTTAATCCCAGCACTTGGGAGGCAGAGGCAGGTGGATTTCTAAGTTCGAGGCCAGCCTGGTCTTCAGAGTGAGTTCCAGGACAGCCAGGGCTATACAGAGAAACCCTGTCTCGAAAAATCAAAAAAAAAAAAAAAAAATCTACAGTGTTGGGGCTGGCAAGATGGCTCAGCGGGTAAGAGCACTGATTGCTCTTCCAAAGGTTCTGAGTTCAAATCCCAGCAACCACATGGTGGCTCTCAACCATCTGTAATGAGATCTGATGCCCTCTTCTGGATTGTCTGAAGACAGCTACAGTGTACTCCCATATAATAAATAAATCTTTAAAAAAATACACGTATTAAAATCATTGAGCAGGGTGTCTTTACCTTGCCCCAGAGGTCAGGACAGAGGCCAAGACTGTGAACATGCAGAAAACCCACAGATAAAGTTGGGAGCATTTCCTGCTAGTTCTGTAGTGATAATATCAGTCTGGGTAAGTTTATAGAAAGAATATATACAAACAAAAGAGTTCAGGAAGTTAGGATTGGAAAACCTAGGGTAGTCACAAGTCCTGCTGCATCTTAAGGAGAATACTAAAACAATAAGGATAGTAACTGTGTAGAGACTGGAATCTGACATTCTCCTCACACAATGGTGAAGTGAGTATAAAAAAACATTGGAGAGGCATATATAAGAAATAAAAAAGGAAATAAGAAATAGAAAGGTTTGAAATAGGTTATAACTCAGCTTGTTAAGTTTTTGCTTTGCTTATTAGGATCACATTCAAAAGATTAACTTTTTCAGACTTCAAACTGCCAAGCACCTGTAACGGAAAGGCTTTAATACGGAGGAGACCAAGGCCTCTCCTCCCCTCCCTGCTTAACTCAATTTTATCTAAGATGGCACAAGAGATGCGGTTGACCCTTAGCACTGAGTCTGACACATGCTTCCAGTTCATTCGGTGTCAGCCCTTCCCAACAACTACGACAGTTCAGGAAAGAGTGCCAACCATGAACAGTTAGTGTCCACCTAGCAAGTTTCCAGATTCCACGGTCCTGCGGCTGAACTGAGAAAGAGAAAACCTCGGCGCGTGCGGCCCAAGACTCAGAGCGTTGTAAGCGGAGGTGGTGGGAGCCGCAGGCGTGAGTCCTCGGCTGTGCCTCTGATTTGCTCGGTGACAGGCTTCACCACACCCCTGCACCTCCTCTCTTCAGGTGGCTCTGCTAGCCAGAACTCTTGGAGGAGGCACGCAGGGTTCCTGCTGGCAAGTCCCAGGAGGGCTTTCTGTACCTGGCCTCCACACAGGCTTGTGTCTCCCGTGAGGAACTCTGTCAAAATGAACACTAAACCTATTTTGCTTGCTTTGACCATGTCTCTGGCCAAGAAGTGCTCCAGGCGGGAACAGACAAGGATCCGTGAGACACGATGTCTCTGCTACAGCGCTCTGGTGTCTTAGACCTGGACGAGCTGCTTACCACTGAGTAGACAGAAGGCTGCCGCTTTTTCTCTCTGCTGTGGCTTCCTTCATCTCTAGGGGAACCAGAACAGTACTCAGGCTGTGATTTCAACTATAGATCACCCCTCCTAGCTTGTCCTCTTATTGTGATTGTTATGTGACACTGGCTAGCCTGGTACTTGCCAAGTTGCTAAGATTGCAGACATGCTACCACACCTTGCCCAGTAAATATTTTTAAAATTTGTTTTGCTCTTTATTCTGTGCACGCATGCCTATGTCTGTGTTTCTGCCACTTGCCTGTTTAATATGCAGGTTGTGGTTAGAGGTATCATTATGAACTCAAGTGAAGCTATACGTATTACTTTTCAATGTTGTGATAGCTAGTTCTAATTATTAGTTTGATATGATCTAGAATCATCTGGGAAAGGCATATTGGTGAAGGAAGATTGCCTAGGTTAGGTAGGCACATCTAAGGGCAATTATCTTGATTACATAGATCTGGAAGACCTACTGAAAAGAAACCAAAACGTGAAGATGCATGTGTATTTCATTTTGTCTGTTGGGAGGGTCTAAAAGGAAGGACTTATCTGTAGTGACTGGAACACCTGACTCTTGAGTCTTGGTTGATAATTTCATCCTCCAATGGAAAGCAGGGGAGCCTGGACAGATGGCCCAGTGATTAGGAGTGGTTAGGTGTGTGCTTCACAAGGACTTGACTTCAGGTCCCATCACCCACATGACAGGTCACAATTGTCTAAAACTCCAGTTGCAGGGAATCCTATGCCCTCTGCAGGCCTTTGAGGGTACCAGACATGCAAGTGGTGCATAGACATACATGTAGGCAAAACATTCATACATATCGTAAAATCAAATTCAAATTAAAAAAAATTTTTTTAAAAAGAGAGAAATAAGGAGTTGGATGGAGTTGCTCATGTCTGTAGTCTCAGCAACTTGGGACGCTGAGACAGGAGGAGCTCCAATTCTAGGCTAGCCAGGAGTAAGTAATAGAAACTCTGGGCATGTAGGGGATGGGACTGTTGCTTCTTACAGAAATGGCCAATACTACGAAGACAGTGGTGCAAAACAGAAAAGAAAGGGCAGGGGGAAGTGTTTAGTACTCCAACACGGGAGATCTGTCCTCTGTTTCAATGATTTCTCTTCATATTTGATAATTTATTTATATCAGTATGAGCTCATTCCTATTAATTTTTTTCCCTTTTTGGTTTTAGTGCCACTGTTTTAATCTGTTACTCTAAGTGTTCCAGTTCCAACTGGTGAGGGGTCCTTTTCTGCAACCTTCTACACATCCTACTGTGTGCAGTATTCATATGATACTCCTTCCCAATCTGAGTATGGAACCTGAGGCCTTAGACAAACTAGACTAGTGTTCTTCATGGCCTCCTGCTCCCACCTTTTTTGTGACAGAGTCAAGCCAGCTTTGCACTTCAATCCTCCTGTCTTAGCCTCCCAGGGCTGGGATTACAGGTGTGAGCCACCCATAACTAGCTCCATTGTCCCGTCCAGCAGGACTCAGTTATTTCCGTGGGTTGAGAAGGACCGAGGCCTGAAAAAGAAATGAGCAAGGAAGAAAGAAGTGAGACCATGCGTTGGGAGTTTTTTTGTCACGGTCTGATTTTACTAAGGCACAATACCCAGTTATATACACACAGCAAAAAGAGTGGGAAAGGGGAACCGAGGGGGGAGAACAAAGACTTCAAAGAACAAAGACTTCAAAGTGAAGGACATATGGAAAGATGTGGATGGCAGGCTTGAGACATCTTGTGATTTATTTCAGAGTCCTGGCACCTGCTTATCTTGGAATGCTGGTCCTTCCTTAACAGCCCTAGGTGTCAGTTCAGAGCAAAGGCCATCTGGTTCTGAGGAGCAGCCTTGTGTGAAAGAGGGGGTGACTCAGCTCCCAACAAATGGTCATTTGGCTCTCAGGTGGGAGCTGTTAAAGGCCTGGTTTCTCACAGCCTGGTTTCTCACAGCCTGGTTTCCCCCACTCCATTGTTGATTATTGTAAATTTATATAAGTCTGAAGGTCAGATGGTTTGTCTTCCAGCTTTGCTTTTCTCTTTCAGGGTTGCTTTGGGTATTCCGAGTCCTTTCCATTTCTGCAAATTTTAGGATTACTTCTTTTATGTGAGTGTTTTGTTTTGGTTGTTTGGGTTTTGTTTGAGACAGGTTCTCAGGTATTCAAAGTTGGCCTTGAACCCCTGACTTTCTGCCTCCATATCCCATAGGGTCAACTGCTAATACACACACACACACAATCTGCTGTGAAGTCTGGAGATGCAGTTCACAGTGCATAAGACGAGAGCAGTGGCTTGTGCCTGTAACCCCAGGTTCAAGTCCAGCCTGTCTCACAAACAAAATAAAAGAAACAAATCCTGGTGTGATTTGAATTGGGCTTTTACTTGTTTTTTTTTTTTTTTCTTCCTTTTTAAAAAGGTTTATTTATTGATTATATATAAGTAATCTGTAGTTGTCTTCAAACACACCAGAAGAGGGCATCAGATCTCATTACCAATGGTTGTGAGCCACCATGTGGTTACTGGGAATTGAACTCAGGACCTTCGGAAGAGCAGTCAGTGCTTTTAACTGCTGAGCCATCTCTCCAGCCCTGAATTGGGATGTTAATTTTGATTGCTTTTGATTTCTATTCTTGATCAGAAGCTGTGCTGCCCTGCATGGTCTCTATGACCACACATGGCCACTGAGCATTTGAGATGTGGCTGGTTTGAAATGTTACTTATTATAAACCTATAGGACCCACTGGGCTTGAATGAAAAATGGGGCCGGGCACGGTGGCGCACGCCTTTAATCCCAGCACTCGGGAGGCAGGGGAGGCAGAGGCAGGCGGATTTCTGAGTTCGAGGCCAGCCTGGTCTACAGAGTGAGTTGCAGGACAGCCAGGACTTCACAGAGAAACCCTGTCTCGAAAAACCAAAAAAAAAAAAAAGAAAAGAAAAAAGAAAAATGGGAGTTTATTAATACATTTATTATAACCAGGTATGGTGGCCTACACCTTTAATCCAAGCATTCCAGAGGCAGAAACAGGTAGGATCTCTGTGACCTCAAGCCAGCTGGGGCTATATAGTAAGACCTTGTCTTAAATAAATAAATAAGGTAGAGAATGACTGAAGAGGAACCTGTCATCAACCTCTGGCCTACACTCACGGAAAACACACACATATGCACACATATACATATGCACATGCACATGTATACATACACATGCATACATGCATGTGTGTATATACACACACATACACATATGCATACATGTATCTACATAAACACACACATAAGCAGAAGCCCCAGCCTCCTGGAGAAAGTATAACTATGAAAATAGTGAATGTTTGTTCTCACTTTTCTTGGAGCCATTTTATTTTTCACACACCCTGAGGCTATCTATAGCCATTTTCCAGTGCTTATCTTCTTAAGTGAGCCCAAATGGGCTCCAGGGCAAGCCCCCATGCTCCCATGCTCTAGGCAGACTGAATGCTGCCCAGGCTGTAAATCTGCTAAATAATAAAGCTCAGACTTTGGAAACATTTTATTAGCACAACAGCCAAGACACTGGATGATGGCTCCATAGTTGTGGGTTCCTCATGTGTGCAGGGAATGGGCCGTTTTGCCTGCTACCGGCTCAGATTCTCTTGGCAAGCTGCAATCACAGTGACCTACCCAGAGAATCTACTTCGATCTGCGGGTGAAAAATACAGACACACACACCAGTTAATCTTAAATTGCTATGGTTCAATTGCTGGGCGCTACTAATCTCCCAAGGCTAGCTCTCCAATACTCTTAGCTCAGCACCCCGAATTTAACATTAACTTTAGTTGTTAAGTTACCTTTAGTCCCAGCTCAACAGCCCATCCTCCCACATAGAGAAACAGCCTATGGCTGCTTCTCCCGAGATCTCACAGGGCTGGTCACCTTTACTCCTGCAGAAGCACACCCCAAATCTCTTTTTCTCTGCATCTGCTCTGTCTTCAGAAAAACTGGGAGTCCCACCTATTCCACCCAGATCATTGGCCCTTAGCATCTTTATTGACAGATCAAGAACCAATTGGGGAAGAAGACTTCAGCATCAGAAAAGACTCCTTACATCCTCATTGTCAGACTTGGCAGTCGTGGACTGAAAATTTCTGGGAGGAGATTAAATCACTAGTTGTGAGTGATGAGTAGTCTCAGTTCAGGGATCACCATACAGGAACTATCAAGCCTTCAGTTTTTCTTCAGTCAAAATGCCCGTAATCTCAGAATTTGGGAGACAGAGGTGGGAGAGCCATAATGAAGGTGTCTCCCAGAAGCAAATGTCTTAACAGTGAACATTGCTTGAGAGGCTTACACACTCATGACATACAGATGATTTTCATTGTGAAATTTCACACGCCTATACTGAGTGTTTTGTTCATGTTCTCCCCATTACTGTCTCTTGAAGCCCACCTCATGCTAGTTACCTTCTTCCCAAATAATTCCTATTCTATTTGCATGTCACATATAGAAAAATAGATACATAGATATGGGTTCTACACATGGGCAAGCAATACTTGTGTTTCTGAGTCTGGCTTATTTCATTTACCATGATGGTCTCTGGTTCCATCCATCCCTGTGGTGGTCTGAATAGGTATGACCCCCATAGATTCGTGTGTTTGAATATTTGACCATAGGGAGTGACACTATTAAGAAGTGTGGCCTTAGCCGGGCGGTGGTGGCGCACGCCTTTAATCCCAGCACTTGGGAGGCAGAGGCAGGCGGATTTCTGAGTTCGAGGCCAGCCTGGTCTACAAAGTGAGTTCCAGGACAGCCAGGGCTATACAGAGAAACCCTGTCTCGAAAAACAAAAAAAAAAAAAAAGAAGTGTGGCCTTGCCGGGCATGGTGGCACACGCCTTTAATCCCAGCACTCGGGAGGCAGAGGCAGGCGGATTTCTGAGTTCTCGAGGCCAGCCTGGTCTACAGAGTGAGTTCCAGGACAGCCAGGGGAACACAGAAAAACCCTGTCTCAAAAAACCAAACCAAAAAAAAAAAAAAAAAAGAAGTGTGGCCTTGTTGGAGTAGGAATGATCTTGTTAGAGGAAGTGTGCCACTGTGTAGATGGGCTTTGAAGTCTCCTATGCTGAGGCTACACCCAGTATGGAAGAGAACCTCCTCTGGCTGCTTTTGGATCAAGGTATAGAACTCTTGTCTCCTCTAGCACTATGTCTGCCTGCAAATTGCTGTGTTTCCTACCATGATGATAATAGACTAAACCTCTTAAACTGTAAGCCAGACTCAATTAAATGTTTTCTTTTCTAAGAGTTGCCTTGGTCACAGTATCTCTTCACAACAATGAAACCCCAACTAAGACAGAAATTGGTACCGGGAACTGGGTACTGGAAACTGTAACAAGCCTGACCATGCATTTGTTTGGAGAAATGTGGATTTTAGAACTTTGGATTAGGAAAACAATAGAATGCTTTAAGTGGGGCTTAAGGGGCCATACTAGTAGAAGCTGAAGAAGTTAAGTTTTTAAAGATGGAGTCACAGATGCCACTGTTAGTTAGTTATGAGAACCTGAACTTTTGAACTTTTGTACTCTTGGCTAAGACTCTTAGCCACATGCCTGGAACATCTTGATAGAAAAAAATATTTCCTGGAACAACCACAGAATGTTCCAAGATGTTTACATAAGAGTTTCATAACCGGTTCAGCTATGGGTCAAGCTGTACTTTGGAAGCTTTCCACTGCCCTCCCTCACTGTGATTTGGCCTATATAAGCTCTGTACAATCGTTGGTTGGGGTCGACACTCCTATGAGTCTCGACCCAGCATGCTGATCAGTGCACTTATCGGAGCTCCAATTAAAACTCCTCTTGCAATTTTGCATCAAGACAGGTCTCTTGTGGTTCTTGAGATGCGCGAACAGCCCGTGTTTAAAATAGGAATATTTCTGGTTTAATCTTACAAAGCATGAAAGACAGGATTGTGGAGGGCTTTTTGAATGATGGGGTTTGGCTCAAGAAGTTTAAGAGAATTTTAGTATGTTGCCTAGAGATTGTCTTGTGATATTTTGGTGAATAATGTGGCTACTTTTTGCTCTTGTCTAAAGAATCTGCCTGAGGCTTAGTTGAAAAGATTTAGATGATTTGCATTAATAAAGGAATTCTCAAAAAAGCCTAGCATATATGTTGTCCTGTGTTTCACTCTTATGATGAGTATTTTGATCAAACATAGCAAGCTTAGGAAAACTACAAAAGGTGTGGTTCAAGAATTAAAGGGGAGGGCTGGTGAGGTGGCTCAGCGGGTAAGAGCACCTGACTGCTCTTCCGAAGGTGATAAGTTCAAATCCCAGCATCCACATGGTGGCTCACAACCATCCGTAACAAGATCTGGCGCCCTCTTCTGGAGTGTCTGAAGACAGCTACAGTGTACTTACATATAATAAATAAAATAAATCTTTAAAAAAAAAAAAGAATTAAAGGGGAGGGACTAGAGAGATAACTCAGCAGTTAAGAGCACTGACTGCTCTTCCAGAGGTCCTGAGTTCAATTCCCAGCAACCACATGGTGGCTTATAACCATCTGTGATGGGACCTGATGCCCTCTTCCAGTGTGTTTGAAGAGAGCAATAGTGTACTCATATGCATAAAATAAATAAATAAGTCTTTTAAAAAAAGAATTAAAGGGGAGCCAGGAAATGAAATAGAGCCAAATCCTGTGCTCAGGGAGATAAACAGATTATAGATAATAAGTGGAATTAAGGGAATAGTGACCTTGGAGCAAGATCCCATCAAACTAAGCTTTCACCTTGTGAAAGCGATGTTGAAAGGGGATGTTGCCACCTATTCTAACCTTACTATGCATTTGTGGTTGTACAAAGGATAGTTATTTCATCTTAGGCATTATTATGACGTGGCTATTGTTTTTATTTGGACATAAGGAGCTAGTAATGTGTGTCAAATTGGCAAGGGATAGACTATGTTGGCTACTGCAGGTTGTCAACTTGACTATATCTAAAACTCCAATGCAGAAATGCAGGGCACATCTGTGATCCATATTTTGAGGCTGGAAGACACAGTCTTTAGATCCAGAGCTTGAAGTGGGATGACACATGCTTTTGATCCAGATCTTGAAGCATAGTGACCAAGCTTATCAAGATCTTGTGAAAACTCTTGGGCATATACCCAAAAGATGTCCCACCATGCCACAGAGCACGTGTTCCACTATGTTCATGGAAGCCTTATTTGTGATAGCCATAAACTGGAAACAACCCAGATGTCCCACAACAGAAGAATGAATACAGAAAATGTAGTATATTTACACAATGGAATACTACTCAGCTACTAAGAATGAGGACATCATGAGTGTACAGGCTGGTTTTGAGTGTCAACTTGACACAGGCTGGAGTTATCACAAAGAAAGGAGCTTCAGTTGGGGAAGTGCCTCCATGAGATCTAGCTGTGGGGCATTTTCTCAATTAGTGATTGTATTAGTTAGGGTTCTCTAGAGTCACAGAACTTACAGAGTAAAGGAATTTATTGATGACTTACAGTCTGCAGTCCAATTCCCAACAATGGTTCAGTAGTAGCTGTGAATGGAAGTCCAAGGATCTAGCAGTTACTCAGTCCCACACGGCGAGCAGGCGAAGGAGCAAGAGCTAGTCTCCCTTCTTCCAGTGTCCTTATATGATCTCCAGCAGAAGGTGTAGCCCAGATTAAAGATGTGTGTCGTCACACCCTTAACAGGTTAAAGGTGTGTGCCATCACACCTTTAATCCCAGATGATCTTGAGCTCAGAGATCTCTCTGTCTTAATCTCACACCTTTAATCCCAGATGATCTGGAGCTTGGATATCTCTCCGTCTTAATCTTCTGGAATCCATAGCCGCTATGCTATCAAGATCTCCATACCAAGATCCAGATCAGAAACTTCTATCTCCAAGCCTCCAGGTTAGGGTCACTGGTGAGCCTTCCAATTCTGGATTGTAGCTCATTCCAAATATAGTCAAGTTGACAACCAGGGATAGCCACTACAGTGATCAAGGGGGAGGGCTCCTTGTAGGTGGGACCATCTCTGGGCTGGTAGACTTGGGTTCTATAAGAGCAAGCCAGGGGATGCAAGCCAGTAAAGAACATCCCTCCATGGCCTCTGCATCAGCTCCTGCTTCCTGACCTGCCTGAGTTCCAGTCCTGACATCCTTTGGTGATTAACAGGAATGTGGAAGTGTAAGCCAAATAAACCCTTCCCTCCCCAACTTGCTTCTTGGTCATGATGTTTGTGCAGGAATATACTGACTAAGACAATGAGTTTTGCAGGCAAATGGACAGAACTAGAAAATATCATCCTGAGTGAGGTAACTCAGATCCAAAAGGACATGCATGATAGATACTCAATAATAAGTGGATATTAGCCAAAAATAAATTACAGAATTCCTAGGATACAATCCACATAATTCAAGAAGGCTAACAAACTGAAGGGCCCAAGTGAGGATGCCTCGTTTCCCTTTGGGGAGGAGAAGAAAGCAATCACGGGAGAGGGGAGGGAGGACGGGACCTAGGTGGGAAAGGCAACTGGGAGGGGAAGAGGGGAACATGATTAGGTATTGAAGGGTGGGGGGTCAGGACTAAAGCCCTGAGGGCCAGCAGAAAGAATTGAAATAGGATTCTTTGGGGGGGGGGTAGGAGGGGGGACCCTCTAGAATGTACCAGAGACCTGAGAGGTGAAAGACTCTCAAGACTCAAAGTGAGGGACCTTAGATGAAATGCCCTGCTACATCCACTCCAGTGAAGTCTGTGTGACAGGCCTAAAAGCCTGGACGCAGTCCCAAGGCAAAGAGTTTCATGGAAACTAAGCCCCCTGGAACTGTGGCATCCTGTAAAATGAATGCTCCAATTCTGCCCTTGCGTTATTCAGGTATATAGATCAGGCATGTCAGTTTGCCAGATAGAAATCTCAGGGCAAGCTTAGCAAAGTATACTTAGAATCTTCATTACAATCAGGTATGACAGACCACATTGCATATTAGAAGAAAGTTGGTGAGTTCTTCTGACAAATGGAGATTCCCTACAGGTACTTAAAGAGCAGCCAAGTTACTCTCATATGCAAAACTTTACCAAGGCCTAGGAAAAAGGATGGCTGTGGTTTTAGGAGGAACTACAATATTACATTATTCATGATAAATAAGGTCTGCTAGAGCAAAATCCCCCTGGTGCTAGCTTTCACAAGGCTCAAAGAAATAGCATAAATTGTGACTAGGGTATGAAATCCTCTCCTGGCCCCTGTCATTATTCTTAACTGTAAACATTGCCTGGTTCCTGCCAGTCCTTTGAAGGCATTTCTCTGTTTTGTGTCAGATAACTTCTATGTACCTTGTCTGCTGTGACACCCTACTCCTTTGTTTTCTGTATTATATAAAACTGATGCAAACTTTGACAAAATTACATTTAAATACCACACTCTATTGTTTCTGTATTTGTTTGTCATCTGTGCCAACTCCTTGGTCGTCTGTAACCGGGACCCTGAGTTTTCCTGCCGATAGAGGACCCGACTGAGGTCCAACTGCAGCAATGCCCTACAGTGTGGAGAGGGAACTTGTAGAGTCCACCTCCAGTAGAAAGACAAGGCATCAAGTGGAGGGATGGGGTTGCCATCCCACAGTCAAAATTCTGACCCAGAATTGTTTCTGTCTGAAAGAACTGCAGGAACAAAAATGGAGAAGAGCCTGAGGAAAAGGAGGTCCAGTGACAGGCCCAAATTGGGAGCTCAGGGAGAGGCCCCAAGGCCTGACACTATTACTGATGCTATGATGTGCTTACAAATGCGGGTCTATCCTGACTGCCCTCTGAAAGGCCCAACAAGCAGCTGAAAGAGTCATATGCAGATATTTATACCCAACCAATAGACAGAAGCTGGTTTTCCCTGTGGTTGAATTGGGGAAAGCTGGAAGATGCTGAGGAGGAGGGCAACCCTATAGGAAGACCAGCACTCTCAACTAACCTGGACTCCTAAGATCTCCCAGACATTGAGCCACCAACCAAGCAGTATACACCAGCTGATATGAAGCCCCCAACACATGTAAAGTAGAGGACTGCTGGATCTGGACTCAGAGAAGATGCACCTAACCCTCAAGAGACTTGAGGCCCTAGGGAGTGGGGAGGTCTGGTGGGGATAGGGGAGTGGGGACATCCTCTTAAAGATAGGTGACAGGGCTGGGGGAGGAGGTATGGGTTGTGGAACAGTCAGAGGGTGGACCAGGAGGGGGATAAAGTCTAGACTATATATAAAAAAATTAAAGAATTTTTAAAAAAAAGTTCTTGTGAAAAAGAATTAAAGAAAAGCTTAGGTCTAGGCATGGTGGTACATGCCTGTAATCCCAGCACTCAGGAGACAGAGACATGCAGATCTCTGAGTTCAAAGTCAATCTACAGAGCAAGTTCCAAGACAACCAAGATTAGGCAGTAAAGGAAATTACTGAAAACAGAAAGCTAGTAAAGATGTAATAAAACAATGAGGCCATGTTCCAGCCCCAGCAAGCAGCAGAACCTGGCAGCTTGGCCACATGGCTCTGGTTTTAGAGTCAAGAATAGAAGGGGTTGCTAGGAAAATTGGTGCTTGTTAGCTGGAGCTAAGAAATTAGTAGTGATTAAGAAGAAACCAGCATCACTAAGGTGAAATCTTCTGAGAAGTGTTTTCTGAGAGCACAAAGAAGCTGTGCTCCAGAGATAAACATTGAGCTGGCAGCAGGACTTGGTGATGTGTAAGAGTCACCCAGATGGGACTGGTTTTGAAGCATGAAAAGGGCATGGAGAGCAGCTGAGGCTTGGCACTGTGAGAGGTCAGGGAAGGCCATTGGTGAGGGTGCAGCTTCAGTGGCAGCTGAAGGTCCAGGACTGAAGGGGTCATGCAAAGAAACGAAGGCTTAACACCATGAAGAAAGTCTATGAGTGACTATTGGTGAAAGTGCAGCCCAGTTGCAGCAGAAGACCCCCAGCATATTTGAGATGCCAGTACCATGGGACGACCACCAAGCACAGCTGCAGCAGCAGTGGAGTGGAATCAGCCAGAGCTTTGAGTGCCACAAGCTGGAGGAGTGACCCAAGCCCTTTGGAGAAACCCAGAAGACATTGGAACAAGAAGCTGTGAAGTTGAGGTTGCCTTGGATCTCCCAAGATATTAAAGATGCCAGAGCCATGGGATACCTGCTGAGGAAAGCTGCTAACAGGAAGTGGAACCAGTCCAAGAGAAAGAACTGTGCTGCAGTCAGCAAAGCTGAAAGAAGTTGGACATCAGACACGGAGATGCAGAGTTTGGAGTTTGCCCAGAGGGTCTAACAATAATGTCACCCTCTTTCCTTTCTATCCTTTTTGTTTCTCTTCCATCTAGTGCTGAAGGTTAAAATGGGGTGGAGAAGGGTGAAAGAAAGAAGAACCCACAAAGTAGCAAAGTCCAGCCAAAAGTGGCATCCTCTGTGGGGCTAGGAAGAATGAAAAATTTTGATTTCAAATACCAGAGAGAATACTGGGATTAAAAGCATGTATCAGGGCTGGTGAGATGGCTCAGCGGTTAAGAGTGCTGACTGCTCTTCCAAAGGTCCTGAGTTCAAATCCCAGGAACCACATGGTGGTTCACAACCATCTGTAATGAAATCTGATGCCCTCTTCTGGTGTATCTAAAGACAGCTACTGAAAGACTTAGAAATACAAGGACTCCCTCACATTCTGACTCAGGAAAGGCGACACCCCAAATCACTCACAAGAAATGGTCTTGATGCAAACTGCAAGAGGACTTTTATTATCAGCCAGCTGAGGACGAGCTCCTTTCACCCCGAGGGGCTGGGGAGTTCGACCCCAAGCAGCAACAGTAGGGGGCTTTTAAGGAAAAAGTGAGGAATTGGGAGGAGTTTGGGAGGAGAGTTGGGAGGAGCGTTGGGAGGTGTTGTGCTACAGCTCTTCTCTTGGGGGGGGGGTGTCCTTGTCAAAATTACAAGGCATGAGCAGTGGGGAGTGAGCTATAGCTCTTCTTTGTCCAGTTTATCTTCGTGTCCTTGGCACAGGAAACCAAGCAAGCGCCTGGCTAGGTCTTTTTACACTTATCACAAGGTATAGAAACAAAAAGGCTTTTTGCTTGCTATAGAGAACAAAGAGTTTCTTACTAGCTATATTGTTAGGGATCTGGGAAACACATTTCAGGCCTGGGAAATGCTTTTTGGGGTCTCACACTACAGTGTACTTACATATAATAAATAAATAAATAAATAAATAAATAAAAGAACCTGTGATTGCCAGTGGCCAGCTAGCAAACAAAATTGGTATCAGTTGACAGGCTGCAGTCAAAGAAACTGACATATTCTGTGACTTTATTGATTATTAAATAAATTTTGCTACTGTGAAAAGACACAAAACATCTATATTTCTGCCATTGCATACACAAAATAACCACCTAAAGCAAATGTGAGTATGTGTATCTTGTGATTGTTTCTTAAGGGAAACAATATAGAACTTGTCTTTTTATATGTATGTGTATATGGAATATGCACGTGTGTGTGCACATTCCTGTGTGTGAGTGTAGGTGCATGTGAGCCATGGTATGAGTGTGGAGGTCAGAGGATAACTGTAGGTATTGGTCCTCCCCTTCCATTGCTTGAGACAGTTTATTGTTATAGTGAACACGTAAGCATCAGTGAGATGCATACTCTAGCTGTCCTGTGAACTTTCCAGTGTCTGGCTCCCATCTATCATAGGAGTCACAGAATTATAGATTCAGCTTTCTGTGGGCTCTGAGGATCTAAATGAGTCTTCACCATTGCCCTTCAGGGCTTTATTTATGGGGCCCTGTCCTTAATCCCAGTGTGGAACTTGTGAAGTTGTTTAGCTTTTAAGCTTAGATGTGTTAAATACATATTTAAGAACATTCCATGAATTGCCTGATTCTGTTCAACTTTAGGTGTGTGTGTGTGTGTGTGTGTGTGTGTGTGTGTGAGAGAGAGAGAGAGAGAGAGAGTCCCTTAAGGTGCAGAGTGACCAGACTACTCTAAAAACCTTTCAAGATGCAGTCTACCAAGCTCTGACCACAGAGATAAAAAGCCCAAGATGGGGCCACAAAATCCCACCAATCCCAGGCCACCCTGGAAAGCCCCACCCCTAAGAAGCCCTATGTAAAGCCTGCCTTCTGCTCAGTTCTTTAGTGCTTCTTTCCCAGGCAGAGGTTGCCATCTTCTTGTGTCTTTCCCAATGAATTTCTTGTGAAGTTTGTTGTACAGTGTGACTTTGTGGTATTCCTTAGCTCCTGACTGCCAAGATACCTTTCCCCCTCAGAGCTGTAACACCTTGGTGTTCATGTGGGTATGTGCAACTATTGTGGTGCCAAGAAGCACTCATGAATCCCAAAAGACCACCAAGGACCCCTTTCCAATGTAATAGCATTAGGTTCTCTTTATGACAAGCTCTGGCTTGGGCTCTTCTCTAATCCATCCCTGACATAGCAGGATGGGAAGGGAAGGAGGAACAGCCTGGATACATTTTATAGGAAAATAGGAGCAAGTGAAGGGTGAGGGAGAGGGTGTCCAGTCTGGTAAGCATCTAATAGAATGACTATAAGTGCTCTGAAGAAAGACCGTATACAATCACAAATGGTCTAAAAGTTCATCTGAAATAGTTAGACTAATCTTTGATTAACTGTTGTTAGGAAGTAGCTAGGCAGTAACTCTGGCCAACAGCAAGCCGTGGGGTCCTTCCTGGTACAATCGGTACAGCTCGGGCTCTGCTGCAGCTCATGTTCTCAGGCTTCCCTTTCTTTTCTTTAAGATGAAGGCTGGTCCCAAGATTTGGCCTCTCACTATATGTTCAAACGTTGTTACACACATCCCAGTGTAGAGCTTGACAGGTTAAAAAGCCCAAAAGCACTCATGAGACACAGAGTTTCAAAAGGAACTCATCTCCTGGGAAGACATTCTCATAACCCGTATATCTCTGTGTTAGTCTGGTATATGGATCTATGTGCTCATTTAGTAGGATTTTTATTATAGTCATAGAATGAATCCTGACATAAGCTAAGCCTTCTAGTGTTCCAACAGTCCTAGAGAATTCTTGATTTTCAGTGGGAATTTATAAAACTATCTAGAGATGGGAAACTATTTAACATTACATATAAAGGAGCCAAAGCAGCTCAAAGCTGGTCTACAGAATGTTTATTAGGACCAATAGCTTTAGGGAATAGATGGATTTCCCACTGAGAAAGGAATCTTCACTACAGCCAGGTATAGCTGGCTACATTGCAGATTAAAAACAAGTTGGTGGATTCTTCTGACACATGGAGATTCCCCACAGATTATTATCAGAACAGCCAAGTTATACTCTTGTTAGTATTTACCTGGGCCTGGTAAACCATGGGCTATGGTAATACATTATTTATGAGAAGGTCTGCTAGAACAGAACCCCCTGGTGCTAACATTCACACGGCTCAAAAGAGTAACACAAGTTGTGACTAGGGTGTGAAATCACTAGGATCACTAGGCAGAGCTGTTTATTATTTACTGTAAATATTTCTTGGTTCCTGTAAGTCCTTTTAAAGTCATTCCTTTGTATTGTGCCAAAAACTCATAGATAACATGTATGAATAGTGTTGACTGGTTGTTTTGTTTTGGTGTTTTTGATGTTGTTGTTTTGACAGGATTTCCCTGTGTGGCCCTGGCTCTCCTGGAACTAACTCTGTAGACTAGTCTGGCCCTAGATTCAAGAGATCCTACTGCCTCTGCCTCCAGGATGCTGGGATTAAAGGTGTTCGCCACCACGCCTGGCCGATGTTTTCCTTTTTTAAAAGAAACAGAAGTGCTGGCTAAACCTAAAACTGCTAGGCTGAGTGGCAAGTGAGCTTAAGGGATCCAATTATCCCATGTCCAATTAGTGATTCCCCTCTCCCTCCTATCAGATCTGGTATTACAGCCCCCCCCCAACTTGTTTTGGTTTGTTTTGTGTTTTTTCTTGAGACAGGGTTTCTTTTGTGGCTCTGGCTGTCCTGGAATGCACTCTGAGGACCAGGCTGGCCTAGAACTCAGAGATCCACCAGCCTCTGCCTTCCGAGTGCCTGTGCACAACTTTTGTGTGTGTGTGTTGAAGATCTGAACTTCATATCCTTATGGTTGCATGTCAGGAATTCTGTCCACTGGGTCATCTCCTCAGCCCTGTTTTGTTTTCTTGGTTTTGTTGTTTTGAGACACTATCACTAGCCCAGGCTAGCCTGGATCTTGCGATCTCCTAGCCTCAGACTCCTGTGTGCTGGGATTACAGGCACCACCATCATGCTATGCCTTCTATTATTTTTCTTTCTTTTCATTTTTGTTTTGTTTCTCTGTCCTGGAACTTATAACGCAGATCCGGTTAGTCTCAGACTCATAGAGATCCATTCCTTCTGTTTCATTCCCCAAATATAAGTGGTTCCTTAGACCCCTCTCTCCGTGTGAGGAAAAAGGTAGGCCTTTGCTCTATTTTATTCTAACTTGAGCAAACAAACTAGGTGCAGCTGAATCTAAGGCCAACAGGGCAAAATCTGGCCAGCCAGGTTTACAACGCCTAGCAACCGTTGCTATGACAATTCAACTCCCTTAAACTCACTGGCCAGTCAGCCTAGCGTTACAAAAGCTAGTAGCTTTAGGTTTAGTGAGCATGTCTGTTTGTTTGTTTGTTTGGTTTGGTTTTTAAAGAAAACATCAGCCAGGCATGGTGGCGCACACCTTTAATCTCAGCACTCTGGAGGCAGAAGCAGTCGGATCTCTGGATTAGAGACCAAACTACAGAGCTCCCTGAAGGCTCAGAGCTGTCTCCCATCCCTTCAGTCCTGATGTATCCCAAAATGCATTGGAGCTCGCGTGCGCAAACAACCGTGTCTAGGGTGGTTATAAAACTGCCTAAATTTTCATGTTGGTTTAAAGCTTGTCTCTGTGGATTTTGACAACTAAGAAAAGGACTGAAAGAACTACCACAATTTTTGAGCTTTACAAAATTTGGTTGTAAATAACGTGGTCGCCAAAAGCACAACTTTCTCTGGATTTGCACAGGCATATTTTCAGACAGCCCTCAGCTGGCTGCGTGGGGTCCTTCAGGGCCCTAGACAGGGCACGTGCGGGAGGAAGTAGTTCTGTGGTTCCGCGCTGCCTTAAAGAGTTTCTCAACGTGGAGCTATGGGAGGTCTGGAGAAGAAGAAGGTGAGTGGGTTCCAGCGGAGGTGGGAGCTCGGGCTTGTGAGACGGCCGCTGGAGTGAACCTGCTGCACGTAGGCCCCTGGAAGCCGGGAAGAACTGTGACGGGCTTCCTGTGGAAGGAGTTGAGACAGGCGGAACCGCCAGAGAGTGATCAGTGATCAACGGGGCGTAGAATTCATCATCCAAACTTGGGACTTTCTTAGTTGATCCAGGCCCTGTCGTAGGTAGTGGGAATTGAGAAGTAAGCAGTCAGATGTGGCCCCGCTTTCCCGATGTCAACTTTAGATAAAGTGGCTAAGGGTTTTAAAGTGCGCTCCAGAGAAAGGGAGGGAGGGAGGAGCAGTAAAGTGGAGAATAACAACAGGCGCTTAATCCGATTAGTGTTGTCTTGAAGGTCCTTTTCAAGGCATTTTAGTGGAAATTAGGACTTAAAGAACACTTTAGTCTGGAGCATGAAAGTGTTGGGGGTGTGGATGGTTCCCAACCTTCCCCAAAGAGATTTCTCAGCACTCAGATAAAGCAAGAGACTAATAGCGTGCAGCTGTAGCTTCCAGCCATATCTTAAAGAAGCCCAGGCTCCAACAGAAGTGTTTGATGGTTTATATGGGGTTAGGTGTTGTCACAACCTTATATTTTAGGATGGCCTTTTTCTCCTCACAGGATTTATAGAAGCTGGAATTTGCAGGTTTCTGGTTATGATAGTTTTATCTTTAACAGATGGAACTTGCTATCTGTGTGATATTGGTGGTGGTCACTTCTCAAGGGAGAAAAGCAGGTGTACACCTTTTTTTTTCTTCAGAAAAGGAAAAAGGGTGAGCAGGTTAAAAGCAGAAGTCAATACAGTTTTAGCTCTGTTGTCTCGGATCAGAGACAGAGTTTCTTCTTCCTGTGCAACCTTGTTTCTCAAGTTTAAGCTTCTTAATCATAATTAATGTGAAAGCTTGCTGTTTTTCTTTTCTCCTTCAGAAGTGCTTAGCAGAGAAAACTGCAATGGAAGCGAATTCCACGGCCAGTAGGAAGGAGAGGGAGAGGTGGGCAGTGTGCAGGGTTTTGGAAAGACATAAATAAGCAAAGTGCTGTCTAGGTGAGGTTGGGGTCATATCATCTGAGGCTGGAACTTATTCTGAGTGGAGAAGACAAATAAAGAAAGTGACTTGAGTTATTCTTGCTTTTGTAAGGAGACTGTGGGTATGAAGGAACTTCGGGATAGGAATGAAGAAGATGAGATGGGCTCAAGTGTTTCCTTTGACTTGAAAGTTTCTGGTGCCAATCTGCTTTTTAATTACCTTTTAAAAATTATTTTTTATTTATTTTTATGTATATGAGTGCTCTATCTGCATGTACACCCGCATGCCAGAATAGGGCATCAGATCTCATTACAGATGGTTGTGAGCCACCATGTGGTTGCTGGGAATTGAACTCTGAACCTCTGGAAGACCAGCCAGTTCTCTTAACCTCTGAGCCATCTCCCCAGCCCCTTTAATTACTTTTTTGAGACTATAATTGCATTATTCCCCCTTTCCCGCCAAACCTTTCCATATATTCTCACTTGCTGCCCTTCAAATTCATGGCCTCTTTTAAAAATGATTTTTATATACCTATAGTATATATATGTACATATGTGTATATGTGTGGGGGTTTTTTTTGTTTGTTTTTGTTTTGTTTTGTTTTGATTTTTTAGTTTTTTGAGACAGGGTTTCTCTGTATAGCTCTGGCTGTCCTGGAACTCACTTTGTAGACCAACCAGGCTGGCCTCGAACTCAGAAATCCACCAGCCTCTGCCTGGGATTAAAGGCGTGCGCCACCACGCCCGGCTATGTTCCCCCCCCCCTTGTTCCGGTCAACCCCGCTCACTCCGCTCGACCCCTGCTCGACCCCTGCTCGCTCCCAGCTCGCTCCCACCAGCTCCACTCGCTCCCGGCTGCCCCCGTACAGCCCCCGCTTGTTCCAGCCAGCCCTGCTCGCTCCAGTCGGCCCCACTTGCTCCGGCCATCCCCGCTTGCTCCAGCTGTCCCCGTTCGGCTCTGCTCGCTCTGGACAGCCTCGTTCGCTCCGGTTGGTCTCTCCGGTCCAAGGATTCATTCCTTATTATTCTTCATAAGTCACTGTAGCTGACTTCAGACGCACCAGAGGAGGGCGTCAGATCTTGTTACAGGTGGTTGTAAGCCACCATGTGGTTGCTGGGATTTGAACTCATCACCTTCGGAAGAGCAGTCGAGTGCTCTAACCGGCTGAGCCATCTCACCAGCCCATGTGTTTTTAAATACATAAATACACCTGCTCAGTCTATGTACTAGTGTGTGTGTGTGTGTGTGTGTGTGTGTGTGTCAGTGTCAGGGCTGACTGTTTGGTATTGGATAGCTAATTGGTCTATTCTTCCCTGGGTAATACTGTTTCTCCCACTCACAGCATTAGTTGCCTGTAGGGTTCACATCTCTTGGGCTTTCTTTTATCCATGTTAGCAAGTCTGTTGTCCTTGTTTAGCTTATGTTTAGGCAGCCATGTTGGGAGACTTTATGGGTGTAGTTTCTGACATTCTTGGAGATACAAATCTCAGCAAACTTCCTGATCCTCTGGCTCTTAAAGGTTTTCAGTTCCTTCTTTCCCAATGATCCCTGAGCCTTAGGTGTAGGAGTTGTTTTGTAGATATATTCATTGGGAGATTAGGCTCCACAACTCTGCATTTTGATTGGTTGTGGTTTTCTGTAATGGTTTCTATTGCACAGAAGTTTTGAGATGAGGACTACACTTCTCTGTAGGTATAAGGACAAATACTTTGAGTGTAGTCAAGGATTATGCTGGTTTGTGAGGTGGTGGTTGTAGCTTCTCCTTCAGGACTGCGTAGCCCAGGGTAGTTGGCTGGGCATGCTTTTCCTATGCTGAGAGGGTCTTAAGTCCAAGTAGAAAACTGTTGGTTAGCCTGGCGGTGGTGGTGCACGCCTTTAATCCTAGCACTTGGGAAGCAGAGGAAGGCGGATTTCTGAGTTTGAAGCCAGCCTGGTCTACAGAGTGAGTTCTAGGACAGCCAAGGCTATACAAGGCTACCCTGTCTTGAAAAACAAAAACAAAAACAAAAAGTTGGTTACTGCCCTGGTGTTCACATCTCTCGTGCCCCTCTAACTTCATTGTGCTGTGCTGACTGCTGCTGTGGTTTGTAGACACCCTAGCTGGGTAGGACTGCGGTTGCTTCCCTCCTAGTACCATGAAAGCTGGGCCTCGGGACGGAGACTTGCAGGTCAGTTTCCTCAGTGACCTCTGATTCCTGCGTCTGAAGTGCGAGGCGATTGCAGCAGTGGGGATTAAGTTCCTCCTCGGGGAGTAACCACGGGCAGCATCTGTAGTGGGGTTAGTGATCACAGGCTGGCGTGGAACTCGTGGTCCTCCTGTTTCTACTTCCTGAATATTGGAATTATAGGTGTTTACCACCATGCCTAGCTCAGTGGGAAATACTTTTCTTTTTCACATTTATTTAGTGTGTGTGTGTGTGTGTGTCCCGAAGAACCACATGTGGAGGTCAGGACAGTTTGCAGGAGTCAGTTCTCTTCTTCCACTCTCTGTTTTGGGAACAAACATAGCTCATCAGGGCTGGTGACGAGCTTTTACCTGATGAGCCCTCTCACTGGCCTCAGTGGGAAACATTTATAATGAAAACTGGGAAGCTCGTCCTTGGATACCCCAAGGCTTAGCATGGGCCTGTTCCCTGTAGACAGTGGATGGCTACAGAAAAGGCTGAATAGTGTTTCGTGGCTGTGGGGGCTGGGGCACTACATGGATATAGAAGCTCCTGCTCTCACTTCAGAGAAGGATCTTATCTGGGTTGGGCATGGGTGGCTATTGTTTCAGGCTCTTTGGAACGGGATGCAGTTTTTCTCTCTAGCAATGATATAAATGAGAAGCACCATCTTAACACCACAGATATCCAGATAATTAAACAAGACAGCTTGCTTCTTGGAAGCAAGTTAGAAACCAGGCCCATTGTCTTCCTCACCCTCATAGCATCTAGCTTAAAGCTTTGAACATAGTTACTGTCTGGTGAATGAAGGGGACTTGGGGGTGTGTGTGGCTTAGGGCAAACATTTTCAATTAGAGTGATATTACCCCTGAGGGAGGGGGAAATGGCCAGGAGATAGCTTAGATTTTACAATGCCTTGCGGTCTATCTCAAATGAACATAGTCTATGCAGGTCTTTAGTAAATCTGTAGTACTAAAATTCAATGGGGCTGAGGGAAGGAAAGTGTGAGTGGTTGCTTGTGGGATCCATATAAAAAGTCTAGTGGTGAGGGGATTATAAAGGGACAAATAAGATACAGGATTAGTTAGACATCCAGGCTCTGGACTCAGGCCTGGTTTTAGAGACTCAACCCTAGCTCTCTCCCACCCCCCCACCCCCAATAAATGTGCATTGGTGTTTTGTCATGTATGTCTATGTGAGACTGTCAGATCTTGGAGTTAAAAACAATTGTGAGCTGCTATGTGGGTGCTGAGATTTGAACCCAGATCCTCTGGAAGATCTCCAACCCAAGCTTTTAAGCTGTGTGACTTGAATGGGCTGTTCCTTTGCTGTGAAATGGGTATTGAGTGAAATCAATTGTGGAATCACTATGCTAGATAGGATGTAGCTGGTGCTAAGTACTTCAAGATGAGCATGGAGTGGATGCACTTCTCTATGTTGGCAGCTACAAGGACAGTACCAAGCTCCTTTGGTCAGGTCATCTCACTCACTACAACAATCCCCATCCTGGAAATCTCTCTGCCACCTGCCTGGAACCTTAGCTGTCTCTAGAATTCACTTTTCCCACAGTTGGATGTCAGCTCACTGCAGTCATTACTAACGAATTGTTTGTTTTTTCTTCCCTAAGTATGAACGAGGCTCTGCCACCAATTATATCACCCGAAACAAGGCCAGGAAGAAGCTGCAGCTGAGCCTGCCTGACTTCAGGTGAGGTTGGGGAGGAACAAAATCCGGTCCCTTGGGAGCCTGGGTACTGAAATGAGCGCACAGTGGAAGCTCAGCTGCTTCCCAGCCTCCCTGAGCTGCTGTGGGCTCTGTAATAGTCTTCCTCACCTCTTTGCTGGGAGCTGTGCTCTGCCATCTGTGGCCTGGGGAGGAGCCAGAGGACTGGTTCTTCAGGTTGGGCTTTTACCATCCTTTGACAGAAGACCTGAATCTTCCAGCTCTGTCTTGTAGAGTCAGATCTAGATGTCTCTGCAGTCAGTGCATCCTCCCATCAGGCTAATCCTGACCTCTGCACCCCACCCCCCACCCCCCCGTGTGTGTGTGTGTGTGTGTGTTTTGGTTAGAGATTTTTGTTTTGAAGAGAATTTCTTGTTTGCTTGGTTCTTTTATTTGTTTTTTTGCAGGGTGGACACTGAATCAAGGGCCTCACATAATGCTACTCAAACACTCTGCCACTAAGCTATATTCCCAAGCCTGTTTTTTTTTCTGTTTGTTTGTTATGAAAAACAGACTCCTATAGTCCAGACTGGCCTTAAACTTGTGCTCCTCCTGCCTCAGCCTCCTGAGTGCCAGGAGAACAATTATGCACCACTGTGCCTGGCTGTCCCTCTTCTTACATGCTCAGCCCTTTATCCTTTATATGTCTGAAATGTTGACTTGTCAATGTGGTGTTTGCTGATTGCTTTGTCAGTGTCCTTTCTACTTGCACTGTATGTTTGGGGACTTGTGATCATCAGACAAACCCGCTGGAAAGATCGCCAAGCACAGAAACCCCATGCTCCTTGGTCCCTCGTGATTTCTAGGCCCAGATGTAGCCTTGCCCCTTTGATGATTTAATAGATGGCTTATCTTCCAGGCGACTGTGCATCCTGAAAGGTATCTATCCTCATGAACCCAAGCATAAGAAGAAAGTTAACAAGGGTTCCACAGCAGCCCGGACATTTTACCTTATCAAAGACATTAAATTCCTCCTCCATGAGCCCATCGTCAACAAGTTCCGAGAGTACAAGGTGAGCCCTGGGTTCTGGGTGTTTGCAACGTTGTGAGTCCCTGACCTTGGCTAGGTTGCTGAGCCACACTGATAGTCATTCTACCCTAAAAGGATGTCTCCAGGGTCCAGTAAGATTGCCTGTCTAAAAATCCTTTGCATGGGGCCTATGTATAATGTTAACCAACTCTGCCCACTTCAAAAGAAGATTATTACTATTATTGTTTGCTATTATTATATTAATTATTATTATAATTATTACTGTTATTGTATTATTATTTATTCAGGGGCTTTTGGTGCCTTCTCTGCTCCTCAGCCCCTTATCCTAGTTCTTTGTCAGATTGATTCCAAGGCACCTGTTTTAGTTCCATACACAAGCATACATGCTCAAATGCCACAGGGACAGCAGAAACCTATTTCCACCATGGGTAGAAAGTGGAAAGTAGACTTACTGAAATTAAACTGCTATGTCTGGCTCCTGACTGGAATTGGGGTTCTACAAGGAGTGGAGGAGCCACCTGGTGGCCAGCAGGAGTCTGGGCAACCCCAGTGGCTGGCTTTTGCAGCTACATCAAACAGGGCTGGAAATGGGCAAGCACTGGGAGATGTGTCCAAGCTGTTTATAGCCCACATACCATTCGGGCTTCTGAGGAGCTCTGGGGCTCCTTTGAACAGTTCTTGGTAGGAAAACCACGTGTTGGTTTGGAAGATGTGGCCTTGTAGCTTATCTCAGGTTTTTGTTGTTGTTTTTCCCTTGCTCCGGTCAATCCTGCTTGCTCTGGTCTGCCCTGCTCACTCTGGCCAGCCACGCTCGCTTGCTCCGGTTGGTCCCACTTGCTCAGTCCCTGCTCTCTCTCCGGTTCAAGAATTCATTTATTATTATTCATGTGTACACTATAGCTGACTTCAGATGCACCAGAGGAGGGCGTCAGATCTCATTACAGGTGGTTGTAAGCCACCATGTGGTTGCTGGGATTTAAACTCATCACCTTCGGAAGAGCAGTCAGGTGCTCTTACCCACTGAGCCATCTCACCAGCCCTTTTGTTGTTGTTTAACAACTAGTTTTTAGGTGGTGCCCATAGGAGTTTACAATAAGGGTTAGCTCCTCTAGCTATGCTCTGCCTCAATGCAAAACAGCTGATGTGCCTTCTCATCCCAGGTAAATGTTGTGTCAACATAGCCATGCATCAGAGGCGGGGCCCTAGGCCACCTCTGGTCATTATCATGGGTCTAGAGCTCCATGCAGTGGGCTGTTTGGCAAATCTTGAGCTGAGGGGCCTGTTGGCCCAGGCAAACAGGTATGACGAGTTTCAGAAAGCATTGAGAAGACCCTACCCCATGTTCATCCTCCAAGGAGGAGATACTCAAAGGCCCTGGCCGCAGCCTCATTGGTCCCTTCTTCCAGGTGTTTGTTCGGAAGCTCCGAAAAGCCTATGGGAAGAGTGAATGGAATGCTGTGGAGCGCCTGAAGGACAATAAACCCTGCTACAAACTTGACCACATTGTCAAGGAACGGTAAGTCCTGCACCTCAGAATGTTGCTGTTGCTGCTGAGTGCTGTCCTAGTGTTGGGGATGAAATGGGCTCAAGACCAACACTTGACTGATAGAGGAGTTAGACCAAAAGCCAAGCTAGCAATCAGAGTCCTGATTGTAAGTAGCATTGGTTACAGTAAGGGTTGTAAGGCAGCATGGAGAGGGCTTAGGTGTATGGTAAAATTGCATACTCAGAGAGGTATCTGGAAAATGACCTATTTGGGGCAGCCAGGAATACACTTCATGAGCAGAGACAGCAGCACCTTCAAAGGCCCCATGGTGGAAGAGCCAGAGCAACGAGTTCCCATACTATAGACTTAGAAAGCATGGTAAGAGAGGTCTGGTCTTAACTGTTTCTTGCTCAGCCTTCCAAAGACCCCTCCCAGTCACTAGCTGATCAGTGACTTCTGCCTTTTCTGGGGAATTGGGCAAATGCCTGAAGACCCTTGTAGTTTCTATAGTTTGGATGGAATGTGTTTGGTGTCTACAGGCTAGAATCCAGCATTGGTGCTAAATATTCTTCAGTGTTCATCATAGACCCCACAACACTTTGGCCTGGAACTAATCAAGGGTAGAACTACTAGGCTATTATCTCTGTTCTTTGTGGTGGCCTAGGCACACTTAGTCCCAGAATGAAGGGCCATGGCTTCCTTCCTGGGATATGGAGGGCCTTGGCCTGGGAGATAACAGTTGGTGTCAGGAACTGGATGGCCAGAGGACAGGAACTCCTGAGCAAGTACTAACAGCAAGTACGTTACTAACAGGCATTTTGGTAGCTCCTGTCCTGCTTATGACATGGCCTTTATGTGGAAGCGATAGAGGGTGGGAGGGAAAGCACCTGGGTTCATTCACAAAGCAAAAAGTGTCTGGTCTCCTTTACCAGATCCAAAGCATCAGGGAAGCCAGGTGGTCTAGAAGAGGTATGTGCTTGACCTGTAAAGGACCTGGGGTGTTAGCTTTGTGTACAGAGTAGAAAGTTAGGAAACTTTGAGGCACCAAGGGGGTTGAGGAAGGATGCTGCCTCTGCCTCAGGAACCTAGGAAGCTGTCCCATCACCTGCCAGGTCCCTGCTAAGGCTTCTCTTCATCTCTGCATGCTTTTGAAGACCTGGCAGACCTCTCAGTTGTAGTAAGCAGTGCTGTCTGTGCCCTTCAGAGCCCTTTAACATGGCAGGGCAATCTTTGTTGTTGTTGTTAAAGACAGGGTTTCTCTGTAGCTCTGGCTATCCTGGAACTTGCTCTGTAGACCATGCTGACCTAAAAAAAAAAAAATCTGCCCTGCCTCCCAAGTGCAGGAATTAAAGGTTTGACTGTCTTTTTTTTTTTTTTTTTTTTTGAGACAAGGTCTCACTATCTCTGACTATCCTAGAATTCACCGGCTTCCAGCTCCCAGAGATCCTCCTTCCTCTTTCTCAATGCTGGGATTGAAGGTGTGCTCCAGCACACCTGGCAGACCCTTTTCTTCCAGTGAACCTTCTTAGAATGTGGTTTAGATGCTAGCATCTCTAGGGATGCCTAGCTTGAGGAGGGAAACCGAGTCCTGCATATTCATCTTTATTCAGGATGTGTTTAGTGCCACAAGAGGTGGGTGGATTGGTGGCTTGATTTTTGAGATAAGATCTTATATTGTAACCTAAGCTAGCCTGGAACTCAGGATACTTCTGCCTCAGTCTCTCAAGTGCCACGACTGCAGGTGTGCACCACCATAGCTGTTTAAAGACACCCTATTTTAAGTCATTTTTGTTCAGCAGTGCCATTTTCTAGATAAAGCGAGAGCTAGATGAGGCCTAGTGCCCCAGTTAGGGTCACAGCTCAGTTTAGGTACCACAACTTGAGATGGAGTGTCTTTCTCTGTGTCTCACACTTCTGCCCCCTTTTTTGGAAACCACCAAAGAAGTTGTGCTTTGACAGGTAAGACCCTGTCTCAAAAAATTATTCAAACCTTTAATCCCAGCACTCTTGCCCAAGTGACACTTTGTGTGCTTCTTTACTTACCACGGCGTTCCTGGAAATCCGTGCTTACTCTAACTGGACATGGTCCCAGTTAGAGATGGCTCTGTCAAATACATGGATCGGACTGCTGAGAAACAGGAAGACAAGACCACCCAGGTGCCAGTGCTGCTGGGGAAGGAAGCCCATTTTCCTAGGCCTACTAGGCCAACTTTCCATTTTCCCTTTTTCACTGAGGGCCTTTGAAGAGTCCAGTTTCAAGTAGAGTCAAAGAGCCACCAACTTGGTGTCCTCATTCACAGAAGTTAACAGGTGGGTGAGGTTCCTGAGGTCATGAGAGTTCATTGGAACTTTCTAGTTTATCAGTGACTACAGGATTGTTTGCAAGTGCATGGCCAGCTGTGGGAAAGTTGTTGCTATCACCATCTCAGGAAGTAGCTGTGGCAGTGCCTAGCTTGGTTGTCAAGACCTCTGGCTAGAGGGCCTTGGATCCCAACAGAATGGGCATGAGCGCTGCTCTCACCACCCTGCAGGTACCCCACATTTATCGATGCTCTGCGGGACCTCGATGATGCCCTGTCAATGTGCTTCCTCTTCTCCACCTTCCCTCGGACTGGCAAGTGTCACGTGCAGACCATTCAGTTGTGCCGCCGGCTCACTGTGGAGTTCCTGCACTATGTCATCACTGCCCGAGCCCTGCGCAAGGTGAGCTGAGGCTCTTCTGGGGAGCCCTGGTCCTTCCCTGTCACTCCTTGGTTTTCATGCTGTTCTCCCTCCCTCCCCAGGTCTTCCTGTCCATTAAAGGCATTTATTATCAGGCTGAGGTGCTGGGTCAGCCCATCGTATGGATTGCACCCTATGCTTTCTCCCATGATGTAAGTGTGCCTGTTGGCAGGGCCTTGTGCTATTTCCTGGAAAGGTGTTGGTGGGGTGCTGTCTTGGAGTCTAGCCCTTGCTTGGTTCCTGATTATTGGCTGCTGTGCATGATGGGAGCAGGGGACAGACTAGGGAATGTGCTCTACAGCCCAGTCAGTCAGTAACCCTGATCAGTTATTGACCACACAGTTCTCAGTGTGATATGAGCATACACCCATAGGCTAAGCCTGACTGTCCCACTCCAGCACCCCTGCTAGAGCAGCGCTTCTCAGCCTTCCCGATGCTGCCATTCTTTAACATGCTTCCTCATGGTGTGGTGACCCCAACCATAAAGTTATCTTTGTTGCTACTCCATCACTAAATTCACTGTTATAAGTCATAAAGATTTGATATGAAGATGGTCTTAGGTGACCCACCGCTGTGTTAGATGGTCTTGGAGATGTTCTTTCACCTTCTGCTTCAGTTAATGTGCTACCATCCTCACAGCCTTGCCACGAGGACTTTAGGGAAAAGAAGTCTTAAAAGAGCCTGGTTCTGAATGGGTAGCAGCCTTTGTGCTTACGTGGCAGTGAGGGCAGCTTTGGAGGCAAGGGATGCCTGGTGCTTTGTATAGCTACCACCTGGATCAAATGGCAGAGCCCAGCCCTCCTCTCAGATCCACCGGGTCCTTGTTCCCACTCTGTCCTGACATACCATAACAGAAGTGCTTTGCTCCTGTCTCCTCTGCCGCATGGAACACAGGGGCACTCCAGGGAAGGGAGCACTAGTGTTGCCTCCTGTTGGTGTTTCTGTAAATCCCTGGGGCTCTTCCTAGGGTGGAGCTAAGAGGACTCTGATTTCGCTTTCTATGGAAGCCTTATTAGCTCTCCGTCCCCATCCCTGAGGAGTAGACCCAGCTAGGCTTGCCCTGGAATTGTCGGTCTGTGGGAGGTACTTGGCTTCCTTTTCTGCTTGTTTATTTAGCAGGAATTGGTACCTTGTATGGATAACAGTTGTTGCAGTGTAAACTGAGGTTCTGTTCTTCTGGGGTTCAGGGATATCTGAAGCTGGGACCTGCCCTGTCTCTGGTTCACTGTAGTGGGATTTCTGTCTGGACAAGATGTAGCCTTGGAGCTCCGTAGTCCCTCTTCCAGTTTTCCCAGAGGCAGGCTTGCTGAGCGAGGGTATATGGCCCTTCTTCCCCTCTCCGTTTTTTCTGCTCTTCCTCCTTCCTGCCTAACTTCTTTGGTCCTTTCTGTCTTTCCTTCTCTCTGATGTCGAACCCCCATTATGCTCAGACTGGTCTTTGTGTGTCCTTGGAGTGGTGAATAGGGCCCTGTGAGGACCAGCCTCTACACAGCTGGCCCTGGGGGAGGGGCACAGGCTACCCATGCCTCCTTCCTCCCAGCTTGCTGCCGACTGCTTCCTCTCAGCAAAGGTTGGTTGTAACAAGGACCCTCATGTGCCCCTCCTCTGGGCAGCCAGTGCTGGGCATACACACAGCAGTGGGACCTGGGGTAAGGCAGTGGTGAAGGCAGGGTGTACCTGCCCTGCTCAGTACCATGGAAAAAGGTGTTTGTGTTCAAATTCCTACCAGGGAACTCTGGTGGCATAGGGTGCTTCCCAGTAGCAAGATGGAGAACTAGCTCAAAGTTCTGGGTGCCTCAAGCTGAAGGCACCTGTGATCATGATCAGTTTTGACAGTTCTTATTAATGGTTCCTGTGTATCGTGTGCCTCCCAGTGGTTAGCAAGGCTTGGTGGGGCTCCTGGGTGGCCCTACTCAGAATTGAGACACTTTAGTCTAGCTTAGGATGAGCTGTGCACCTCTCTGCCTGCTGGGGGCAGCTTGGGAGGGTGGTCTACCTCTGCTCAGCCTAGTCTTGGGCTGGGTTAGAGATGGAAATGCTAAATTGTGAGCTTCATCACAGACTCTCCAGGGTATGGAGGGATTGAGTTCTACTCACCTGCTACAACCAGTGGTACCTGGTTTTCCAAAGCACCTTAGTCAGTAGATGCCTGTCACCTCTTCTGGGCTATGGACCATATGCTACACACATAGGCCTTGTTGGGCTCTGGGAAGGTTGCTTTCCTAGTGCTCAGAGCAGCCCTGAAGCAGATCTTGAACACATTCTGGGATGGGTGGTGGAGAAGGCATGTGCCCTATGTTCCACTGACAATTGACAGAGAAGTGGAAGGGCCAGGAAGAGATAGGGCAGGCTGCAGGGGAGCACTGTAGATCCACTTGCCTCTGTCCTGGTCTCCTGTATCACAAGGGAACCTGGCTCTGGCCTCCATAGCCTTTAAGGCCTCTGTCCAGAGCCTCACTTGTGCTTAAGGTTTCTGTGGGTTTGTGGGTGCACCTACCTCCACCCTGTGCTAACACTGCTGATATGCCTCTCTCATACCTCCAGCATCCAACAGATGTGGACTACAGGGTCATGGCCACCTTCACTGAGTTCTATAACACGCTCCTGGGCTTTGTCAACTTCCGCCTCTACCAGTCACTCAACCTTCACTACCCACCAAAGGTAGAGCCGTAGCACCTTCTCACGTAGCTTGGATCTAGCCCTTTTATCCCCACACTGAGGTAAGGGACTATAGGTGTCGCTTCTCTCTTCTCAGCTTGAAGGTCAAGCCCAAGCAGAGACAAAGATCAGCGAGGACACATATGCATTGGACTCTGAGAGCTCTATGGAGGTAAGAGGGCTTCGGGAGGCATTGGCCTTACATCATTCAGATGGTCTTTGTACTGTGGATAGTTAGGTGGGTGGTCTTAGGACTTACCCTTAGAACCTAGACCCAAATGTGACCCAGGAGCTGGTTTTGTTCCATGCTTACAAGCAGGCCTCCTTGCAATTCTACTCTCTCCCTACAGAAACTGGCTGCCCTCAGTGCCAGCCTGGCCCGAGTGGTGGTGCCTGCTATAGAGGAGGCTGAGGCTGATGAATTCCCTACTGATGGGGTGAGTGAGTACTGTGCTGCCTTCCTTCCTGGAGTGTACAGGATGGGACAGGATGAGGGATGGGGCCAGTACCTAGAAGCCATGGGATCTAGAAGGAAGCTCCAGTCTCTGTCTTCTGGTGGAGAAGGCTGGCCTGGTTGTGTGAAGCTTGGCCCCTTCTCTGCAGGAGGTGACAGCACAGGAGGAAGATCAGAGGAAAGAGCTGGAGGCACAGGAAAAGCACAAGAAACTCTTTGAAGGCCTGAAGTTCTTCCTGAACCGAGAGGTGCCCCGTGAAGCATTGGCCTTCATCATCAGGTGGGGAGGCTTTAGCCAGCCCCTGTCTGGCTGTACAGTGTTCTAGTCTTCATCCTAGCCTGGAGGCCTATTGATAGCATCATGAGTGTGTCTCCACTTCTTACCGAGCAATTATGTACAGAGTGCTTGGCCAGACCTCATGCAGACAACCTTCTGAGCACTCAGCTGCAGGGAGAGCTGCTGTTCTGTTACTAACCAAGGTCTTAACTGCACCAGGAGTGTAGATGTTATCCCAGACAGAAGGCTCTGGGGCAGGCATAGGCGCTTCCTAGAAGGGTGTTCCTAGAAGGGTGGGTTTGTAGGTAGTAGATTCAGAGAAACCAGCTTGCAAGGCAGGCATCTAGTGCCTAAAAGACTTATGGTTTCTCCTATGCCTGTAGGAGTTTTGGTGGGGATGTATCCTGGGACAAGTCTCTGTGTATTGGAGCCACCTATGACGTCACAGACTCTTGCATCACCCATCAGATTGTTGACCGTCCGGGGCAGCAAACCCCCATCATTGGCAGGTAGATTTTCAAGGCCCTTGTGTGCCTTGTAGGGGAGGGTGTGTGCCCTAGGCCTTGGTGATACAGTGGTAACCTCTGGTTATTCCCTTGTGACATTTCTTTGCTGGCTGCTCTGCACTAGGTATTATGTACAGCCCCAGTGGGTCTTTGACTGTGTGAATGCCCGGCTCCTCCTCCCTGTGGCAGAATACTTCCCCGGGGTGCAGCTGCCCCCACATCTTTCACCCTTCGTATCTGAGAAGGAAGGAGATTACATTCCCCCTGAGAAGCTGAAGCTTCTGGCTCTACAGCGGGGAGAAGACCCAGGTGAGCTGTGCAGGGGTGGGCAGTCATATGGACAGGCTCCTCTGGGTGGCCCTGGCCTCTGTGCTGAAGCTGGTCATTTCCCTAGGCTACAGAGTTGGCAGACCCCAAGACAGCTGGAGTAGAGAGCTCTCAGCCCTGCAGGCATTTGCAGTGTTAGTCTGGTGTTGACATTTGCAGTCATCTGCAGGGAGCAGTTAGCTGAACACCATGCCATAGGGTTGTCAGTTTTCACACAGGTATTAAGAGTGTTCAAGAGAGGGCCTTAGAGTTTTCTTTGAAGGCAGCTCAGCTGGGACTGTAGGAACTGTTGGGGGGGGGGTCGTTGGGGGGGCACCCTTGAGATGCATTTGGAATGCATGTAAGCAGCAGAGGCAAGTTGGTGCTGGGGAAGAGCAAACATGTAGGCCTTTCAGAAATTACCTGCTATCTGCAGGAAACTTGGAAGAGGAGGAGGAGGAAGATGAAGATGATGACAACAAAGGTGACAGTGATGTTACAGCAGAAAATGAGGAATATGTGGAAGGTGAATCGAAGGAGGAGGAAGAGGAGGAGGAGGAGGAGGAGGAGGAGGAGGAGGAGGAGGAGGCGCACCTGTCAGCCTTGGAGCAGCACAGGCTGGAAGGGAAGGTAGGGAAGCACTATGCCATCCCTGAGAAGCAACCTGGTTAGCCCAGAAGACCAAGTTCACATGCAGATGCACTGTTTCCCAGAAACCCCAGGTTATGGCCGGCACTGTGAAGCTGGAAGACAAGCAGCGGCTGGCCCAGGAGGAAGAAAGTGAGGCCAAGCGCTTGGCCATCATGATGATGAAAAAGCGAGAGAAGTACCTTTACCAAAAGATCATGTTTGGCAAGCGGCGCAAAATCCGAGAGGTAGGTTACTGTCCTAGGATCAGGCCTCCACACAGCTGCACAGAGCTCTGGCTCACAGGCCGTCTTCTGGACGGACTCTGGGCCATTTGATCCTGGCTCTTCCTTTAGACTTTGTTGATTTGGTTTTCTATAACTGGGAATAGAAACCTAGGTCTTATGCTAGACAGTCTTCACCACTAAGCAGCACAGCTGTCTTGTGGATGGAGCTATCCCACAGACTCAGGAAGAACTGAAGAAAAAGGAAAAACAAAACAAAACAAAGCAATTGTGCACTGAGGCCTCTTAAATAACAGAAACATGTGTCTTCTCAGTTCTTCCTATGACACTAGTGTGACCACCTTCTGGAAACACCCAGAGCAGACCCTGCCATCCTCTGATTGGTTCTTAGGAGCATTACTTGTAGCCCAGGAAGGAGTCTTGTTCCCTGTCTTGCCGTCTTCCAGTAAAGGCTTGAGTGGAATTTGTCTTTCCCTCAGAGAAGCTGATGGAAGAGTAGGCCTAGATTCTCCAAGCTGGACATTTGTGGACCATGAAATAATGAGCTGTACAGGCAATGGTAGGAGTTCTGTCCTTTGGCCCTAAGGTTCAAGTTGAAATCTTTGGTAGCTTTTCTAGAATAGAAGCTCTGCTAGAAACGATAACTCCAGTCAGGGAAGAGACCCCTCTCTGCTTGCTCACTCCTCCCTCCGCAGCCTGAGGTCCTCTTTCCTTCCCACAGGCCAACAAGCTGGCGGAGAAGAGGAAAGCCCATGATGATGCTGTGAGGTCTGAGAAAAAGGCCAAGAGGACAAGGCCTTTGTGAGTTCCAGATGCCCCTCACTGAGATTTGGACTTGGCAGAAGCAAGCTGGTAAAACAGACATACACACCAGCCAGCACTCTCATACTGTGGTGTGTGGCCAGCCCCAGCCGCCTGTGTGGTTCATGCTAGTGCCTGAGCAAAGAGGCCTCGACCCAGCGCAGTTCTTCATCCAGGAGTCCATCTGACATCCTCATTTTCCTTGACTTCCTACAGCCTCCTACATAGCTGTGCCCATCCTGTGCTCAGGATGCTGTCGTGGAGTGAGGGTGGGGAGCTTTTGTTATTAAATGGTTGGATCTTTATAGGCAATTTGATTCTGTGTTCAGAAGCCTCCCTGGGACTGGAGAGGTGTCATCTGGACAGATCCAGATGGATTCAGGCACACTAGAACTCCCGAGTTCAAGGACGGTAGAAAAGACAGGTTCTGGGCTTGAGTTTCAGTCACACTTGCCCTGGCCTGGTTCCTGTTTCAGCTTGGGCTCTACTCTGAACCTCCTTCCTCAAGTTAGGATTGGAAGTTCTGGAACCTTCCCACAAACAGTATGCTTGTCCAGTCCAGTCATGGTCTATAAACAGCTGGCTTCCTTCACTTCCTGCTGGAGCTCCTGAGAAGGTGAAAGAAGGTATCTTAGTTGAGGTTTCCTTTGCTGTGATGAAGCACAATAACCAAAAAGTAAGATGGGGAGAAAAGTATTTATGGCTTATACTTCCATATTGCTGTCCATTATTGAAGGAAGTCAGGACAGGAACTCAAACAGGGCAGAATCCTGGGGGCGGGAGATGATGCAGAGGAAGAGAAGGGTGCTGCTTACTGGCTTGCTTTACAAGGCTTGCTGGAATAGAACCCAGGATTGCCAGCCTAGGAGTGGCACTACCTACCCTGGCCCTCCCCCGTTGATCAGTAATTGAAAAAATGCCTTACAGCTGGATCTCCTGGAGGAATTTCCTCAACCGAGGCTCCTTCCTCTCTGATGACTCTAGCTTATGTCAAGTTGACACACAAAACAAGCCAATACAACTGACCCCTTGTCAATCTGATGCACAAACATCACTATTAAGCCACAACCTTTACTTTCTTACTCATCCCCAAGATCTCACATAAATGACTTTAAAAGATCCATGGTCTTTACAAATTCAAACACATTAAAATTTCAGTCCCATTAAAATAGCCAATCTATTAAAATTCAGACTCAACTGTGGGCTCCTGTAAAATACTTTCTTAAAGAGGAAAAATCAAGGCATAGATAGTCACAAAGCAAAACCAAATTCTAATTGTCCAGTGTATGGGGTTCACTCACCATCTTCTGGGCCTCTCCAGAGGGCCTGGGCCATTTCTCTACACAGCCCTTCTCTTCTGCAGCACACACAACCTGTCTTTTAGGTCCGCCTTGCACTTTCTCTACTGCTGCTGCTTTTCTTGGTGGGTTACTTGGTGGCACTGGCTTCTCTGAAACTGCAGGGTCCCTTGCTTCAGCTGGCTTGCACTTTCACCAGTAGACTCTTCTTGGTGCCACACCCCCGGCTTCTTTGCATGACCCCTTCAGTTCTGGTCATTAAACTGCCACTGAGGCTGCACCTTCAAAGGCCTCTTCTGGGCTCTCAGTGCCAGTCATCAGCTGCTCTCCATGACCTCTTTATGTCTTCAAAACCAGTATCACCTGGGGATGTCTACACAGGACCAAGTCCTTGGATACCTCTGGAACACAACTCTGTTCTCAGAAAAACTTCCCAGAAGATTTCACCTCAGTGATGCTGATCTCTTTTGTTTGATTTCGAGACAGGGTTTCTCTGTGTAGCTCTGACGATCCTAGAACTCTATAGACCAGGCTGACCTCAGACTCAGAGATCTGCCTGCCTCTGCCTCCAAGTGCTGAGATTAAAGGTGTGTCACCATCAGCAGGCTCTGGTCTAAATCATCACTAATCTCTTAGCTCCAGGTTACCAGCATCAATTGTTCCAGTAGCGCAAAGGTTTCTCTAAAGTGGTGCTGCTGGCCTCTTGTTAATTGTGGCTGACTTTAGCTTCAGCTGATCTGAACAACAGAATCTCAATTCATAATAACAAATAACCCTGATAGAGTCTAAATTTCCTCCTCAGACTTCACAAGCCAGGCCTCTATTGTCTGCACTGTTCTTAACACTCTTTAAGCTCCTCAGAACTTCTCACTGAGCTCCCGACATGAAATGACTTTTCTAGCCCAAAGTTCCAAAGTCCTTCCACAATCCTCTCCAAAACACAGCAATACCCCATATCTTGTACCAGCTAGTCTTAGGATTTCTGTGGCTGCAACGGAACAGATGAAACACCATGACCAAAAAGCAGACTGAGGAGAAAAGCATTTGTTTGGCTTACACTTCATGTTGCTGTCCGTATTGAAGGAAGTCAGGACAGAACTCAAACAAGGCTGCATCCTCAGGGCAGAGCTAATGTAAAAGCCATGGTGGGTTGCTGAACCTGCTTTCTTAAATAACCCAGGACTACCAGCCCAGGGATGACCACCCATTGTGGGCTGGACCTCCCCATTGATCACTGAGGTCTAGATGCCTTAGATATGGATCTCTTCCCCACCCCTCCACCCCAGTTTTTTCTGAGACAAGGTTTCTCTGTGTAGCCCTGGCTCGAACTCAGAAATCCACCTGCCTCTGCTTCCTAAGTGCTGGGATTAAAGGTGTTTACCGCCACCGCCTGGCTTAGAGCTGGATCTCATGGAGGCATTTCCTCGACTGAGAGGGTCCTTCCTCTGATGACTAGCTTGTGTTGACCCAAAAACAAGCCAGTACAGGTGGAAGGTGAGAGTGAGGCCTAAGGCCTAAGGTATAGCCTAGCTTTCCATCCAAGTGAAGCCACTGCTGTATCTCAACTTGTGATCTTTGTGGACCTGTCCCCTCACTCCAGGTACCTCTGATGATGGTCCTTACCTGGAACTGTCCATGCACCATGACAGGGCCAGGGTTCTGGTCATTCAGTCCTTCCTGGGACATCTTTCCCATAGCCACTCCTCAGAGGTTGTGATACCCTAAACAGGGTAGGCTGGGCTTTGCCCTCCCTGAATCTAAGGACCTGATGGCCTGACAGACCTGTTGTGTATTGGCCCCGTTTGTGGAATCTGTGCTGCCGTGGCTGCACCTCAACTGGAGAGCAAGGCAAGAGTTTTGCAGGCTTTGGCTTGTGGACCCCAAGGTCCCCAAACTGGTGGCTTCACTGTTTATGTGGGATGGGGGGAGGGGGCTCTATCTGATGCCATGTTCTGGCATGGCAGTTGTGAGAGGCAGGAACAAAGGGTTAGGACTTTCAAAGTCATAACCTATAGCCTAGGAGGTGACTTAGGCCCGCATGGGTATATGTGTCTCTAGAGTCCACAGGGACAAAGAGTGGCAAGCCCATCAGATATGGAAGAATGCCTGGCAGCCAGGCTGATGTGGAATTTTCCCCATTCCAGGGTTAGAAATGTCGGGGGCAGTGGGACTCTGACGTGACCCATGTGCCACCGGATGGCCAGCTGGTTCTGCACTGCCCACAGCTGGGGTTAATTCCAGATTAGTCCCCATCCTTGGTTTTCCTTTAGGATGAAGGACAGCCTGAACTCAGACAGGCCCCTACTTCTTACTTGCCCAGACCTCTAGAGGAGGTATCCTCAAGAGGAAAGTTAGCTGAACCTTGTAAGTGACTCTGAGTCGGCCCAGGGATCCTGGCGCTTCTTCATCTGTTTTCCTTGGATACCACAAATATGTGGCTCATCTGAGGGAGCTAGGAAGACCTATGTTCCACTGGATCCTGAGGCGCTCCAGTGCTGTCCATAAAAGGCTGGCAACTAGTTCTGCCCCCTTTCTCCGGAGCCCAGGCTTCCCTCCCCAACACTACCACCAAGCCCCAGGCACCCTCTATTCCCTTCTGGGCTGGCAGCAGGACAATGGACCCCTTGGCCCATCGGAGACAAACAGGCCTTGTTGGGCCGGAGGCGGGGGCGCGATATTGCGCCCCAGGGAGCTGAATACAGCTTCTGTGCCTCTTGGGCAGGCGCGCAGGGGACAGGACGTGGGGGCAGGGGGCAGTGGCGCCCATTGGCCCTGGCGTCAGGGGCCGGGCCAGGCTGCTGGCCTCACCTGGCGAGTGTTGAGAGCGGGGTGCGGCAGCCGCTGCGGCGGCGGGGCGAGGGCATGGACCAGGCCTGCCAGCGCGCCGGGTCCCGGCGAGTGCGCCCCGCCGCCCAGTGAGCGCCACGGCGGCGGCGGGGGCCGGGGCCGACCCTTGCCTGCCACCCGGAACCCAAGGAGAACAGGGCAAAGGTATGTCGGGAGGTCTTGCACTCAGGCTGGCTGTGCCCTGCCTCAGCCTACTTCCTGAACATCTTGCCTACTGGATCGATCGATCGATCGATCGTGCTTGCCCAGCAAGGGATATAGAAATGCTGCAGAGCTGCTTCACCGACACTGTGTCCTGCAGGCTCTGGTTGATTGCTTGCCCTGCTCTGGGTGCCCGCCCTGACCCCCGGACTCCCTGAAAATGGGGTGGGTGCGGCTCGAGAAGGCTAGCTGTTCTGCTGTGAGTTCGTTAATAATTAATCCTCTTGGACATTATGGCCTGGGCCCTAGTGGAGGAGGAGGCAGGAATCTCCCCGCTCCTTACCTGCGTTCCCAGAAGAGGAGGCTGTCACAGTACAAACCGGGGAGGGGGCCTTGGGCAGTGACAGACTCTTGTGCTTGGGGAAGGCATCTCATATGTGTGCCCCTAAGGAGGTGAGTCCACGAAGGAGAGACTTGTCTAAGTTAGGACAGGAAAGATCCTATATGCAACAACTGCAAGGTTCCGGAACCATGGACCAGTGCTCCACAAGGAGTCTCAGGTTGGTCTGCTCCCTTAATGAGAGGCCAGCACGAGCCTTCTCTTTTTAAACCCCCCCCCCCTGCCCCCTTTCCCGAGCTGGCTGTGATGATAGGCACACATCTGGCTGCAGGAACTGACACCTGACACCGGAGGTTACTCAGGTGCAAGTGAGGATGCCATGGAAATCTTAAGGAGGAAAGAGGTGTGGAGGGAGAGCCAATCAGAAGAACTCAATCCCTTCCTCTCTGGAGGGGGTGACCTGAGATCCAGAGGCACCCCTAAGCTAATCTGCACTGTACCTTCAGGCGTCCTAGCTACTTATCTAGAGAGAAGATACTGAGGCTCAATGGTTACACCATTCAGAAGTGGCTGAGTTCACTGCAAACCAGTTTGGGTTTTTGTTTGTTTGGGGTTGTTTGTTTAGTTTTGTTTTTTTTTTTTTTTGGTCCCTGTCTCAGGATCCCAGCCCCACCTAGAAGTCCTCTTGCCCAAACTGGAAGAGAGATGCCTTCCTGGGCGTCTCTTTTGCTTCCTGGGTTCTGTGCTGAGTTCTCATAAATCTGTCACCCAGTGCCTCTCACTGGGCTGCATGCAGGAGAGCAGTGATTCACTTGAGAATGGCACCGATGGGGCTCTAGGCCCCTCTGTGGCTGGCACCAATGGGGGCTCTAGGCCCCTCTGTGGCTGGCACCGATGGGGGCTCTAGGCCCCTCTGTGGCTGGCACCGATGGGGACTCTAGGCCCCTCTGTGGCTCCGGACAAGCTTCTTGCTTTGGTTTGACTCCATGAAATATGAATGATTCTAGAGAGGACCCAGCAGGATGGAGCAGAAGTACCCCAAAGGTTACCAGACTGAAGACCTGGAGTCATCAGGTGAGAACTCTCTCCAGGCCAGGGAGGATAGGCCCACACCTTTCTACTACACTCCCATCTGCCTCAATTTTACTGGGTGTGGAATGTGAGTGTTGAGGCGAGTTGAGTATAAAACATGGAGAGCTTAGGTCATTGAAGTCTATTAATCTAAAACAACTTAAGTTGTCCATGAACATAACCAGATCCACCGCCATGGGCCAGGCACTGAGCTAAGGACTCTGTATACCTCTCACTTTTGGATCTTCCCAGAGAGTCTGAGAGAGCATAGCTGTGCCTTTAAGTGTTAGGATGGAAACAGTTTCTTGCCAGAGATCACCCTGTTTTGGGACTCGGGAGCAGGATTGTATTAAGGTCATACTGAGTCTGGCAATGGACAGTGGGTGTGCTTACCCAGGGCGTTGTGCATGGCATGTGCAATGCCTCCATAAAACTTGTCTACCATCCCATGTGATTGCACAATCAAGTACATCTTCAGACTGTGACTAGTATAAAGTATCGACATTTATTACAGACCCCTGTGTTTAGCCCTGGGCGTGTGCATATATATATATATATATATATATATATATATATATATATATATATATATTAGAGTGGTTTGGTTTCTTGTTGACATCTGTGATTTGCCACTGCCCACTAGAGCTGCGAGCTGCTTTGGGTACTTGGATCTGCTACCAGGAAGGCTGGTGGTTTTGCATGAGCAGAGTAGTGTCTCAGAGAGAGCTGTGAATATGCTTCAAGTTCTAGCTTTGCCAGATTTTGCTACTGGATTCATTTCTCTACTTGTTATTTAGGTCTAGCATATAATACTGAGCTATTCTGTTGGGCACCATGTGTGTGTGTGTGTGTATGTTGCGATTATGTGATTGCCCTTTGGAACAATAGGTTGTTAGGCATTGTGGCACATGCTTATTTCTAGCATTTGGGAATCTGAATAGGAGGATTGCCAGTTTAAAGTCAGTCAGGAGCATAGTGGGCTGGTCTACACAAGGAGCACATGCACACACACATACCCCCCCCCACACACACACACAGGAAAAAAGGAAAAGAAGAAGAAACACACCTGAGAGAATGGAAGAGGGAAGGAAGGTGCAAGCGACATTATAACATTAAGAATTAAGAGCATTGACTGCTCTTCCAGAGGTCCTGAGTTCAAATCCCAGCAATCACATGGTGGCTCACAACCATCTGTAACGATGTCTGACACCCTTTTCTGGAGTGTCTGAAGTCAGCTACAGTGTACTTACATATAATAAAATAAATCTTAAAAAAGAAAAAGAAAAAGAAAAAGAAAAAGAAAAAAGAACTGCCTTCCAAATCATGAGAGCCTAGAACCATTGGCTTCACAGTTCCTGCCAATGGGAAAGTAAGGGTGACAAGTGTCAGGACTGCGAGCTTGGAAAGGTCCTGTGAGCCAACAAGTTAGGGTGCAGATAAAATGCCCTGCTAGGCAAAGCTCCCCTTCTCTGCTCTGGGACCCCACTCCAGAGAGCCTCACCTCACACCTCACAAGTGCCTGGACCCTTGAGAGTCACTCCCAGAAGGAGGTCCCCTGTGTGCCCCATCCTCCCCAGCTCTGTTCTGGCATTGTCTATGCCTTTCCATTGTGGACACTAAGGTTTGGAAAGAGCAGTATGCCTGCCTCAGAAACGTGAGGTGTGCCCCAAGTGTGTGTGTGTGCTTACACGCATGTGCACCTGTGTGCTTGCAGATCAGAAGGCAACACCCAGGAATTGGCCTTCTCTCCACCATGTGGGTTCTA
>LR753305.1:2654706-2668375 GCA_902729485.2 Mus minutoides | reverse complement strand
ATATATATATATATATATATATTCACATTGCATGTAAGGAATCAGATTGTGTCATTGGTGGTAAGTGACCCCATTCCCTGGGGAAGTACACTTTACATTTGGTACCATGTCAGGCCCTTTAACCTAAGTACAGATGTATAGTTTTGCTCTAATGAATACATTCATTCTTTACAGTGTGTAACAAGGCAGCTTTTTAAACATCTGGTCCTCAGAATCCTTGTCTGTGGAATGAACATAAAAGGTCTATTCTAGTTTGCTTTCTGCCCAGGGATGACACCGCCCACAGTGGGCTGAGCCCTCTTACAGGATAAAAACTCTCCACAGATATTTGGTTATCAGCTTGAGATGCAGCAGCGGCTTCCCCGTACCACAGCTTCTGTGTGATGACTCTGAGGAAGTTGTCTCTATGATGCTGGTCTCTTCTTAAATCACACCTGATTTCTCAGCCCTGATTAACAAGCACCAATTGTCCCAGTAAAGTAAAGCTTCCACAGATTCTTTTTTTTTTTTTAACTTAAAAAAATTATTAATTATATATATATGAGTACACTGTCACTCTCTTCAGACACACCAGAAGAGGGCATCGGATCCCATTACAGATGGTTTTGAGCCATCATGTGGTTGCTGGGAATTGAACTCAGGACCTCTGGAAGAGCAGCCAGTGCTCTTAACCACTGAGCCATCTCGCCAACCCTTCCACGGATTTATTTATTTATTTATTTATTTATTTATTTATTTATCTATCTATCTATTTATTTATTTATTTATTTATTTATTTATTTATTTTTGGTTTTTCGAGACAGGGTTTCTCTGTGTAGCCCTGGCTGTCCTGGAACTCACTCTTTAGACCAGGCTGGCCTCGAACTCAGAAATCTGCCTGCCTCTGCCTCCCGAGTGCTGGGATCAAAGGCATGCACCACCACGCCTGGCACCCTTCCACAGATTCTTAATCTAAAATATTGTACAAAGAGCCCTGAGGGAATGTCATTGGCCAGGTCTCCACTGTCTACATTTCTCTTAGCATTATCTTATGTTCCAACTTCCCTCAGACCAGCTGGGCCATCAACTCTGATCACTTCTTGGTTCTTCCCACTCAAAGTTCCAAATACGCACTTCTCAAAAATAACAAAACAAACAAACAAACCAACCAAACAAAAACCAACAAGGCCTACAGTCATGTCTGTCATTTCTGGTACCCATTTCTGTCTAGTTAGGTTTCTATTGCTTGTGATAAACACTATGGCTAAAAAAGCAACATGTGAGAGAAAGGATTTATTTTAGCTTACAGGCTACAGTTCATCCTTGGGGATGCTAAGACAGTAGCTCAATGCAGGGTTTTAAAGCAGAAAATACTGTTTAGTGCCTTACTCACTGGATCATGTTAAGCAACCTTTCCAGGTCTACTCACCTGGAGATATCACTGACTGGACACTCCTACATTAATTGACAATCAAGAAAATGCCTGCATAGACATGGCCATAAATCAATCAGGTGGAAGTATAAGTCACATTCTTGCTGTCTGGTTCACACCATAAAGCTGCCTTCAAACTAGATCAGCCCAAAAGGCAGAAAAACTGATGCATATTAGAAAAAAAAAAGTAAAACTGCCTCCCAGTCAGGGTGGTCCTTAAAAAGATCCGACATACCTGTATATAACCTTTAGGGATTGGTTATTAGGAGAAAAAGCCTGAAAACTGCGCCTTCAAGTGAGAGAGCATTGGAGAGGGAACAGAACCTTAAAGGGAAAGAGGGCTTAGGGAGGAGCTTTACTAAGGTGCATAGCTCAGTAAGGGTGAGAGTGAGAGGAGCAGCTTCTGTGGACAGACTGGTGACAGAGGGTGACCTTGACCAGGCTTTACACCGACTGTTTTAACTGTGATTTCCTGTGTCTCTAGAGCCTTCTGTTGAGTCAATATGAAAGTGAAGACATCTAGGAAGGGATGGCCTTAACAAAGTCCCTCTGATGAGGGACAAAGCTAACAGGAAACAGCGAGGCCTGAGATTGCTGTGCTGGCTAAGCTTGAGTTTCAGGTTAGGAGCAGGAATCTAGGAGTTTCAAGCTAGGAGATTCCCTCCAAGGCCCCGGGACACCATCTCCAGCCAGCCCCAAACCTGCAAAATGGGTCTATGCATGTGACCCTATTATTTGTTCAGGCAGGCTGCCCAGCATGGCATAAACTCTTTGATGATGAAGGACTTCATGTTCAGAGACGCCATGCTTCCTCTGGATGCCTCCATCTGTTAGCTATCACCCTGAGGGCCCTGTATTGGCCAATAAAAGTCTGTGTCTGGTACATATTAGCATCTTTAGGTCTGAGCTACTGGCAGGTGTGTGGCCTGTGACTTTGTTGCTCCACACTCTGCCTCTGTAGGCCTTAGTCTCTCTTTTTATGATGGGTCTGAGATGGGTACTTGACCCAGAGAACATCCAGAAAGTCTGAAAAGCTGTGCACATAGGGATGTTTACCAGTTCACCTCTTTCCAGTTTTCCTCACGGTCTTTGCCTTCAAGCTTGTGGTGTCTGTGCCCTTGGCCCAAGGGCACCTAGAACCTTTCTGAGCTCTTAGGTAAATGAGCTACCTGGCTATTGGGGTCTAAAGAGGGGAGGGGATCACCCAGGGCTATCCAGTCAAGGGACAGCAAGAAGACCATGGCACCTGGGCATTCCATTCATTATCCTTAGGGAGGGAGCTCATAAATATGCATAAGCACTGGGGTGTGGGGGTGTGGAAAGAGCCAGCTAGCTGCCTGCTGGGTATCATTGGAACATTCTTGTCTCTGACTGCAGAGGCAGCCTGGGTGTTGGGAGAGGAAAGGGGCAGACAGTCACGGCCCAAGGTGAGTGTGTCCCCTGTATCCACCAGGGAGAGTGGAGGGTCTGTGCGGTGCTCACACTTTCAGCCAGCTGTACCAACCTGGGCAAGTTTCACAGCATGTAGGTTGTAGTGGATGGGTCCTGCTTCTCCTTTGGTCCTGCAGGGACCTAGGTGACCTGGAGTTTGTTGGGTTTGGCTTGCTACCAATTCTCAGGATGATGTGGCTGGCTAGCCCATGAAACTAGGGATTAATGAGGGAAAGACAAGGGAACCATCTATCCTAGTGCCCGGCTCAGTCCCCATCACGAGCAGCAGGAGGTACAGAACCTATTTTGCTAGTCACACCTTCTGATTCCCTTGTGATGTGTGACCTTGAGGATATTGTTGCCTTCTCTGAGATTTGGCCTCCCCCCTTCTGAAAATGTACTCTTCAGTGCCAACCATTTTCTATCCGACTGTTTCAGGCTAGTGTGCACACAACAGAGTCGGGCCAGCGTGGGACCCTGGGAGGGACAGAGTTATGATTAGTAGAGTAAATGTCTGCCCTGTGCAAGGCCTGAGTCTGTGTGTTACATCTAAGCATTGAGCATCCCACGATGACAGAACATTGGTATGATTTTTAGAGGAGAAATTATGACCTACAGAAGAAGACAGTCTTGCTTAGGGCATACAGCAAGCTGGAGTGTGTGTGTGTGTGTGTGTGTGTGTGTGTGTGTATTTTTGCACTTAAAATTATATTTAATTAGTTATTATGGGGAAAAGGTGAGAGTGTAGAGGTCAGAGGACAACTTCTGGGGCCTGGGGATCAAACTTAGGTTATCAGTTTTGGTAGCAAGCACTTTTTCTTTACTAGTGGAGCCGTCTTGCCTTCATACTTACTTCCCTGAAACAGGTCTCTGTCTACAAGGTCACCCTCCTCCTGCCTCTGTCCCCTGAGCTGTTGGGATTACAGGTATGTACTACCATACCTGGCTTCAGATCTGGGCTTTAAGACCAGAACCCCGCCTGTGGATGCTGGCTCTCTCTGGGTCTCTCATGTGTTCTCTCACATGCATGTTCTTGTATGTGACTGACTCTCACCATCACATGCATGTTCTTGTATATGAGTAATTCTCATATATTACTTCTGTGTTTGACTCACTCATGGCAGGGCACGGGAAGTTTATTTCTTTGTCTTTTTAAGACAGAGTCTTGATCTGCAACCCACTCTCTCTGGCCTGTTAAGACTTCAGCTTCCTGAGTGCTTGGATTGTAGGCATGCACTCTCACACCCAGTAAGGGATAGTGAATACACAGTAGTCATTATTACCACCATCATCATCACCATCACCATCATCATCATCACCATCCTTAGTGCTGGGGACAGAACCCAGAGGCCTGTGCACACTAAACAGACTTTACCACAGTTACCTTCTTGGAGCCTTTGATATCCATGCCGTGCATGAGCCTCACAGTACCTCTGTCTCACCGATAGGCTATCTCCCCTTGAGGCTGTCACCCAGGTGGTAGCTGTCTGATTAAAGGTCTTATCTACTCTTTTTCCCCAGATGCCCAGGCTGTGAGGTGTCATTTACCAAACATTCACCAAGTGCCAGGCTCAAGGATCTCTGGGATTCACCTGCAGCTGGTCAAAAGTGTGTTTTTGTGGGGGAGGGGGTGTAACTCTCTTGTGAGGCAGGACTGGGCCCCTGATCAACAATGATGACAATGGCTAATTGTCACTGCTATTAATAATTAATACTCTGATCGCCTGTCATTGGAACCACAGAGCTCTGGGATGTTCTCCCTCCGGTGCCCCCTGAGTCCTAGCCAGCGGTTTCTAGCCTTAGTTTGTTTGGAGGCTCTTCCAGTGACTTTGCTACTTTGTGATGGCATCTGCTGGAGGAGACTGAAATGGGAGAGAGGAGGGGTTTTGTTACCAAAGTCCCAGAGGTCAGACAGCAAGGGAGTGAGGAGCCTTGAATACCTCAAGAAGCTGGCCCAGAAGAACCAGTCACCAGGGTCCCTTCTATTTCTCATCCCTTCATATTAGCCATCAGCTCTGCCCACCAAGGTCAGACAGTTCTATGTTCCTAGGACAGAGCCCAGGCTACGCCTTGACCTTTCACTCCTGCCCCTCCCCCACCCCACCCCCGGCTTCAGATACCCCAGACATGAGCTGCTACATACAAAGTGCTACATATGGGAGAGCCACAAACATGGGCTCAAAATCCTGCCCTGCCCTTATTTTCTGAGTGATACTGAGCAAACCTTGCCACCTATTGGACCTTATTCTCCCTGTCTACAAAATGGGGTGATGGTCCGACACAGTGGCACCCCCTGAGTGGGATTGCATAGTTGCTGTGGAAAAAGCTCCTGTCCCATAGCATGCCTTCTAGCAGAGACTCAAGTAGCCCCGTGGGGCTCAGTACACACATGGACATAAGTTTCGAAAAACCCAGACAGTAGAATGAATGAATCCGTGATGTTTCGCCGGTAGGGAATCCTGGGTGAGGTCAGGAAGCCCCTGATTGGCAGCTTAGGATGCTGGTCTGCCCCCTACTGCCAGTCCTCCACCGTAGCCCTCCATCATCGAAGCTACTCGGAGTTCCGGAAAGTACTCTGGTGAGTGGAGCGCCATAGGGTGGGCCCTCAGGCTTAGCAGAGAGCCAGCTACAAGAATCTTCATTCCTCTAACACTAGAAAAACTAGGACCTTATGCTTACTGTCTGTTCATGGCCTGAGCCTTGCTCCATACGCTGGCTTTCGGCTAGCCCCCTACTCCCTATCCTCCGCAGAAGGCTGGCGGCTGACCGGAACTCATCAGGCAGATTTGTGGGCAGCTCTTCTCAGACCCCTACCACAGCTCCTTGCTCAGAACTCAGGAGGGTTGTAGCCAACACCGAGCCATACCATTGTGCTGACTCAGGAGGCTCCTCGGGGTCCAACCAGATTCCCCGCTTCAGTTTCTCTCCAACTTATAGATGAGAAAAAGATTCCCAGAGGATCCCTGGCTTGTCTGGTCAGCGTCAAAGCCCTGAGGGGTCCAACTGAGCTTGGTGGCCATAAGTCTTTAATCCCAGCACACAGGCAGGTGGATATCAATGAGTTGAGGCAACTTGGTCTACAGAATGAGTATCAGGACAGCAAGGACTACATAGTGAGGACCTGTCTCTAAAACAAGCAAGCAAGCAAGCAAGCAAGCAAGCAAGCAAGCAATAAACCAGATACTGAGGCCCATTCCTTCCCTGTACTGACTACGTTTTTTGGGTTTTTGGTTTTGGGTTTTTTTTTTTTTTTGGTTTGTTTGTTTGTTTGTTTTGGGTTTTGTGACACTGTCTTATATAGCCCAGGCTGGCCCAAATGCTTGACCCCCCCAGCGTACCCTAGGGTTACAGTCACGTGTACTTTTTAAATTTTAAACTATGAGCAGGTGCATAGCTCAGTAGAGAATTCTTGCTTGGAATGCTGGAGGCCCCAGGCAGAGCCCAGTACTGCTTAGGAAAAAAAGGGGGGATATAAAACCCCTAACCTGATCTAGATAGAGGCTATTTATTGTCCCCTTTCCTATTAAATAGTATACATGAAATGTAATTGTGAAACTGATTAGAGAAATATTTCTTTCTATACCCCTCCCCAGATACACTCAGAGGATTGGATCTGGAAATGTAGAATGCAGGTTGAGATCCTTAATCCAAAATCTGAAATTAAAGATGAGCTAAAATCTGAAACTTTTTGAATATCAACATGACGCCACAAGTGGAAAATTCCAGAGCTGACCTCATGCGACAAGTCATAGTCGAAACATTGGTGTGATACAAATATCGTATAGTATTTTCTGTCTGAGTATGAGTACAGACATGTATGTATGCACATGCATGTGGAGTCCAAGGTCAACACCAGGCATCTTCTTTGATTGCTTTCCACCTCTGTTAGTTTGGTTTTTGGAGACAGGGTTTCTCTGTGTAGTCCTGGCTGTACTGGATGGAGTCACTCTGTAGACCAGGCTGACCGTGAAATGAAAGATCACTGCCCCCCCCCCCTTCCTGAATCCTGGGATTAAAGGTGTGCTCCACTATGCCCGGCCTCACCCACCTTACTGTGTGAGGCAGGGTCTCTTATTATACCTGAAGCTCCCTCGCCTGACTAAGCTGGTGTTCTGCAAGTCCACCTGCCTCTGCCAACCCACAACTAGAATTACAAATGTGCCCTGCGGCTAGCTTTTGTTTTTAATGTGGTGTTAGGAAAACTGAACTTCTCTTTATGCTTGAGTAGCAAAGATTTTTGCCAGCTGTACATCTTCCCCAGATCCTCTAAGATATCTCTTTATGCACATGAACATAACTCAAAATAGAAAGGGCCAAATCAGAACCATCTCTGGTTCTAAGCATTTTTGGTGAAGCTCAGTTGTTCTTCACTGCCCTTCAGTAGATGTTTGCTTCTGTTCAGGCTTTTGTGTATGCTGACCTAGGTACCCGTATGGACTGGGAGGAGTGGTGCATATCACTCAAAAATTTTCCAGAGTGTTTTTGATTTTGAGGATTTTTTTTTTTTTTGGTTTTGTTTCTGTTTTTGAGACTGGGTCTCACTATGTAGCCCTGGTTACCCTGAAACTAGTTATGTAAACCAGGCTAGTGACAAACTCTTAGAGATATTCCTGACTCTGCCTCCCAAAGGTGTGTATCTGATGAAGACCAGCTTCGCACAAACACCTTTAAAAGAGACAGCCAGACTACTGTTCTGGTGGCAAGTAGCAAAGCTTTACTGATTTCTTCAGTTTATGTACCTGGAGTATGACTTTGCAGTTTTCGCTCAAAGAATAACATCTTTGCTTAGTTAACACACAGTATTATCATTCTTGAATTCATTTTCTCTTAATAAGAACTTCAGAAGAAGGAACTGTTTTTCTTTTTCTTTTTTTTAAAATGTACTAAAATTTAATCATCCATAAAAGCTGTAATTTAATCTGACAGTAAAACACAAGAAGCAATATTAGAGTTGGTTTAGTATATTATATATTCTAGCTTTGAAAGCCATAGAAATCAGTTATCCCAGTTTTTCCCTATAAAAGACCCATTTTTCCAAAGCATTATGCACAAACAATTTTAATTAGAATATAATGACAGATGATATTTTCATAATTTTAAATATAAAATGAAGTCAATGACTCAAAAAAGTTATCTGCTGCAATGAGTTTGAGAGGAGATTTCATAATCTATATCATTACAGATATAAAGTATGATGGTTCAATTTTTTAGTGCTTGACAGGGAGGAGTCATGATAAAAACGTCAATATGAAATCATTTGATTATAGTAGTACATCTAACATTTGAAATGCATCCATGCTCTTCTGTATAATTGTATTAGAGTCAAGTATTTTATTTCACATCTGTTATAACTGCTATTGCAAAGGAGAAATACTATGTCTTATTTCCAAGAGATATACACAGAGCAACTTTGTCTCCAGGGAACTTGTGCAAACCAATATAAGATCTAAATTCTTCACATAATATATAAAACAGGAGAAGCCTCTTCAGATTTCGTTTTTTGAAGTCTGGAATGCTGGCACTTTCCAATTAGGCAACAGTTCTTCATTTCTGTAATCTGGCTCAGAGCTGCTGCTGACTTCAGGTCTAGAGCAGCAGACATGATTTCTTTTTAGGCTTCTTCTTTTCCACTGGTGTTTTTCTATTTATCTGTCTGACCAGGTCATAAAATATCTCATTAACGTTGATCTTTGACTTTGCAGATGATTCTAAAAAGGCACAGTTACACCACTGTCTTGCTAAATTCTGGCCTTGTTCTTTGCCAACTACCCGCTCATCTTCCAAGTCACATTTATTGCCAACCAAAATCATTGGAACATCTTCTGTGTCTTTAACCCGTAAAATCTGTTCTCTCAAGTCTTGTAAATCATTAAACGTAGACTGAGCTGTAATTGAATAAACTAGTGCAAACCCTTGGCCATTCTTCATATACAAATCCCTCATTGCTGTAAATTGCTCTGTTCCTGCAGTGTCCAGGATTTCCAGCATACACTGTTGGCAATCTACTTTGACTTGCTTTCTGTAGGAATCTTCTATCGTTGGGTCATATTTTTCAACAAAAATTCCCTGAACAAACTGAACTGTCAGAGCCGACTTCCCCACGCCTCCTGACCCGAGGACCACTAGCTTGTACTCACGCATGATGTGCTCTGGTTAAATATGGACAATCCCGCGGCCTGGCGCCTCCTCCACCTCCTCCTCCTCCCTCCTCTCCGCCGCAGCTCGGGCTCGGGCTCCGGCTCTGCACGGCGGCGGCAGGAGCCTCTTTTTTTTTTTTTTTTTAAAGATTTATTTTATTTATTATATGTAAGTACACTGTAGCTGTCTTCAGACACCAGAAGAGGGCATCCTTAACCTCTGAGCCATCTCTCCAGCCCCGAAGGAACTGTTTTTTAACAGACCAAGGACATTCTCCTCACTGGATAAATAATGACTCTTGGCAGAAACAAGGAGATAACTTTGGCCCACAGAAAGTTGTTAGGACATCACTCCCTTTCAGGAATGAAGGCCCTTGAACTTTCCCCTAGTTTAACTGTTCTGACCCTTTCAGGCCAGAACCAAAGGGAAGCCATTGTTCTCCTCATAGCACCCTTTTTTCTTTAATTAAATGAACATGGGAGGAGGATGATCCTTTTAGATAATAGCAACAATTCTGTGGTTGCATGCTCAAGAATTGCTAGGCCTTTATCATCATACCAATCCTTAGTCAAATTAACTGGTAAATAAACATAATCAGGTTGCGTAATCAAAAAGTTACTTAAAGTAGAATTAACACAATTAGTTATTTGACAATTAGTACAGTTAACAGTATTATTATCTATCAATAAATTCCCACTCAAAAAGGCATATGGTTCTGGAATGTATGCACGTATACAGTCTTATTTTGTTCCTTCTGAGATGCCATGATATTCCCAATAGGAATCCAGGTGATATTGAGTCTTTTAACTTTTATCATTCCAAGGGCTGTAACAGCGTTCCATAATGAAGAAAAGTCTCATTATTTTTGTCTAAATCCCATAAACCAAATTAATAGGACAATGATTAGTATAATCCAAAATATTCCAACCACACAAGGTGGTATTAGAGCAAACAGTCTCATTAGCATGGCAATATCTCCAAAAGGGAGAAAAATCCGATTTCCAGGGTAAAACAGTCCTGTATACAGGAATCCTTTGTGGAGGATATCCAGGGCCTCTTCTAGGATCATTTAATATCAGATAATAAAAGTCCAGGGCCCAATGTATGCCTGCATTAAAATTATTGTCCCAATCATGTGGTATGCTAACTTGTTCACAATTTTCAGTCAAGTTCTTACCAAAACACAACAAAGATCTTCATATTTTACCAGAATAATTTAAAAAGGCATGAAATTGTAATATATGACCACCAGAATACTGTCCTAGATATTTGGTTCGGTTAACATAAACAGAAATATCTACATTCTCATCCCAAGTGACAGGATGAATTATAGGTGGATTTGGAACATACGCCCAATAAACTTCTGCAGAGCAGCCTCAATGTAACATCTAGATAATGCTAATCAACAGGGCAATCAGCTGCATTTGATCCTGTGCTGTCATGAAAGTTATCATTCAAGGTTCCTGGCAGTGGCGCTGAAGGGAAAGAGGAGACATCTGTCTTCTTAGTTTTCCCATCTTAGTTTTTGGCATGATGTCCACACCAGGATGGCAACCACGGAGGGGAAGGTGTGTCTGTTGAGAAAACACAAACATACCCACGGCCCCAAAAGAGTACAGGATCTGGGCCGTATAATGAGCCGTCCATCTGATCTTTCCAAAAGACTAAAGGTTTTGCTTTATCTTCAGGATGCCAATGACTGTCAGCTGCAGACAACCCATCGGCATCCAAATTTTAAAAATTTAAAGTAAATAAGGTATGAGAAAGAGGAAATTTTGGGGAATCCTTAAATCCCCATGTCCCCCTTTTTAATTTCTTCAAATGAGCCTTTAAAAGACCATTCGTCTTCTCAACTATTTTCTGTCCTTGAGGATTATAAGGAATTCCTGTTTTCAAAACAATGGCAAATTTCATGCAAAAAATTTGGAAAGCTTTACTGGTATAGGCTGGTCCATTATCAGTTTTAAATACCTTTGGTATATCCAAAATAGAAAAACATGACAATAAATGTGTACAAACATGAGAAACTGTTTCTCCTGTTAATGCGTTAGCAACACAAAAATGAGAGTAAGTATCAATAACTCCATGAACATAAGATAATTTTCCAAATTATGGAACATGTGTAACATCCATTTGCCATAAATCATTAGGTCACAGACCTCTGGGATTTACTCCATAATGAGGTACAGGCAAGAATGGAGAGCAAGAAGAACATTGCTTTAAAATCATTCTAGTTTGTTTCTTAGCGATCTTATGTAGGAGCCTTAAGGTATGAGTAGAAAAATGAATTTTATTGTGACCACATTTAGCCAAAACAATAGGATCCAAAACTAAAGCTTCTCTTGTTAAAGCTTTGTCAATACAATCATTGCCTATAGTTAAAAGTCTGGGAAGATCAGAATTAGCTTTTTTTGCTTTTTTTGGTTTGTTTGTTTGTTTGTTTTTGTTTGTTTTTTGAGGCAGGGTTTCTCTGTATAGCTCTGGCTGTCCTGGAACTTACTTTGTAGACCAGGTTGGCCTCGAACTCAGAAATCTGCCTGCCTCTGCCTCCCAAGTGCTGGGATTAAAGGCGTGTGCCACCACTGCCCGGCTCAGAATTAGCTTTTATATGACCAATATGAATAGAATTTTTTTTTTTTCGAGCAAGAATGGTGTTTGTGTCACACCACCTCTAGTAGGATCTGTGTGATAAGTTCCACAGAATGAGGCAATTGACCTCAAAAGGCCCTGTAGGTGTATGAGTCATATTAGAAATCAACAATTTTAAAGGCAAAGAATAATCTATATAAGTAACAAACTGTTTTTCAGTAGCTCTTTCTACTTGTTGTAAGACCAACAAGTTAAAACTCAAAGAGAGGTAGGATCAGCACTCCCCCTAAGAATATCAAATAAGGGTTTCAATTCTCCTGTAGTAAGCTTTAAATAAGGATGAAGCCAATTAATATTACTTAACAGCTTTTGACAATCATTTAATATTTTTAATTGTCCCTATGAATAAGTATTTTCTGAGGGAAAGCAGCTTGATCTGTAAGCCTAAAACCTAAATAATTATAAGCATCTCGAGTTTGCACTTTTTCTGGAGCGATTTGTAATCCTTTATCAGATAATGCCTGTTGTAAATTTCTAAAACCTAGAAGCAAGTTCTGAGGATTGTTCTCTGCTAATAAGATATCATCCATGCAATGTATAATGTACATTATTGGTTATTGCTCTCTATTAGACTGAATGACTCATGCCACAAATTTTTGACATAATGTAGGACTATTAGCCATGCCTTAAGAAAGAACTATCCATTGATACCTTTTCATTGGCTCTTTAAAATTAATAGAAAGAACACTGAAAGCAAATCTTTCACAATCCTGAGAATGCAAAGGAAGAGTAAAGAAGCGATCTTACAAATCTACTGCTACTTTTTAGTATCCTTTATGAATGTCTCCAAATGCTTGATTTTTTAAGATTTCAAAACACTGACTACAGCACACAATTCAATTATCTGTGCCAAAGCAGGAGGAAATTCTAAAGAATAAACATGTGATCTAACACATATACTTCTTCCCCATAGAAGGGTTGTTTATAAATACAGTAGATGTATTCTTTATGGGATGCATGCATAAATTTATAGGAAATACAAAAGCATGCATAGAAGCAACTTTAACAACTTATCTTTTGTAATAATTATCAATTTTACCTAAAAAATTTACTATGTAAGAGACCAAATATCAAAATTTTGTAATAACCAATTTAATTGCTGTTTGAGACAAGAAATAGACATCTCACCAGGTTTTTAAGACGTTTTTTGGATCTTCATAATTTTATCTTACAATTTTTGATTAACACCACAACAGCTTCATACTAGAATGTTAAAACTTTACTTGGAGATGAAGAAAGATGATTCCACATTAATGTTCTCTTTCACCAAAGAATTGCTGTGGGTACATTGAGATACAATAACTAAAATAAACAGCTAATGTTTAATTACCATTGATTACAATTTATAGCAATTGATTGCAGAAGCTTCCTCTATTCTATATGGAGTAGGCAGGCCAGATTGTAATGCCTTTAGAAGTTCCACAGCCTCATGGACATTTCATATATCTAAGTTTAAACTTTATTTTAAATAACATCTGAATAGATCTGTAATAATGTTGTTTTGGCTTAAAACACCACACAAACCTCCATGAGGCTGCTCTGACCTTTGCATTAACTCAAATATAAATATTTCTTAATCTGAGCATACTACCAGAGTCCTGGCCCAAAGATTATCCTTTCTGCAGTGAGGACAGATTCCAGGGGAACAATTCGACTATCTGTCTATGCCTCTAATTTTTGGACATTCTTTCTTAAGAAAATTTATACTTAAAACATTCCTTATAACCTTAGTGCTGGAAGCATTGCTTGTACTGTAGTCCCCTGCAAGACAGTAACCATAGCCAAACTGATTGTATGAGGGTCCAATTTCTGCACAAAAATGAATATAACCACATAAGTCTGTCTTTGCTTTGTATGGCCAGATGGTTGCAGGGAGCTGCATTAGTGTTCTCATAAGATAAACTCTTGTAATCATCCTAATTAGAATACATGGGTGAATTAAAAATCCTGAGCTTGTGATCAAATTGCAAACTGCAGTCTATGAAAAACTGGCAATTTAGCCGGGCGTGGGTGGCGCATGCCTTTAATCCCAGCACTTGG
>LR753305.1:2624706-2652206 GCA_902729485.2 Mus minutoides | reverse complement strand
TCTTTCCTTCTTGATTTTCTTTTTTTTAAATTTTTCTTTTTATTAGATAATTTCTTCATTTACATTTCAAGTGTTATCCCATAAGTCCCCTATACCCTCCCCCCACCCTGCTCCCCTACCTACCCACTCCCACTACTTGGCCCTGGCATTCCCCTATACTGGGGCATATAAACATTGCTAGACCTAGGGCCTTTCTTTGCCAATAATGGCCAACTAGGCCATCTTCTAATACATATGCAGCTAGAGACATGAGCTCTGGGGGTTCTGATTAGTTCATATTGTTGTTCCATCTATAGGGTTGCAGACCCCTACAACTCTTGGGTACTCTCTCTAGCTCCTACATTGGGGACCCTGTGTTCTGCCCTATAGATGATTGTTAGCATCCACTTCTGTATTTGTCAGGGACTGTCAAAGCCTCACAGGAGACAGCTATATCAGGGTCCTTTCAGCAATATCCTGCTGGCGTATGCAGTAGTGTCTGCATTTGGTGGCTGATTATGTGATGGACCACCTGGGTGGGGCACTCTCTGGATGGTCCATCCTTTCATTTTAGCTCCAAACTTTGTCTCTGCACCTCCTTCCATGTATATTTTATTCCCTATTCTAGGGAGGAATGAAGTATCCACACGTTGGTCTTTCTTGATTTTCTTGTGTTTTGGAAATTGTATCTTGGGTATTCTAGGTTTCTGGGGTAATATCCGCTTATCAGTGAGTGCATATTAAGTGACTTCTTTTGTGATTGGGTTACCTCACTCAGGATGATATCCTTCAGATACATCCATTTGCTCAAGAATTTCATAAATTCATTGTTTTTAATAGCTGAGTAGTACTCCATTGTGTAAATGTACCACATTTTCTGTACCCATTCCTCTGTTGAGGGACATCTGGGTTCTTTCCAGCTTCTGGCTATTATAAATAAGGCTGCTATGAACATAGTGGAGCATGTGTCCTTGTTACCAGTTGGAATATCTTCTGGGTATATGCCCAGTAGAGGTATTGCTGGATCTTTCAGTAGTACTATGTCCAGTTTTCTGAGAAACCGCCAGTCTGATTTCAGGACCCTTCTTAACTGCCATGGCTGTTGGAGGTAAGCGACATTCATTCCTTTGGCTCCGAATCTCCTGAGTTTCGGCACCAAATGATGAAGACCAGCTTCTCGAGAACACCTTTAAAAGAGACAGCCGGACTACCGCTCTGGTGGCATGTAGCAAAGCTTTACTGATTTCTTCAGCTTATGTACCTGGGGTATGACTTTGCAGTTTTCACTCAAAGAATAACATCTTTGCTTAGTTAACACACAGTATTAACATTCTTGAATTCATTTTCTCATAATAAGAACTTCAGAAGAAGGAACTGTTTTTCAACAGATGCAAGGACATTTTCCTCACTGGATAAATAATGACTCTTTGCAGAAACAAGGAGATAACTGGCCCACAGAAAGTTGTTAGGACATCACTCCCTTTCAGGAATGAAGGCCCTTGAACTTTCCCCTAGTTTAACTGTTCTGACCCTTCAGGTCAGAACCAAAGGGAAGCCATTGTTCTCCTCATGTATCCTTTTGCCTGGTTAAAATATATTTATTCTAAAGTGTGTTTGCATCTCTGTCTCGGTCGGTCTCTCTCTCTCTCTCTCTCTCTCTCTCTGTGTGTGTGTGTGTGTGTGTGTGTGTGTGTGTAAGCCCACAGTGTCTAGAAGAGACATCATAGCCCCTGGAAGCTGGAGTTGCAAACAGTTGTGAGCCACCTAACATAGGTATGGGTGCTGGGAACTGAATTCCAGCCTAGCAAGTACTCCTAACAACCACTGAGCCATCTCTTCAGCCTTGGTGCGCTGAGACAGGACCTCCTACTGTATTACCAGTGTAGTCTCAAACTACACATGTAGCTAAGGCTGGTCCAGTCTCTCAGATGCCAGGCTTTGCTCTCTTTGTTTGTTTCTGTTGCTGGGGGCTTGATCCAGGCCTCTAGCATGTGTTTCCATGGTTGGCTAGTCTTCCTTCCTTCCTTCTTTCCTTCCTTTCTTCCTTCCTTCCTTCCTTCCTTCCTTCCTTCCTTCCTTCTTTCTTTCTAAATATTTATTTATTTAATAGATATAAGTACACTGTAGCTGTCTTCAGACACTCCAGAAGAGGGAGTCAGTTCATGGTTGTGAGCCACCATGTGGTTGCTGGGATTTGAACTCAGGACCTCCGGAAGAGCAGTCAGTGCTCTTAACAAATGAGCCATCTCTCCAGTCTTTCTCTCTCTCTCTCTCTCTCTCTCTCTCTCTCTCTCTCTTTCTTTCTTTCTTTCTTTCTTTCTTTCATCTTGTCATCTACAGATGACTTCTGGGAATGAGTCTAGTCCCTTGCTGCTGCTCACTGAACTTGTTTCTTTCTCCCACTTTTTGTTTCTAATCAAGTTGCCATGAACACCTTTGACACACATGACTTCATACACTTGTGTATCCATGTGTATCCAAAGAGCAGTGGCATGTCAGTGAACCACATTTGGTATCACTGGCCCTCTGGGAACACTCCCTAGCCTTTACCCAGCCTTACACAACAAGCAATGAGTCTCTCAATGTCACAGGAGAGGAAACATTCCCTCCAGTATGGCTTCTTCCTCTGCTGATTTCCTCCTATGTTCTTTGCTTTGAGGTGACAAGTCAAAGGCTCAGAGCTTGCTGCCTCCTCTTCTGGGGGTGGGCCTGGAGGACTTCTCTCAGCCTGCAGTCATGGATGCCTTAGGTCACTTTCCCAGGAAGGCTACCGGGCAGTGTGGTGCTTCACATGCACTTGGTGATGTGCCACGCATGACCACAGGGCGGTGTGGATAACCTTCTGCAGCCTCGGGGGCTTGGAAGCATCAGCTAAGGGAGAAATGGAAAGTTTCAGCCTTTTCTTAGTCAGGGTTTCTATTCCTGCACAAACATCATGACCAAGAAGCAGTTGGGGAGGAAAGGGTTTATTCAGCTTACACTTCCACATTGCTGTTCATCACCAAGGAAGTCAGGACTGGAACTCAAGCAGGAGCTGATGCAGAAGCCAAGGAGGGATGTTCTTTTCTGGCTTTCTTCCCCTGGCTTGCCCAGCCTGCTCTCTTATAGAACCCAAGACTGCCAGCCCAGAGATGGTCGCACCCACAAGAGGCCTCTCCCTCTTGATCACTAATTGAAAAAATGCCTTACAGCTGGATCTCATGGAGGCACTTCCCCAACTGAAGCTCCTTTCTTTGCGATAACTCCAGCCTGTGTCAAGTTGACACAAAACTAGCCAGTACAATTGACCCCTTGTCAACTTGACACACAAATACATCACTAGTAACCCTCAATTCTTAGTTCTTATTCATCCCCAAGATCTTAAATAACTTTATTTATTTATTATTTGTAAGTACACTGTAGCTGTCTTCAGACACTCCAGAAGAGGGCATCAGATTTTGTTATGGATGGTTGTGAGCCACCATGTGGTTGCTGAGATTTGAACTCGGGACCTTCAGAAGAGCAGTCGGCACTCTTAACCACTGAGCCATCTCACCAGCCCCTTAAATAACTTTAAAAGTCCCACAGTCTTTACAAATTAAAAGTTCAATCCTTTTAAAATATTTAGTATCTTTTAAAATTCAAAGTCTCTTAACTGTGGGTTTCTCTTAACTAAAAAACTTCCTTCAAGAGGGAACAATATCAGGGCACAGTCACAATCAAAAGCAAAAGACAATCTCCAACCATCCAATGTCTGGGATCCAACTCACAATCTTCTGGGCTTCTCCAAGGGCTTGGGTCACTTCTCCAGCCTTGCCCTATGTAGCACACATGTTGTCTCCTAGGCTCCAGCTGCCTGTTCTCCATTGCTGCTGCTGTTCTTGGTGGTCATCTCATGGTACTGGCATATCCAAAACGCTGCTGTCTTCCACTGTAACTTGGCTTCAACACTAGCCTCTCATAGGCTCTCTTCATGGTGCCAAGCCTCAACTCCTTTGCATGACCCCTTCAGTCCTGGGCCATCAATTGCAACTGAGGCTGCACCTTCACCAATGGCCTTCATGGCCTCTCACAGTGCCAAACCTCAGCTGCTCTGCATGACCCCTTCATGCCTTCAAAACCAGTGCCACCTGGGTGACCCTTACACATTACCAAGTCCCATTGCAGCAGGAGTACAACCTTGGCTATCTCTGGAACACAGCCTCTTTGTGCTTTCAGAAAACACTTCCCAGAAGATGTCACCTCAATGATGCTTGTCTCTTTTTAATCACTGCTAATTCCTTAGCTCCATCTAACCAGCATCAATAGTCCCAGTAATGCAAAGGTTTTACTTTACTAGTTCTGGTATCTTGTTAATCACAGCTGATTCTTCAGCTCCAGCTAACCAGAACCACAGAATCTTCACAATCCAAAATAGCAATGGCCCTGAAAAGAGTCTTTAATTTTCCCTCTGAAATTCCACAGGCCAGGCCTCCATTTTCTGCACTGTTCTCAACATTATCTTCCAAGCTCTTACACAACATCTCAACAGAGCTCTTAACACTGAATGGATCTTCTGGCCAAAGTTCCAAAGTCCTTCCACAGTCCTCCCCCAAACAGGATCAAGTTGTCACAGGATACCCCACTCTGCTGGTACCAATTTGTCTTAGTCATGGTTTCTATTCCTGGACAAACATCATGACTATGAAGCAATTGGGGAGGAAAGAGTTTGTTCAGCTTACACTTCCACATTGCTATTCATCACCAAGGAAGTTAGGACTGGAACTCAAGCAGGAGCTGATGCAGAAGCCACGGGGGGATGTTCTTTACTGGCTTGCTTCCCCTGGCTTACTCAGCCCGCTCTCTTATAGAAGCCAAGACAGCCAGCCCAGAAATGGTCCCACCAACAAGGGTCCTCTCCCTCTTGATCACTAATTGAGAAAATGCCTTACAGTTGGATCTCATGGAGGCATTTTCCCAACTGAAGCTCCTTTCTCTGTGATAATTCCAGCTGTGTCAAGTTGACACAAAACTAGCCAGTACAATCCTTTTCTGTACACCAATGGGGAAGTAGAAATGTTCCTTTACCCCAGCAGCTCGGACCTCAAGCATTACGTTGACAGCTCTGTCTCTTGTGGATGAGGCCACTGTATCCACATCACATTGCACCCCAAACAAATAACAACAAAAATTCACCAGGACACCCTGTAAATGTGAGTAGTTCATTTGTTTTCAAGACAGTGTTTCTCTGTGTAGCCCTGGCTGTCCTAGAACTCGCTCTGTAGACCAGGATGGCCCTCAAACTCGTAGAGATCTGCCTGCCTCTGCCTCCAAAGGACTATGACTAAAGGCATGCGCCACCACTGCCCAGCTGACTCAACAGGTTTTTTGTTTTTGTTTTCGGTTTTTTGGAGACAGGGTTTCTCTGTGTAGCCCTGGCTGTCCTGGAACTCACCCTGTAGACCAGACTGGCCTCAAACTCAAAAATCTGCCTGCCTCTGCCTCCCAAGTGCTGGGATTAAAGGCGTGTACCACCACTGCCTGGCTCAACAGTTTTTAATATGTACATTTTATGTGGTATTTGGAACATAACTATACAACTAAATGTATTTGTACATTTGTTTGTTTGTATATTTAAGTTCCAGCAGGGAGGGTGGTACAAGGGACAGGGAAGGCTGGCCTGCCCTCTGAAATAGAAAAGATTCTAGCCTTCGATATGAATCGAGGCCTAGGGCTGAGAGGGGAGTTTTCTCCTTTTGTTTCCCAAAATGCATTCATCATAAAACCCAAAACGTCTACAAAGACAGCAGTCATCACCCGTGTCCTTATTAGTTGACTAAAAATTAGAACCACAATCGGCAGACCTTTCTCTCTGTCCATTTTGCCTGCTCTCTTAATGAGTTGAGTTTGCTGCCTTCTAAGGTTCTTACCCTGCCCCGGAGTCCACAGAGCTGGCAAAAGCTGGCAGCTGTGGAGACTCTCTGGGACTAACCCTTCTGTTCTGTCTGCACTGTCCCTAGCGGTTTCCTGAGATGACTCTGTTGCCGAAGAAGCCCTGCAAGTCCAAGGCCAAGGGGCTACTGCTGGGAGCTCTCTTCACCAGTTTCCTATTGCTGCTGTACTCCTATGTGGTACCTCCACTGTATCCCAACATGGCCTTCACGTGAGTGACATCAAAGTGGGAGTGGGGCGGGGTATCTTCATGGTCTACAATGGAAGCTTTCTATTGGACAGCTACCCAGTACCACCTGCACCATGATGTACTGGGCAGACATTCTGGCAGAACTCTTGGTGTAACCCAGGCCTTAGTGTGTGCCTGGCCCACAGAGCAGGAAAATCATCTAACACTGTGGCTAGGGCTTGAATTATAATTTGAGGCCCCAACAGAGCCACGGTAGGGTCCAGGATAGAGAAGGACTGTGGTTTGTCCCAGAATACCTATCTGGCACAAGGGCTGGGATTCGGACCTTTCAAACTTAGGCCTATGCGACTGTGTCCCTCTCCCTAAGCAGCCGGGCTCTCCCATCTCCTCTTGAGGCTGCGCAGCCTCATGGTGCCGCCTGCTCTTCAGTTAGCAGTACTAGGGTGATCTGAAAATTATTGCCAATAAGTGATTTTTAACGAAACAAAACAAGGGGCTAAGGAGATAGCTCAGCTGTTAAGATTCTTGCAAAGGACCTTGTTTCAATTCCCAGCACCCACATGGCAGATCACATCGGTCTGGAATTCCAGTTCCAGGGGATCTGACACTCTCACACAGCCATAAGTGCAGGCAGAACACAAAGGTATATAGAATAAAAATAAATAATTTAAAAACAAAACAAAAATCAAATCCCCAACAATCTTGTGCAGGAGAAATTGGGGCTCAGTTGATAGAGTGATTTTCTAGTACCCATAAAACAATGAGGTAAAACCTTCAGGGCTGCATGAGAGGATTCCCGTGGCTGCCTGGCTGGTCCAGCTCAGGCCCTTCCCAATTCCCGATGGTACTGTCACCTGCAACGACCTGACTTCTCCATCCCTGTCTCCCCCAGGACCTCAGAGGCTGCAGCACCCTGCTCCCCTGTTCCCAATGAGCCAGTGGCAGCCACTCCCGCCAACAGCTCTGCAGGAGGGTGTCAACCTCGGCGAGATATTGTGTTCATGAAGACGCACAAGACCGCCAGCAGCACGCTGCTCAACATCCTGTTCCGCTTCGGCCAGAAACACGAGCTCAAGTTCGCGTTCCCCAACGGCCGAAACGACTTCCATTACCCGTCGTACTTCGCACGAAGCCTGGTGCAGGACTACCGGCCCGGGGCGTGCTTCAACATCATCTGCAACCACATGCGCTTCCACTACGAGGAAGTGCGCGGGCTTGTGCGGCCGGGTGCCACCTTCATCACCGTCATCCGCGACCCCGCTCGCCTCTTCGAGTCCTCCTTCCACTACTTTGGATCCGTGGTGCCACTCACCTGGAAGCTGTCGAGCCGCGACAAGCTGGCCGAGTTCCTGCAGGACCCCGATCGCTACTACGACCCGAGCAGCTACAACGCGCACTACCTCCGCAACCTGCTCTTCTTCGATCTGGGCTATGATAGTAGCCTGGACCCGCGCAGCCCGCGCGTGCAAGAGCACATCCTGGAGGTGGAGCGCCGCTTCCACTTGGTGCTGCTACAGGAGTACTTCGACGAATCCCTGGTGCTGCTCCGGGAGCTGCTGTGCTGGGACCTGGAGGACGTGCTGTACTTCAAGCTCAACGCGCGGCGCGACTCGCCGGTGCCGCGGCTCTCTGGCGAGCTGTACCGCCGAGCCACCGCCTGGAACCTGCTGGACGTGCGCCTCTACCGTCACTTCAACGCCAGCTTCTGGCGAAAGGTGGAAGCTTTCGGGCGTGAGCGCATGGCGCGCGAGGTAGCCGAGCTGCGCCAAGCGAACGAGCACATGCGCCGCATCTGCATAGATGGCGGCCAAGCGGTTGGTGCCGAGGCCATCCAGGACTCGGCCATGCAGCCCTGGCAACCCCTGGGCATCAAGTCCATCCTGGGTTACAACCTCAAGAAGAGCATCGGGCCGCAACACGAGCAGCTCTGCCGGCGCATGCTCACGCCCGAAATCCAGTACCTGTCTGACCTCGGTGCCAATCTGTGGGTCACCAAGCTCTGGAAGTTCCTTAGGGACTTTCTAAGGTGGTGATGTACCCTGCTCACCTCCTGTTTGGCTTCCTGATGCAGCAAGGCAGGGCAGGGAGCCTCTGGCACCTAGCCTTCCCTAGCCACGTATAGTGCCACCCTGGGGTCTCTAGGGTCATAGCTGTCTGGGACTGGTCTCTCTGCACAAGAGAGCCTAACGGAGAGGTATTTAACTATGCCATTTTTAAAAATTAAATCCCCTTTGTTTCCAGCCTCCCCTTATGAGGGGAGACTCAGAAGTAAAGAAATTTTATGTTTTTTTGTTAATTGGTCTCACTGTGGTGACTGGAGGGTCTCTGGGCTGGGACCTTTGGAAGGACGTCTGTAGACTGGAGTGCGGCAGAGGGCAGGGGCCTGGTGTGTTTGTTACTTGCTTAAGTCGTGTGTGGCTCAGAGACTTCCACAAGCTGCCAAAACATGGAAGATCATGTGTGTGGATGAGTGCTCGCTATGTCCCTCCTTCTATGGATAAGTGCTATGTGGGCAGGATTTCAGCACAAAGGTTTAGTGGACTAGGGATTTTAATTACCTCATGTGTCTTAGTCAGGGTTTCTATTCCTGGACAAACATCATGACCAAGAAGCAGATGGGGAGGAAAGGGTTTATTCGGCTTACACTTCCATACTGCTGTTCATCACCAAAGGAAGTCAGGACTAGAACTTAAGCAGGTCAGGAGGCAGGAGCTGATGCAGAGGCCTTGGAGGGATGTTCTTTACTGGCTTGCTTAGCTTGCTTTCTTATAGAACCAAGACTACCAGCCCAGAGATGGTACCACCCACAAGGGGACCTCCCCACTTGATCACTAACTGAGAAAATGCCTTACAGCTGGATCTCATGGAGGCACTTCCCCAACTGAAGCTCCTTTCTCTGTGATAACTCCAGCTTGTGTCAAGTTGACACACAAACACATCACTAGTAAGCCTCAATCCTTAGTTCTTATTTATTCCCCAAGATCTAAATAACTTTAAAAGTCCCACAGTCTTTACATATTAAAAGTTCAATCCTTTTAAAATATCCAGTATCTTTTAAAATTCAAAGTACTTTAAAATTCAAGGTCTCTTAACTGTGGGTTTCACTAAAAAACTTCCTTCAAGAGGGAAAAATATCAGGGCACAGTCACAATCAAAAGCAAAAATTAAACTCCAACCAGCCAATGTCTGGGATTCAACTCACGATCTTCTGGGTTTCTCCAAGGGCTTGGGTCACTTCTCCAGCCCTGTTCTTTGTAGCACACAGCTTTATCCTTTAGGCTCCAGATGCCTGTACTCCACCGCTGCTGCTGTTCTTGGAGGTCATCTCGTGATACTGTCATCTCCAAAATGCTGCTGTCTTCCACTATAACTAGGCTTCAACACTAGCCTCTCATAGGCTCTCTTCATGGTGCCAAGCCTCAAATCCTTTGCATGACCCCTTCAGTCCTGGGCCATCAATTGCAACTGAGGCTGCACCTTCACCAAAGGCCTTCCATGGCCTCTCACAGTGCTTCCCGTGGCCTCAGGTGCTCTGCATGACCTCTTCATGCCTTCAAAACCAGTATCACCTGGGTAACTCTTACACATTACCAAGTCCAGCCACAGCACAAGGCTATCTCTGGAATACAGCCTTTGTGCTCTCAGAAAACACTTCCCAGAAGATGTCACCTCAATGATGCTGGTCTCTTTTTAATCACTGCTAATTCCTTAGCTCCAGCTAACCAGCATCAATAGTCCCAGTAATGCAAAGGTTTTACTTTACTAGTTCTGGTATCTTGTTAATCACAGCTGATTCTTCAGCCCCAGCTAACCAGAACCACAGAATCTTCACAATCCAAAATAGCAATGGCCCTGAAAAGAGTCTTTAATTTTCCCTCTGAAATTCCACAGGCCAGGCCTCCATTTTCTGCACTGTTCTCAACATTATCTTCCAAGCTCTTACACAACATCTCACAGAGCTCTTAACACTGAATGGATCTTCTGACCCGAAGTTCCAAAGTCCTTCCACAGTCCTCCCCCAAACAGGGTCAGGTTGTCACAGGAATACCCCACTATACTGGTACCAATTTGTCTTAGTCAGGGTTTCTATTCCTGGACAAACATCATGACCAAGAAGCAGTTGGGGAGGAAAGAGTTTATTCAGCTTACACTTCCATACAGCTGTTCATCAGCAAAGGAAGTCAGGACTGGAACTCAAGCAGGTCAGGAAGCAGGAGCTGATGCAGAAGCCATGGAGGGATGTTCTTTACTGGCTTGCTTCCCCTGGCTTGCTCAGCTTGCTTTCTTATAGAACTCAAGAGTACCAGCCCAGAGATGATCCCACCCACAAGGGGCCTTTCCCCCTTGATCACTAATTGAGAAAATGCCTTACAGTTGGATCTCATGGAGGCATTTCCTCAACTGAAGCTCCTTTCTAGTGATAACTCCAGCTGTGTCAATTTGACACAAAACTAGCCAGTACATCATGTGACCAAACCAGGGTGGAGGCAGTTTTACTGATCAGGCTATAAAGTACTGATGGAGCTGTTTGGCAGTAGTGGCGACCAGATTAGAGCAGAGATTAGAAACAAATGTGTGTGTGAAGTGTGCATGTGTGCACATGACAGGGAGGCTGGGAGCAGCATTTCATGGGGCATGGGGCTGCAGGCCCTGGATCACACCAGTTCTCACAGTGACTACAGTAACTCTTGGAGGCAGACGCGATTAGTGTCCCTTTCCAGAGGTGGTATCTGACATCCTAAGGGAGGAGGGACTTGCTGGGGGAGGGTCACATAAAATTCAGGACCATGTGCTAAGGACTCCTTCTCCCCCTCCCCCCATGCTTTTCCATATTCAGTACCCTTTCACCCTGTACCCAATGGCCCCTTTCTGGCCCCAGCTAGCAGCTTCTGTCCCTACTTGCCTTTCACTCACTGCCACCCAGACTGCTTCTCACAGCTGCTCTTGAATCTCAAAGATACCCCAGCATCTACCCAATAGCCCACATTTGTCTGAATCCTTTTGTGAGTTGTGTCCAGAGATACAGATGGCCTCCAAGTCAGTTGAGCACCGCGAGCTGTCACCTGGGTAAAGAATTAGTTGTGACTCCCTGCACCTGGTGCTCCCCAGGTAACAAGACCCTTTCAGGGATACAAAAGCCTCAGACTTCCAGCTAGGAGCAAAGCAGCCCTAGTCATAGCTTAGTAACAATTGTGGACTCTCCTCATGCCAAGTTCAATCTAAGTGTTGATATACCAAACCTAAATGTCTAACAACTCCCTGATTTTATAAACGAAAATTCAGAAGGAGAACTTAGTTACCCACAGTCATGAGTGATTAAGTGCCAATGCTGGAACTCTGATGCCAGCCTGAGAGCTGTCAGATCTGAAACCATCACTGGAACTGGATTAATTCTGTCTCTTGGGATTAAGCATCAGGACCAAACCATGTGGGGAGAAGTTAGGGAGTCCAGCTGTTCAGTGGATATCCATACCATCCTGGCTGAGTGCGTTTGTTTTGTTTTAAGATAATCTCATTATGAAGCCCTGGTTGGCCTTGAACTCATAGAGATCTACCTACCCCTGCCTTCCTAGAGCTGGGGTTAAAGGTGTCCGCTGCCGTGTGCTGCGAGATTGTTTTTGTTTTACCCCTGGACGTTTGCTATCCCAGATCTCTTCACCTTCCACACAAGGCCTGGACTCCCCAGCGCACTGGAACCACTACCTACACTGTCATGGCTTTGTAAAGTTCTTTGTTCTCTTTCGTTCCCACCTATGCAGCCAGGGCTTAAACTCTAGAGGGAAACACTAAACATGGAGGGTACTGGAAGCTGGAGAGGTGGTCAAGAGCACTCCCTGCTCTCCCAGAACTGCCTCAGGCAGTTACCCACAACCTCCTATAACTGTCAATTCAGGCGGTTACCCACACCTTCTCCTGACTTCTGTAGGCACGCGCGCATGGGCACACACACACACACACACACACACACACAGACATACACAAAATCTTTTTTTAAAAAATTGATGAAAGAGATTATTCCTAAGAAAGTATATTTCACCCTGAATCTATATGCTAATTTACTCTGCTTCTGTTAATCACAGAGCTATTGTGGTGTGAATATGATAGTATCCTTGGATTAAGAAACCTCATAATTACATCTCTTTGGGCTTCAAAGAGCCTAGAAATGCCAATTAATTATTAGTATGTGTTACTATATCATTAACTATTATTGTGATTGACATGTTTGAACCTTTAAAGATCCAAGGAGAACAAACAACTTAGCAGAGAGCAGAAATATGATTCACTCCCTCAGCACTTACTGTCTGCTAGTCCTAAGGGCTTTGCCATCATTCATACATTTATTATTGTAATTAATATTTGAATGACTGGTTGCTGGGCCATGAGCAGTGTTGGAACATGAGTGATCCTGGCTTCTTCCCCAAGGTAGTGATGGAGACTCAGAGAGGCTGAGAAACTATGTTAGGGTCACAGAGCAAGGATGGAAGAGAGGAAAGAGCTTGGAAACCTAGATCCATCTTTTGCTAAAGCAGGGAAATCCACAGCCTGAGAACTGACTTCTCTGAACAACAGGAGAGGTCCAAGCCCCTAAGCATTTGCAAAATGGCTCTGCAGGCTCCACCGTGCTTTTGCCGCTCATTGACAGCAGAGGGCGCAAGGTTTGCCTTTGGTTTTCTCCAGCTGTACCAGCCATAGCTGTGCAGCAGGCCAGCCAGCACACACTTGTAGCAAACAGGCAAGTTAACTTGATCTTGTGTATGTCACCAAAACAGGGTCACGGTTACTTCCTTCAGAAAAGTTCACAAAACCACCTCTCTGTATCCTGTCCAAGAACATGTTGAGGTCTCTTCTGACCAGGATCTCATAGATGCCATCAAGTTAGGATGAGGTAGTTCCACAAACCCCAATCTAATATCTCTGTTGGTCTTATAACAAAAATTAAAATGAAGACAGACATGGCAGTGTATGCCTGTAATCCTAACACTCAAGAGTCTAAGGCAGGGGATGGAGAAATGGATCACTGGTTACCAGTACTGGCTGATCTTGCAGAGGATTCAGATTTAGTTCCCAGAACATATGTGGTGGTTCATAGCCACCTCTAATTCCAACTCAAGGGGAGTCCTCTTCTGCACTCCATATGGAATACATGCATGCAGGCAAAGTATTCATACACATAAAATAAAAAGAGCATTTAAGATAATAAAGTATAAACACATAAAACAGGATGGGATGTAGCTTAGCTGGCACAGTGCTTGCCTGGGCTCAATTGCTGGTGCCACATTAGCAAATCAGGGTAGTACACACACTCCGGGGCACACACTCCTGTATACACACTCCTGTTCATACACTCCTGTAATCCTGGTAAGTGGGATGTGGAGGAGGGAAGATTGTGAGTTTGAGTCTATCCTGGGATTCATAAGGAGTTTGAGGCCAACCTAGGCTACATGAGACTGCCTCTCAAAAACAGAGAACTAGAAAAGAGGAAATGCCACGTGATTTCAGGAAGGGCCCAGAGAGATGCCGAACGACAAGGGATATGCAGGATAAAGGGGAAACTGCAGCAGGCAGGAAGAGGCAAGGAAGCTCTACCTAGAGTCTCAGAAGGGATGTAGCTCAGACCTGATTTCAGACTTCCACCACCCAGGGCTTGTGACATCCCTAACAGGAAGGCTTTCTCTTTTCCACGGGTCAACACTACCTGTGTGAGTCCCTCATCCATCACTCTCCCTCCCCAGTACACATCAACCATGGCTGCAGGCAGTGCTTAGGAGAAAGCCAGCAAAGCCTCTTGTGGTGTTGAACCTGTTCCCTCTTCCCTCTGTGGGCGGCTTTAGGCTGTTTTCTGTTGCCATGGCACTGAGCTTGGGAAATTTACATGTATGTACGTTTGAACCTGTGAGGGCCTTGGCAGAAGGCAGAAAGGCACAAGGCAGGCGATCCCAGCGTGGGCAGGCTCCAGGCTCCCATAGCCTCTTCACCCACATAGATCCCTCCACTTCTCAGAATGCTTACACTGGGAACCAGATTCCAACGTGAACTAGACAAGTGCCTGGCACACAGTAGGTTTGTTTTGTTTTGATTGAGACAGGGTATTGTTTTTTAGCCAAGGCTGGTGTTTTGTTTTGTTTTGTTTTTCGAGACAGGGTTTATCTGTATAGCCTTGGCTGTCCTGGAACTCACTCTGTAGACCAGGCTGGTCTCGAACTCGGAAATCCGCCTGCCTCTGCCTCCCGAGTGCTGGGACTAAAGGCGTGCGCCACCACGCCCAGCCCAGGCTGGTCTTAACACAAGGCCAGGTCTTCTGCCTCAGCCTCCAAGTATGAGGATTGCAGATATATGCTACCATATCAACTAGCATATACTGTTTTTTAAAAAAGATTTCTTTAATTAATATATGTGAGTAGACGATAATTATCTTCACATATACCAGAAGAGGGCATCGTATCCCATTACAGATTCACAGATTCAGTGCTCTTAACCATTGAGCCATCTCTCCAGCCCCAGCTAGGTTATTTTTAAAGATTTATTTATTTATTTATTTATTTATTTATTGTATGTAAATAAGTACACTGTAGCTGTCTTCAGACACACCAGAAGAGGGCATCTGATCCCATTGCAGATGGTTGTAAGCTACCACGTGGTTGCTGGGAATTGAACTTAGGACCTCTGGAAGAGTGGTCAGTTCTCTAAAGTCATCTCTCCAGCCTGGGGTTATTATTTATAATTTTAATTATGTGCATGTGTGCTTGTGTGTAAATGTGTGCATATGAGATGTCAGATCCCCTGAAGCTGTCCCTTGTGGTTGCTGGGAACCAAACTAGATTCCTCTGCAATATCAGTGCAGTCTTAACCTTTGAGTTATTCCTCCAGCTCTACCCAGTTTTGTTCTGTTTGAGGGTTATTGTTTTGCTTTGGTTTTAGTATGGTGTTTTGCCTACATGTCTGTGCACCAGTACATGCATGCAGTACCTTCAGAGGCCAGAAGAGGACACTAGAGTCCATGGAACTAGAGTGAGATTGCGAGGTGAACTGCCATGTGGGTGTTAGGAATTGAACTCATGACCTCTGGAAGAGCAACCAATGGTCTTAACTGCTGAGTCATCTCTCCAGCCACAGTCCCCTGGTTTTTAATAATTGATGAAGTATGGAAAAAAGGAATGTGAAAGAAGGAGGAAGAAAAGTATAGGTGAAAGCTATACTTTTTCCAGGGATAGCAAGGATTCACAGCAGGCTTTCGAGCTCTTTCAAGCCAGCTTCCAGACAGGCCACCATTAAGTTGTTACAATGATGGAACAGGCAGGTGCCCAGGCTAGATAATAGGGTGGTCCAAGAAGAGCGCTGGGGTTTCATGTTGAGCTTAAAAATGCAGCATTCCATGCCCAGCAGACTAGACCCAACAGCCCCTGGGGCAACGAACACTTGCCTCAGTTTTGCCTCCACTGCCCACGCAGTTCTAGTCTAGGTCTTAGGTAAGGCTGGGGTGAGCGGGCATGGGGGTCAGAAGCAAATGAGACAAGTGTATTAGGTAGCTGTTGCTCTGTAACAACTCAGCAAGACTGCTCAGTGGGCAAAGGTGCTTGTTGAATTGAGTTAGACCCCCAGATGCATGTAAAGGAAAGCTCTTCTCTGGCTTCTACATGCATGGTGTGGTATGAACATGCCCAAACATACAACACACTGTTGATGACTGACTGTTCTCTGAGCCAAGCAACTGCCATCTTGGGGCATTCAACTGCACGAAGCCCTATTAAAAGACTCTTGGTTGGACTTTCTGTGGTTTGTGTGCCCACCGAGTATCTAACAACTTCCTACCAAGTGGCAACTCTGCATGTAACACAATACACATCACTACCACCACCAATTAATAATAACAAACAAAAATAGCCATATTTTGGGATTCCTAATAGATTGTTTTTAAGACATTCCCCAGTAAATATCAAAATCCATGGGTGCTCAAGGGTCTCATATTCTGATATAGTCTACACACACCCTCTTTGCACATCTGATATTATATGTGGGTTGTTCATAATAGAATAGAAATATTCTGTGATTGTTACACTACTCCTTACAGAATAGCCCAAGAAGAAAATCTGTGCATGTCCCACAGATGTAATCTTTTTATTATTATTATTTTATGTATGTGATATTTTGCTTAAATGTATGTATGCACACCGTGTGCATGCTTGGTGCCTTAGGAGGTCAGAAGATAGTATTAGATCTCCTGGGTGACCTTACAGACAGTCATGAGTCGCCAGGTGCAGGCTGGGAATTGAACCCAGACCCTCTCTTGTTACCATCAGGCATTTTATCATACATTTACCAAGAATTCTTCTAGGCCCTAGCTCTTAAAAACTCCATGGCCTCTGCACCCTGCCAAGCTAAGGGCTTTGAAAATCCCTGCAGACCCAACTTCCTTATCTATTTGCAGGGAAAGCAGCTGTTTCCTGCTCTGATGGTTAGTTCTGAGTGTAAATGTGACAGGATTTGGAAGTACCTAGATTAGTAAAGTGTGAGTGTGTGTGTGTGTGTGTGTGTGTGTGTGTGAGAGAGAGAGAGAGAGAGAGAGAGAGAGAGAGAGAGAGAGAGACTAAGGAGGGAGAGACCTGCCCCTGAATTTTTGACTCTATCCCATAGACTGTGGGCATGAGTAGATTATGGGAGAAAGGAAGCCAGTCACCACAGGCATTCCCAATCTGCCTCTGGACCACCATGATGTGAGGGGCTCTGCTTCAAACCTACACACACACACACACACAAAACCATGGGCAGACATTTCCGAAACCATAAATCAAAACAAATCCTCTATTTTTTGTTACATGATTTATTTATTTGGATTGGGGAGCAGAGGTGCCACAGCACCTGTGTGGAAGGCAGAGGACAACTTGTGAGAGTTGGTTTTCTCCTTCCATTCTGTGGGTCTTGGGAATTGAATTCAGGTGGTCAGGCCTGGTGATACATGTTTTTGCCTGTTACGAAGGCATGGCATCTAGGGTTCCATCCGTGGCAGTGGGACCTTGCTGAGTGTCTTGGGAGATCCCATCTGATCAGAACATAGACAATCAGGAACTTGAGGCAAATAGCACGTTTAAGGCAACCCCAACATCAAATTTCAGCCAGCAAGACCTCCAGCCTTGGAACACCAAGTATTCCAACTGGGCACCAAGTGTTTAAATGCAAGTCTGTGGGAGTATTTCACATTCAAGCTGTAACAGCAGGGATGGTGGAACCTTGGCCTTTTCTCTCTTTCATTTTGGTTGTGGTGAAACGGTTAGCTCTGCTGTGGTGGGCTGCCTGCTCCCCGATGACTAAAAGCAACAGATCCATCCAGATCATGAGCCAGTATGCACACATGTGTGTTTGCATGTATGTGGAGGCCAGGGGTGACAGTGGGTGTCTTCCTCAATTGCTATGCCTTATTTTTCAAGGCAGTGTCTCTCTGTATTGGCTGTGCTGGCTGCCCACTGAACTCCAGGCCTCTTCCTGTCTCTGAGACCCAGTACTGGAGTTACAGATCGGGAGTTAAGAGTTCAAACTCAAGCTCTCACGCTTGTGCAGCAGGCACTGCATGGGCTGACTGTTCCCTACCTCCAGAATCCTTGTCCTTTTGTACAATGGAATCTCTGGCTCCAAATACTAATCCTGTCTTCTCCCTTCTCCTAGACATACCCCCCACGTTACATCCCACTCACTGCCCCTCCCAGTCACCTCCTCCCACAATCCTTCTCCCAGCCTCCATTCCTTCTTCTCTGAGCAGGTGGGGGCCTCTCTGGATATTCCCCTCCCCAGTCCTGGCACTTCAAGTCTCTGCGAGGTTAGGTGCTTCCTCTCCTACTGAGCCTGGTCAAGGCAGCCCCGCTAGAAGATCTACATACAGGCAGTAGTTTTGGGGATGGCCCCAGCTCCAGTTGTTTGGGACTCATGAAGGTCAAGCTGCACATCTGCTACATATGATTGTCGTGGCCCAAGTCCAGCCTGCGTGTGTTCTTTGGTTGGTGATTCAGACTCTGAGAGCCCCAAGGGTCCATGTGAGTTGGCTCTGTCTGTTGGTCTTCCTGTGGAGTTCCTATCCCCTTTGGGGCCCACAATCCTTCCTCCGATTCTTCCATGAGAGACTTTCCTGCTTTCTAAAACCAAGAGTTGGATGATTCTGAGAAGTTCCTGTGAGTGGGATCATGTAACGAATGATTGGTCCATGTAATCTTCATACAGTACGATCTGTTTGTGTATGTTCATTTCACCCGGTGCAAAGTTCAGCCACACTGATGCTTGTGACTGAAGGAGAGCAAGTGAAGTCCTGAGTGGACGTGTGTTGCTGACATGAGCTGGATCTATGTCAAGTATCAAAGCCTCAGAGTCAGGAAATGGCAAAGCCTTGCCCAGGACAAGCTCAGGGAAATGGTAAAATAGTGACCGCCCTTCTCATCTTGGCTGTGTTTACTTTTCAATTGCTATGACAAAATGCTACAGCCAAGGCAACTTATAAAAGAAAGCATTTAATTTGGGGCTTATGATTTCAGAGGTCAGGAGCTTGGCAGCAATCCTGCAGGGGGCGTGGGACTAGAGCAGTAGCTAAGAGCTTGATCTACAATCACCAGCCAGAGAGAGCGAGATCTAATGGAGAATAGCAATAATGTAGGCTTTTAAAACTTCAAAGCCCAACCCCAGTGACACACCTCCTCCAAAAAGTCCACTTCTCCTAATCCTTTCCAAACAATTCCACCAACTGGGAAATGAGCATTTAAATATATGAGCCTATGGGGCCATTCTCATTCAAACCACCATAATCCACATCTTGACCCCCTCCCAAGCTTGTGGCCATATCATAATAGAAAATGCAATTACCCCAACTTCAAAAATCCCCAGAGTCCTTCCCAGTCTCAACACTGTTTAAAAATCCAGAGTCCAGCCGGGCGGCACACGCCTTTAATCCCAGCACTCAGGAGGCAGAGGCAGGCGGATTTCTGAGTTCGAGGCCAGCCTGGTCTACAGAGTGAGTTCCAGGACAGCCGGGGCTACACAGAGAAACCCTGTCTAGAAAAAACAAAAAAAGAAAAAGGAAAAAAGAAAAAAAAATCCAGAGTCCAAAGCCTCTTTTGAGACTCAAGGCTATTTATTAATTGTAACCCCCTTTAAAATCAAAGACCAAATTATGTACTTCCAACATACCATGGCACAGAATATACATTGCTATTCCAAAATGGAATCAAGGGGTGTAGTGAGGAAACACTGAAAGACCAAACCCAGCAGGGCAAACTCCCAAGGCAGTGGCTCCATGTCTGATATCAGGGGCTTAGATGGCTCTGTCCTTCCAGCTTTGCTGCTTGCAACACACACTTCTCTCTGGCTGGTCCCACATCCTGTCTGCAGCTCTCCTTAACAGACATCTCCCAACCCTTCCAGAGAAATCCAGGCTTCACTTTCATAGTTTCTCTTGGGTTCTCCATGAAGAGACTCCTCTGCCACAGGCTTGGCCTCAGTGACTTTCCTTAACTGTAGAGGAAGATTCCACAACCCCCTTACTCTCTATCCTTCAGGACTCTAAAGCCAGAGCCGGATGCTGACAAGTTTGACTACCTGCTTGGGATAGAGTGGGTCCCATTCTTGGATCACATTTGTACAAGTTTGGTTTTGTTGTTGCTCTCTGGGAACAGGAAGTTCCATAGGCCTTTTCTTTTTGTAAATGGGAAGCTTAGCTGGTGGGTCTTGCCCTGAGGCTCCCCTCCCTTCATTCCATTTCAGATTAGGCCTCTCCTTCATCTCTTTCCCTCTTTCAGCATAAGCCTTGGCTCCAACCTTAGACTCCCCGGTGCCCCGTACTCCTCAGGCTGAATGCTTTGTATTTCTTTTTGTCTTACTTGCTCTTTTTTTATTGTAGGTCTGCATTAAAAATGATCACTAATAACCACCGGACAGAGTCAACACTAGGCTGTCTTGAAGTCTCCTCTGCCAAGGAAATTAATCCATTATCTTTAAATTTAACCTCTGGCAGATTCTCAGGACAAGGAAAAAAAGCAGGCACAGTCTTTGCCAAAATATCACAAGAATGGTCCTTAGCCCAGTAACTAGTATCATTCCCTCTAAAACCTCTTGAGCTGGGCCTCCATAGTCATACATCTCTCAGCACTACTGTCTCCCAAACTCCTACCGGGATGATCCGTCAAGTCCCACTTTCAGCATTCCATCATTTTCCTAGCCAAAAACCTGCCTGGCCAGGCCTGTCTTAGCAATACTCCACCACCTCCTACCATCTTCTGACTTAGTTGCTTTTCCATTGCTGTTACCAAGGCAACAAATAAAAGAAAGTGTTCAATGGGGACTCATGTTTCCAGAGCCCTACAGTCTATACCACGTGGCAGAGTGGCAGCTGTGGTGTCAGAGCAGTAGCTAAGAGCTACTGTTATCTATAGGCATAAGGCAGAGAGAGAGGCAAGACTGCTCCCCCACAGAGCCTGCCTCCTTGTTCAGCTGTAAATGATGGCCTTGCCTCTTAGTATCTAAGCACACTGAGTTTCCTGGGTGCAGTGGCTTATCCATCAGAGAGGATCCCAGCTTTTCCATATGTGTGTCCATTGTTTCTTCTGTGTCTGCCATTTCTTCATTCCCTTGCAGCCCCAGTCAGGTCAATTTCCAAGCCTTGCAGAGCACAGCATGAGACAGAATATCATTTTTTTACTGGGAGTGGTAAACATATCAGTAATGTCAGCACTTGGAAAACAGAGGCAGGAGGATCACTGGGAGTTTAGCATCATCTATATAGCCAAATGTCAGGGCATTCAGGACTACATAGTAAACCCTATAAAAAAGTATAAATAAAGAAATCATCCATCATCATCATCATCATCATCATCATCATCATCACCACCACCACCATCTTTTTCAGGCTGTAGAAGATCCTATTGTGTGGCTTTGTCCCGGTTTGTATAACTGTTCACCTGAGGATGGACATGTGGATGGCTTCTACACATTACTCATAAATTGGGCACACAGGTATTGCTTCCAGACTCACCTTGCAGACTTTTAGGGGCAACACAGGTGAGGAGTGAGACAAGAGTCTTCATAAGTAGCCCAGGGTAGCCTTGAACTATCAACCTTCCTGAGTCCTGGGATCACAGGTATGTGCCATCAAACCTGGCAACGTTGCCAACTCCTTCAAAGTGTTTTCACACACATACAGTGAAAGACATACAAGCATATGTGCAAATATACTACCATGTGTAAATATACTTCATATTGTATAGCACAGTTATGGTAAAAGTCTTATAAAATACAACATTGCCTTGTTCAGTGAATGGCCATGTGATTGTGCAACTATCTCGTTCATCCCATATTGGGTGTGGCTCAGAGAGCGCTCTGTTCCAGCAGGTTCTGTCCTGCCCTTTAGAATGGTTGCACAGTATTTCACAGTATAGACAGTCGCCTCACTTTTTAAACCAGTCACCTCAGGAAATGTTTTTCTCAGGTTGATCTTAAAAGGTAACACTGCTACAGTCTTAATTGAGAGCTGAGGAAGTTGCACCCCAAGACTCCAAAAAAGAAGAAACTGGCCCCACGTCACAAGTCAATGAGTTTCTGCTGGTGTCCCTTTAAAGCCCCTTTGAATATAAACTGTAACAGAGCCACAAAATAGAATATTATTCAACCTGAAAAAGATTGTCATTATTATTATTTATTTTTATTTTTTGAGATAGGGTTTCCCTATGTAGTCCTAACTGGCCTGACATTTGGCTATGCAGATGTGGTTGAACTCCTAGTAATCATCCTGCCTCTGTTTTTCAAGTACCAAGATTACTGATATGTTTATGCCTCCCAGTAAAATATCAAAACAAATGGTCTCTGTCTGTGTGTGTGTGTTTGTGTGTACAAGTGTATCATGGTGCATGTGTGGAGGTCAAAAGACAGTTTGTGAGAGTTGGTTCTCTCCTTTTACCATGTCGATTCCAAAGATTAAACTCAGGTCTTCAGGCTTGGTGAACAAGCACTGTCACCAAAGCCATTTAACTAGCCTGTGTTTTGGTCTTTGAAACTGGATCTCATGGAGACCAGGCTGGCCTCAAACTCATTATATAACCTAGAGGGACCTTCAACTGCCTCTGGTTACCAAGTGCTGGGATTTCAGGTGGGCAACACACACAGTGGGAAATGACCTTTTGATATATCCTCCTTATGGATTTACAATCAAAGCCAGTGTTCCCAGGACTGGGGGATGGCTCAGTAGGTACAGTGCTTGGCATCAGGACCTGTGTTCGAATCTCTAACACCCACTAAAAGCCACATAGAGTGGTATACATCTGTAAACCTGTCAGAGACTGGGGGATCCTCGAGGCTTGCTGGCCAGCCAATCTAGCTGAGTTGGAGGGTTCCAGGTTCCGTGAGAAACCTTATCTCAAAAAATAATGTGAAGTAATTGAAGAAACCTCTGGCCAACCTCTGGCCTTCAAGCACAGGCACACTATACTTGAACACACACACACATAACATACACACTGGAAACCTCTTCACAGATACACTATAGGTGTGTTAGCTCAGTGATTCTTAATCCAGTCAAATTGACAATGAGGGTAATGACAAGATAGACTCACGCTGAGAAATGTGTCCTCAGGTGACTCACTTAAGTGGCTGCACAGAGTGTACTTAAGTGACAGTATGATGTCACTATCTATGCTACTGTCCTTGTATATGTCATAAATAAATTATGATTTCTTAAAATACATAGTCTCCCTATGTAGCACAGGCTAGCCTAGGACTTACAATCTCCCTGTTTTGAGTTAATATGCACTACGTTTTTGACATCATGTTGGATAGTTTTGCATCAACTTGACACAATCTGAAGTCATCTGAGAGAAGGGATTCTCAATTGCGAAAATGTCTCTATAAGATCAGGTTGTAGGCAAGCCAGTGAGGCTTGAGTTTCTGCCCTGACTTCCTTTGATGCTGAACAGTGCTATGGAAGTATAGGCCAAATAAACTCTCTTCCCCGTCTTTCAGGAAAGGCAGGAGCTAATACAGAGGCTGTGGGTGGTGCTGCTTACTGGCTTGTTCCCAATGGCTTGCTCAGTTTGCTTTCTTATAGAACTCAGGACCTCCAGCCCAGGAGTGACACCACTTACTATGTCTGGGCCCTCCCACATCAGTCACTAATTAAGATAATGCCTTACAGGCTTGCCTACAGCCTGATCTAATAGAGGCTTTTTCTCAGTCGAGGTTCCCTCCTCTCCAGTAACACTTGGGTCAAAGTTGACATAAAACTAGTTAGCACAGAAAGGATGGCCCAGTGTCAGGACCTGTTCCATGATGACCTGACCTTAATCTCTTTGTGCCCTGTGACCTTGTAGTTCCTTTCCTTTCTCACCTCTGTGACTGTCTTTTGGTGATCTCCTTCACCTAGAATGTTCTCTTACCATCTCCACCTAAGAGACTGAGTTCGACATCTCCTCTGAGAGCCAATCTGGGACTCCCTGTTGTAGAGATCATGATTAGATCTCACCTAGGAGAGTTTATCTTCCAACAGCCAGAGTAGGTGATCATCAAGACGGTTGGACTTAAGTTACAGACAAGGCAAGGTTTCAAACCCTGACTCATCTCTCCTAGCTTCTGAAGCCCAGGACTTGCTTGTGTAACTCTGGGACATTGTTCAATGAAGACACCTATGTTTCCCAGGCCTGACCATTAAGAGACTGAAATGGTCAAAGAAAGAAATATCCAGTGGGAACTGTGGGCTGGGGAAGCCATGGACCCTTGGAGAGCAGGCTTGGAACAAGAGTCAGGTCAAGGCATGTCCAAACCCTGGAAATCTCATTCTCATCCCCTCTCCCTGCCCTGGGCCTGCATTTCCCAGTGCACAGACCCATGCCCCACACCCCATGCCCCCACCTTTGGTCCACCGGAGGATGTCACGTAGCCTGGTAAGCAAACAGCCCCATACAGTGGCAGGTGGAATTCCTCTTTATGCATCCCCAGTACCCTGGCCTTGGGCCAATGAAGCTAACTCACCCCAAAGCCCCTACTCACTCCCCAAAAGTTTAAGTAGCCTTTGTCCTGCCCTCCCTCGCAACAGATTGAAGGAGCTTTTCGCTTCCATGCTCATCTGTTGTCTGATGTCTCCATTACCCCTGGCAGTTCCTGCCTCTATTTCCCTCTCAGGCCCCCAGTCTGATTTATGATTGGGTGATCATAGTATTAAGGGAGGGGGGAGGGGGGCAGAGTGGGAACAATGGACAATGTCTGAAAAGATAACAGCAGCCTCTGCCTGGAGAGTCCCTTCCTTGGCCGTGTAGGGAAGAGGAGCCATCTGGTGAGAGAAGAGCATGGGCAAAGCCCTGGGCTGGGTGGAAGCAGTAGGAATGCTCTGCGGCCCCCAGACTCTCCTCACCCAGTGCCATGCTCCTTGGGAAGGGTTGGAGACCTCTTAGCTTGTTGAAGAAAAAGGCAAAAGTCCTAGGGTGGTCTTATGGCCCCAGCCCCCTAAGCTACGTCTTTTCTGATCCTGGATCTCAAGAACAGTTACTCAGGTACTCAGTCACTCAGTCACTCAGCTTTCTCCATTCCCTGCTCCCACCACCTCTACAGTCATCCCCCTTCCTGGAGAGTAGGGTGTGAGGGGTGAATCAGACCCCACTTTTTTTGAGATCACCCTTGAATAGCTAGGTGTTGAGCCCTAACAGCCTAGGAACTAGAATTTCTATCTCCCAGGCAGGCCCAGATATGAGGCCACTCACCAGGTTCTGTGCCAGACAGGTTCTCTGTCAAAGCCACTCTTCCAGCATCACCAAAACTAAGACCTACATAGTGGAGGGACATCCGGTGGCATCTGTCTAGCTAAGAAGATATCTGAAGGTTAAGACAAATATAACTATGGTGTAGGGATGGATCAAGAAAGCTCCCAGAAGTCCCTTGTCCATCATGATGCTGGAGCTCTGTGTGCCAGAGCCTTTTCTTCTGTTGGCAGGTCACCTGCTCTAGCTGAAGCTGCCAGCACAGCACCTGTGACACACGAAAGAGGCAGAAACTTCAAGAACACCTGTGAGGCAGCCATGGATGTAGAATGTGGGTCACATTATGACAACACCAGGATCAAGCTTCTCAGGCCCTGGGGCAGGCTGAACTTGGGGTACAAGGCAGGGAGGGGTGAGGATGGGTCTGAGGAGGAAATGCCTTAGTCGGGATTTTAGTGCCACCATACACGCCGTGACTAAAACCACTGGGGAGGAAAGGGTTTATTTCAGCTTAAAACTCTCAGGTCACAGTCCATCACGAAGGGAAGTCAGGGCCGGAATCAAGGCAAGAGCATGGGCAGTGGAACTGGAGCAGAGGCTATGGAGGAGGGCTGCTTACTGGCTTGTTTCCCCATGGCTTGCTCAGCCTGCTTTTCTGTACAGCAGCCCAGGAGTGGCACTGTCACAGTAATCTGGGCCTTTCCATGCTAATTATCAATCAAGAAAATGCCTGCATGCCCCCAGGCCCCCGCACGTCCCCAGGCCCCCACCCCACCAGGCCCCCACCCCACCACCATTTTGACACTTTGGGTCTGAGTGAAGCTGAGGTAGAAGGAAGGAAGGAAGGAAGGAAGGAAGGAAGGAAGGAAGGAAGGAAAAGGAAAGGAAAGGAAAGGAAAGGAAAGGAAAGGAAAGGAAAGGAAAGGAAAGGAAAGGAAAGGAAAGGAAAGGAAAGGAAAGGAAAGAAAAAGAAAGGAAAGGAAAGGAAAGGAAAGGGCTCCATATTCCTCTCGACCGTTCTCTCCCATATAGCTCTGGCCTCCCCCTCAGGAACCCAGTTAGTGTAGACCGCTGGTGGCTTACAGCCTACAGCTAATCTGTTGGACATATTTTTCTCAGCTGGCCTTCCTCCTTACTCAATGTATTTAGGTTTGTGCCAAGTTGATTAAAAAAACAAACAAACAAAAAAAAACCTCAAACAGGACAGAGAGTCATCTGTTTTCCAAACCACTGGCTCAGATGATAAAATGTCCTCCGTGCCAACAGCAGCTAAAGTTTGAGGTGCTGTGACGTGCAGGTTCAGGGAAGAACTTGTGAGCGACCTGGAATATGGATGGAGTCAGGTAGGCAGAAAGCCACAGCACAGCAGACGAGACCCCACTTCACTGGGCCTCCAGGCCTGGCTTTGCTGCTGGTGACCCTGAGAAATGGGAGGGCCTGAACTCATTTCTTGATTCCTAAGTGGGAAGGGTTAAGAGCCAATCTGGCAGCCACTCTTCTCTGTGCCAGGTGGTACTTGCTGTGTCCCACTGCACCAGCTGTGGGACAAAGCTCCCAAACCGAGTGGTTCAAACGACACAAGGTTATTCTAGAGACTGGAAGTCAGAGATCAAGGAGTCGCCTGAGTTAGCTCCTTGAAGTGCCAGACCCACGCCTTTCTCTAGCTGCTGACGGTTCACTGCAAGCTTAATGTGTAGAGGCATCGGACCGACTTCAGCCTTCATGGGGTGGCGGCTCCCTCTATGTCCAAATTGTCCCCCTTCTGCAGCACTGGATATGAAACCCGGGGCTGTGTGCATGTGACCACTCCCACAGAGCTCCATCGCTGGGCAACGTGCTCCTCTTTATAAGTTTGCTCTGGATTAGGGGTCCACTCTACACACTCAACTCCCAATAGGCACCACTAATGGGCTCCCACTGCACTCAACCTCACTACAGCTGTGACGACTCTGTTTTCAACTATGGACACTTTGGAGCTGCTGGGTAGAGAAGGGCATAATGTAACTGTAATACCAGCCTCTGCTTACTGAACACTCAGAAGGAGTCTGGGAGTCTTGAAATGTGCAGTGTTAAATATACATTGGATTTAAAAGAGTTAGAACCCTTTCCAAAAATACAGAACAGCTCAATATTGCTTGAATATTAATGTGATAATTTCCCTCCTTTTTTTTTTTTTTTTCCGAGACAGGGTTTCTGTGTGTAGCCCTGGCTGTCCTGGAACTCACTTTGTAGACCAGGCTGGCCTCGAACTCAGAAATCCACCTGCCTCTGCCTCCTGAGTGCTGGGATTGAAGGCGTGTGCCACCACGCCTGGCTTCCCCTCATTTCTCAATTGCATTGCTCACAGGTTGAAGTCGTAATATTGAAGATTTATACTTTGGAGTTTTTTGTATGCTTGTTTGTGTTTGTGTGTGTTTTTTCCAGACAGGGTTTTTCTGTGTAACAGAGCCCTAATTGTCCTGGACTGGCTTTATAGAGCAGGCTGGCTTCGAACTTAGAGAGATCTGTCTGCCTCTGCCTCCCGAGTTCTGGGATCAAAAGTAAGAAAGTTCTTTTTGGATCAGTGCCTGAGGTCCCCGAGTTCCGCATTGCCGCTGGGGTTTGGGAACCTGCTTGGGCAGGAGAAATGAAAGACACTAGACCACATTTGATTCTGACCCCCATTGGGCATTGGGCTTGTGGGAAGTACCAAATACCACTCAGGGGATGGG
>LR753305.1:2351079-2619606 GCA_902729485.2 Mus minutoides | reverse complement strand
CTCCTGGCTTGCTCAGCCTGCTCTCTTATAGAACCCAAGACTGCCAGCCCAGAGATGGTCCCACCCACAAGGGGCCCTTGATCACTAATTGAGAAAATGCCTCACAGCTAGATCTCATGGAGGCATTTCCCCAACTGAAGCTCCTTTCTCTGTGATAACTCCAGCTGTGTCAAGTTGACACAAACCTAGCCAGTACAGGGGGGGAGGGGGCTGGGCTCTCCTTGGGCAAAAGGACTCATTAGTGGTGACATACTCAACTCCCACTTGGCTCCGGAAGGGTGTGATCCACGTAACTTTCCTTAGGTGAGCACTTTCTTAACACCCACTCCCCACACACCTACAATCTCACCCCTTAAGCGGTAGAGCCCTGAGAGTGTGGAGACCTGGAGCTGAGGGCCCCTTGCTATCTCAGACTCTCAGGACATCTCTTGAGGTCTGGTCACCTCTTAAGGTAGGCTTGATGACCTGGGGCAGACAAAACAAAAACAAAACCAGAAAACCAGGGAGCACTGTGTAGGGCGGGGCAGGAACAGGGACTCTCCCTTGGGGCGGGACCAGCAGCAGACCTGCTAAGTAAAGCCCTGTGAGGGTGGCAGCGGCTGAGGCCTAGCAGAGAGCACCATGAGCGGACAAGTTGGGGACCTGAGCCCGCAGCAGCAGGAGGCTCTGGCCAGGGTGAGGGGTGAGGGGTGAGGGGTGAGGCGGGAGGGAAGGCACGGGACCCAGGCAGAACACAAGCGGCCCTCATTGGCTACAGCTTTATGCAGGTACTGGATGGTGAAGCCAGCGCCTCCCGCGCGCACTGGGCTAGGACCTCTCTCTCTCTCTCTCTCTCTGAGCAACTGCCAGAATGATGCGTGTGTGTGTGTGTGTGTGTGTGTGTTTGCAAATTTAGCCTTCCAGCACAGCTCCACCACGCACCCATCCCTGGCCTCTGTTCTCAGGCCAGTGACTACTGCCAGGCAGATTGGGAGATCCCTGCCAGATTGCGACAGTGTTTGGTTTGATTTGGTTTCTGTTGTTCGGGTTCCCAGTCTTCTCCCTATCAGACTTACTTGTTTACTTTTAATTATTACAGAGAAGTAGAGGGGTTAGGGGGCCTGATTTTGAGAGCCTCCTGCAGGCTGTACCTGGAGAAGGGAAGGGCTATCAGGAAGGGGAGTTCAACCCATGTTCGCATTCAGCCTTGTTTGAAGGGAAGCTTAAGAATTGTGACAGGAAGCCAGGTACTGAAGGTGTAAATCTGAAATCCCAAGCTTTGTGAGACAAAGACCAGAAGATTGTGGGTTCAAGGCCAGCATGGATGTAATGACACTGTCTCAAGGAACAAGAGACGAACGGCTTGTTTTGGGGTGTCTCCCATGCAGAAGAACCTTACAGGGAGAATGAGAGTCCTGGGTGAAGGAGGGGACCTGGGGATTCAGCCATTAAGGGCTCCAGAGGGATCCTCTGATGAGCTTCCCAGTGCTGATGGTCTCAGGAGGCACCAGGCGCCTCCTGAGTTCTTTTGGAACTGGAAACCTGGTCTCTGGGAGTGGATTATGATAGAGAATCCCACCAGCCATTCCTACTTTCTCCACTAACTAAAAGTAACAAATGCTTGCTATTTAAAAACGTATAGGAAGAGAAAGGAGGAAGGAGGGAACAGCTATGGACTGCCCAGAGCTCTGCACTGCCTGGCCCCAGAGCTCTGCACTGCCGGGCCCCGGATCACTTCCTTCCAGAGTCCTCCTGAACTTAGCATGGACCACTGTGGTCACACTGCCAGACACACAGTCTTCAGTGTGACACTGTAAGGTGGCTTCTCTCCAGGCTGAGTGAGCAGCCACCTAGAGGAGAGGACAGGTGCACAGTGTTACTGTTTTTTAAGGGGCACTGACCCCTTTCACAGCCTCCAACCCCCTCCCCTGACAAAATTTCCTCTGCCTCCTGAGGCTGCAGCTGCTTTCTGGTGTGAATCCTCCCTTTGCCTGCTGGGAGCCAGGCTTCAAACCTACTGCTTGTGTATGCCCAAGAACATCACACTGAATGGCAGAGGGACGCTAGTTACATGAAGGGTGGTGGCCGCTGCTATGAATTTACCAAAAAAAAAGGAAAAAGGCCAAAGAGGAGAAGTTGGGTTTTGGGGGCTTTGTTTGTTTGTTTGTTTGTTTGTAGATTGATTTATTTGTGTATATGAGCACTTTATCTGCATGCCAGAATTGGGCATCAGATTCCATTACAGATCGTTGTGAGCCACCATGTGGTTGCTGGAAATTGAACTCAGGACCTCTGGAAGAGCAGTCAGTGCTCTTAACCTCTGAGCTATCTCTGCAGCCCAAGGAGAAGTTGTTAAATGCACAGCTGCACAGTGATGATCCCAGAGAAGAGACCATGCCAACTCAGGTGGTGCAGGCTAGTCTGTCACAGCAGCTAATTGGAAGTTTAGTCATCTCATAGGCTACTTGTACAGGGTCATCAGCTGCACCCAAGGCTGGCTTTAGTAAACTGCAGAGCACCAGTTATTTCCAGACTGCCCTGTAGGTGTTAGGCAGTAAATGTTGGTATATGGCAGTGTGCATCATCAGGCCCCAAGTGCTCAAGGGCCGATTGCTAAAGTGTAGGAATTTCTACCTTTACATTTGGCCATTTTTCCCACATATTCCTTTTTAATTATGTAAGCAAAGCCAAATGCAGCCTCCTATCATCCTCTGTTGGATTATTATTTTTATCCAGGCGTGGTAGCATACACCGTTAATCCCAACCCTTGGAGGCAGAGGTAGGATGATCTCTTCGAGTTCCAGACAAGTCTGGTTTACACAGTAAGAACTTGACTCAAAATAATAATTATTATTGCTGCTTTAAAGATATTTGGGGTATCTAGCCCCGAATGGCTTCAAACCCACAAGATCCACCTACTTCTGCCTCTTGGGTACTAGGCCCAGGCTTACAGAGGTGTGTGTGTGTGTGTGTGTGTGTGTGTGTGTGTGTGTATGTGACTATGAGTGTTTTACCTGGATGCACATCTGTGCATCATGTGTATGCCTGGTGCCTGAGTGGGACAGAAGAGAGCATTGGATCTCCTGAAACTGGAGTTAGGGGTGGTGGTGGGACTCGATATGGATTCTAGGAATCAAACTTGGGTCCTCTGGAAGAAGATCCAGTTATCTTTAACTGATGAGCTATCTCTCCAACCCTGTAGGTTTTCTTTCTTCCTCTTTTTGAGATATGCTTTCCATTTGTAGCCCAGGCTAGTTGAAAACTCATGATCCCCCTGCCTCAGCTTCCTGAGTGCAAGGGCTTCAGACTTGTACCATCAAACCTGGTGTACGTGTTTATTTTAAACACATTCAAGTCTTTGATTGGGCAAATTTGACATCACCTTCATTTCACAAATGAGGAAGAGAAACTCAGAGAGAGTAACCTTCTCTAATTCCAACCATCAGGATGCAATTTCTGGGGTAATGTTTCTAGAACTTCCAGGCTAGCCTCCATCAGAATCACCCTGGAGTGAGGAAAAAAAGGCTTGGGTTCTGGTCAGAACCAAGGGAAAGGCTCTGGTACTAGCCAGGGAATTTGTCTCCCAAGAAGAGATTCACACCTTTCTGATAGGTCTTGAGACCACCTTGAGACTGGAGCCCAAACAATGTTGTGTCAGTGATGGGAAGAACCACCCCTTGTCAGGACTTCTTAATTATATATACCTCTTGCCGTTTGTTTAAGCTTAAGCCTCATTCCTGGACCACAAAGGACCACTTGTGGGTAGGGGCGTCACTGGACCTCTTGTTTCTCTTTCCAATGGTGGTCACACTGAATGAATTTTCTGTCTCAGCTTCTCACTGTAGCTTGCCTAGTAACTAACCGGCCTGCTGGGGACAGGTGGCCACGTCCACCTCGTTTGCACTGCCAGGGCCCAGGCTCTGACCCAGATGACCAGGAACACTCTGACCATCACACCCATCCTTTTCCTCCTAGTTCCGGGAGAACCTCCGGGATGTGCTGCCCACCCTGCCCAAGGCTGATGACTACTTCCTTCTGCGATGGCTCCGAGGTGAGGTCATAGGGGTCAGGGAGGCAGAGAGCAAGGGAATGAAGAGAAAGGAGCAAGGCAGCAAGAGAGTGAGGTGGGACACCTCAGCGAACAATCTTGCTGCGACACAGGCTTCCCATCCACCTGCTCTAGGCCAGCAATCTAAGCTCTACTACTGTCAAAAGCACAGTGCTGACTCTTCTGAACCTTAGTCTCTCTCTCTCCAGAGTGGACATGAGTCGCATGAATGAAAAAGAAATGAGGGCATGACTGTTTGCAGGGATGGGTCGAGAAGGTTTATTGTAGGTGTGAGGGAGAGCATGGCCAGAGGCATCTGGACTGGTCCAGACTGACCTGGGCCATGGGAGTGGGGCTGAGAGAGGAAGGGGCAGGACAAAGGGAGTACCTAGGAACCTAGAGCACCATGGGAGGAAAAGTGGCTGAGGTTATATAGAGATCAGAGGCTGGGGAAAGGGAAGCAGTCCCTGGGCTGGAGAGTTTAGGGTAGGAGGGTGGGGCATGCCAGCCAGGATGACTCTGTAAGATGTCAGGATTGCTGCCAGGAGAGCCTGGTGGCCAGAGTCCACTTTGATATGTTAAACAGGCACTTCATTTAGCCACTTGTCCTGAGTTTGAGACCTAGCCTCACTAAGTGTGCAGAGTTTTATTTATAGACTTAAAAAAGGCAAATATTACAGCACTGTGTGCTACGTGTTGGTGCACGTGGATGTCAGAGATTTCTGCTGGGTGCTTTCCATAATCACTTTATTTATTGAGCAGGGTCTCTTGCTGAACCTAGAACTTGCTGAATAACTAGTCTAACTAGACAGCTCGCTCCAGGGACGCCTCCGCCTCCGCCTCTGCCTCCCAAGTTTTGGGATTACACATGGGTTATTACAGAGGTTCTAGGATATGAACTAACTAGTCTTCCTGCTTGTGTGGCAACACTTCACCCAGCCATCTCCCTAGTTCTGACCTTTCCTCAATCTGTCAGTCAGAACCTGAGAACCTGAAGCCTGGCCCCAATGACTGTGGTTTCTTATGCAAACACTAGAGCCTAACTCCAAAGGACCTATGTGTCCCTCTCCTAATGGTCAATCTCAAGAAAACGAGCTGGTTCTGTAAAATCTGCTACTTTGTAAGTAGCCTGCTGTTCTGTCCAGATGTGGAGCCCAGCTGGACAACTAAGTAACTCCCCTTATCTCTAATGAAAATCTAACTCCCATTTCCTCTCAGCCGGCAGCTGTGCCTCTCTCAGAGCTGTTCGCCCTCTGTTTCTACTAACCATGAATTTTCTTTAATGAGTCTGTTCTATGTTTGTCCGAGTCTTCTAATACTTTTACCGCAGTGTCTTTGGCTTCAGCAGACCCCAGGGCCTCCCCAGCTTGGCCTTGAACACTATCTTTAGAACTTGGGTCTGCCTTCAGTCCCCTGGGGGCATCGAACAAACACAGAGAACTGAGCGGAAGTGATGGTAGAGAAGGGGCTTCTTGTAGAAGTCACAGAAGTCTGGAGAAGTAATACCAGAAATGGCACAGGGCTTGGGGGATGGGGAAATGATTTTAACTCATGGGATAGAGTTTGTACTTTAGGTAAATCATTCTAGAAGGTGGGCACACAGAGCCTGGTTTAAATAGTTGTCAGCAAGACAGGCTTGTGAGTCCCAGCTCCACATGTGCTGGCAGAGTCCTGGTGGGAAGCTGGCCACTCAGCCTTACCTTCTTCCAGCTGTGTTGTGGGCGGGGCGACGATCCCTGTCTTTAAGCTGCTGAGTCAAAGTGCTGAGTCAAATGTCAAAGATGAGGTCACCAGGCCTACCCAAAGGAAGCACGTCCTGGAGGCTCGTCCTGGAGGCTGCTCCTCACCTCTCTGTTGTTCTCTCTGTGTGTGGTTTTTTGTTTTTTTTTTGTTGTTGTTTTTTTTTAGATTTATTTATTATTATACATAAGTACACTGTAGCTGTCTTCAGATTCACCAGGATGATTGTGAACCACCATGTGGTTGCTGGGATTTGAACTCAGTACCTTTGGAAGAGCAGTCAGTGTTCTTACGCACTGAGCCATCTCATCAGCCCCTCTCTGTGGTTTTTTTTTTTTTTTTTAAGATATTTTCTTTATTTACATTTCAAATGTTATCCCGAAAGTTCCCTATACCCCCACACACACCCTGCTCCCCTACCCACCCACTCCCACTTCTTGGCCCTGGCGTTCCCCTGTACTGGGGCATATAAAGTTTGCAAGACCAAAGGGTCTCTCTTCCCAATGATGGCCAACTAGGCCATCTTCTGCTACATATGCATCTAGAGACACAAGCTCTGGGGGTACTAGTTAGTTCATATTGTTGTTCCACCTATAGGGTTGCAGACCCCTTCAGCTCCTTGGGTACTTTCGCTAGCTCCTCCATTGGGGGCCCTGTGTTCCATCCAATAGATGACTGTGAGCATCCACTACTGTATTTGCCAGGCACTGGCATAGCCTCACTCAAGATAGCTATATCAAGTTCCTTTCAGCAAAATCTTGCTTGCATATGCAATAGTGTCTGCGTTTGGTGGCTGATTATGGGATGGATCCCCGGGTGGGGTAGTCTCTGGATGTTCCATCCTTTCGTCTTAGCTTCAAACTTTGTCTCTGTAACTCCTTCCATGGGTGTTTTGTTCCCAATTCTAAGAAGGAGTGAAGTGTCCACACTTTGGTCTTCATTCTTCTTGAGTTTCATGTGTTTTGCAAATTGTATCTTGGCTATTCTAAGTTTCTGGGCTAATATCCATTTATCAGTGAACTCTCTGTGGTTTTTAAAAACCCATTTTTAGAAACTTCATTTTAAAAATGGTTATAGGTTTTCAGAACAAAAAAAAAATCCCAGGGGATCATCAAAAACTTGTAGAATTCCTATATGAAGCAATACCCAATTATTAAATATGATGAGAACTCAGGTACAACTCAAACCATCCACTAAACCTATAAAACTCCTAGAATTTTAACTTAGAGCAGAAAAGATCCATACACACCAAACGAACAAAACCCTTTAAATGCTAGTAGATTTAGAGGTGCTACATTCAATTTGGTAGTCTGTAGACATATTTAACTATCAAAATTAGATTAAATTAAGACTTCAGGCCATCATCTCACTAGCTATGCTTGCATTTCTCAGTAGCCACATACAGCTAGTGGCTGCCACTCTGAGCAGTTCAGAGATGGTGGGGACCATTCGATGGACCAGCACTGATGCAGGAGACACTGATAAACACATAGGTGGAGGGAAAGGCAGGCTGTAAGCCTGGGGCTTCTTCTCAGACACGGGGAGTGATGCTCACACTGACAAGCCACTGCTTACGACTGTCTGGTCTCTGACTGTGGGGCTGGAGCCCTTAGGAGACAAGTTCAGGCTCAGTTGAAGCCGTTGAGGAATGAATGAGATGGGCTTCCTGTGCGTGCAGTAAATGAATTGTAGAGGAGAGGCTGAGCAAGTGGCCTCTGTGGTCAATTCTTGAAGTCGTTCATGAACAGGGCAAAGGCTGTCTAGCAGGAAAGTCATCTTGCACCTGGACATCTCAGATGATACATTGCACTTCAGCTCCATCAGTAGGAAATTTGATAGCGAGTTAGTAGCATTAAAAGGAAGCTGCCATCCCAGCACTCGGGAGGCAGAGGCAGGCAAATTTCTGAGTTCGAGGCCAGCCTGGTCTATAGAGTGAGTTCCAGGACAGTCAGGGCTACACAGAGAAACCCTGTCTTGAAAAAAACAAAACAAAAAAGAAGCTGCCAAGGTGTTTCTCAAAATAGACTGTAACTGTGAGCTGGAGGCATGCCTGTAGTTCCAGATGTTTAGAAGACTGAGGCAGGAGGATTGCTTAAACTCTCTCAAGAGTCACAGAACCAGAAATCAAATCTGCAGAGACTTTCTTTTTCTTTTTTTTTTAAAAGATTTATTTATTTATTATATGTAAATACATCGTAGCTGCCTTCAGACATTCCAGAAGAGGGAGTGAGATCTCATTACGGATGGTTGTGAGCCACCATGTGGTTGCTGGGATTTGAACTCAGGACCTTGGGAAGAGCAGTCAGTGCTCTTAACCACTGAGCCATCTCTCCAGCCCCTGCAGAGACTTTCATGGAGGTAAAGATACTCAAAAAAATATCCAAGGTCTGCTGAGAGATAGCACACACCTTTAATTTAATCCCAGCACTCAGGAGGCAGAAGCAGACAGATCTCTGAGTTTGAAGCCAGCCTCATGGTCTACAGAGTGAGTTCCAGGACAGTCAGGGCTACACACTGAGGGGATGTGTGTGTGTGTGTGTGTGTGTGTGTGTGTGTGTGTGTATACACATGTGCTGAGCAAATGAAGGCCAAGTTTCTTCTCGCAGCACCCATATAAACATGAAGCCCCAGCATGATCTGTGTGTAACCTCATACATCCAACATCGACCTCAGGCTCCATATTCGTGTGCACACACATGCACATGAGCAAACACATACGCCACACACAAGATTTCTGGACCCAGAGTGCAATCTGAGGGTATCAGGAAAAATGAGGACATCCTACTTTTGTCCTCATGAGCCTCCAGGGACCAGCTCATCCTAACAGTTCTAAATAATTTTTATATGTGTTTATTTGTTGTTTAATAGGGGGTGGGAGGATTCATGACCAGTGTACATGGAGGCTGGAGAAGTGTGCAGGTTGGGTTCTTTCCTTCTGTCATGTGGGCTCCAGAAATCAAACTCAGGCCATCAGGCTTTGTGGTGGAATGGAAAGAAAGAAAGAAAGAAAGAAAGAAAGAAAGAAAGAAAGAAAGAACATGACTGTTCCTAGCTATGGTGGAGGAGAAAAGCTATAGAAAGAACAGCAGAGCCAGAGGCAGGGACAAGCCTAAGCCAGGCCCTGTGAGGAGACAGGGGAGGGCAGGGCCAGATCAAGAGGCCAGGAGGGTAAAGAATAGACCAAAAGGGTCTGGTAACCAAAGTGGCTGGTTTATATAGAGAAGGGCAGCCCAGCCCCTGGGCTGGAGAAATTTAGGGTAGGGGCCAGCTATGCCAGCCATAACCTGTAACAGGTAGGGACTGAGGGATGCTGGGAGAACCTGGCACCTAGAGCCACTTTGGTATGTCACCTCCCTTAGTCTTTTGTTCCCAGTTTGAGACCTAACAATCCTTCCCATGTTTTTTGCAGCTCGGAACTTTGACCTTAAGAAATCTGAGGACATGCTCAGGAAGGTAGGATCCCTGTGTCCTGACTCCCACTGTGTGGGTCCAGGTTTCTGGCCAGCAAAGGCTGTCCCTTCTCAGATTTCTTTTTCCATCATCCTGGGTCTTTTTTGAACAAAACCTGAGCCCCTCCTCCTCGAGCCCTTTTCCCACCTCCATCCCAAGTTCTGTAGAGCCTAGGGGTGCTCTAGTAGAGTCTTGTGGCTGTGGGCAGAGACCTGGCCTTGTGTCCCTAATACTTGGGGAGACTTTGAGAACAGACAGATTCTGCAGCTCCTGCACGTCTCTGCAGCATGTGGAGTTCCGGAATCAGCAGAACCTGGACCACATCCTAACGTGGCAGGCACCAGAGGTGAGCGAGCCCCTTGCAGTATCCCGTAGGTCTGCTGGTGCCCCTCCTCCATCTCACCATTGGATGCTGCAGTGTGTGCTGGCATGAGTCAGGACTTTGTCCATGTGTCCAGGTGGTCCAACTCTATGACTCTGGTGGTCTGTCTGGCTATGACTACGAAGGCTGCCCAGTGTGGTTTGACATCATTGGGACACTGGACCCCAAAGGACTTTTTATGTCAGCCTCTAAGCAGGACATGATCCGGAAGCGTATCAAAGTCTATGAGATGCTTCTTCATGAGTGTGAGCTGCAGAGTCAAAAGGTGAGTGGTACAGTTCAGGTGGTAGGGTGTATGGTGGCCTCAGTGTGTCCAAATGGGACACTAGGTACCACAAAGATCAGCACCTTGTTCTCTCTAAAACTCACCAGCTCTCAGTATGGTTTTCTCCCTCTTTAATCCCTCAGTGAGCATCAGTGTGTGTGTGTGTGTGTGTGTGTGTGTGTGTGTGTGTGTGTGTGTGTGTGCATGAGAGAGAGAGAGAGAGAGCGAGAGAGAGAGAGACTCTGCAGTTAAGGTCACTAATGCCTGTCTTCCTTCTAGCTGAGTTTGTGAAGTACCTGCTGAGCAAGCACATTCAGATTCCCAGCACAGCACCCACATAAAAAGCCAGGCCTTGACACACTGACCCTGGGTGTAGTGAGAGCCCTTAGCTCTGTTCTCAGGATTTCTTGGAACAGCCAGCTTTGCTCATGGCAGAGTTAGTCACCTCTGTTGATTCTCTAACTAGGAAAACTGATGGACAACTGGTGACTTTGTGCTTCCCACACAGGACTCAAAGAAAGACTACAGAGTTACTAATATGTGTAATTATATATGTAAAATATGTATCATATATATCATAGGTATAATATATCATATATCACCATATATTTTGTATCTTCATATATTTTATATGTAAATGTTCATGTATTCATACATAAATTATATACACACACAAACATATATATATGAAACCCTAGTGCCAATGAGATGGCTGAGAGGGTAAAGGCTCTTGCAACCATGTCTGACAACCTGAGCTCAATTCCTGGAACTAACATGGTGGGAGGAAAGAACTAACTCCTGCAAGCTGTCTTATGACTTCCATACAAGCACTGTGGTGTATGCACATATACACACATCTGCCACACATGATAGCTAGCTAGACAGACAGACAGACAGACAGACAGACAGACAGACAGATATTTAAACATACACACACACACACACACACACACACACACATTTGGATCTGGTAGTGCATCATCCCTTTAATCCCAGTATTTGGGATTAAAGGCAGATGGAGCTCTGTAAGCTTGAAGCCAGAGAGATCCTTTTTTGAAAAGCAAGCAAGCGGGCTGGTGAGATGGCTCAGCGGGTAAGAGCACCCGACTGCTCTTTCGAAGGTGATAAGTTCAAATCCCAGCATCCACATGGTGACTCACAACCATCCGTAACAAGATCTGGGGCCCTCTTCTGGAGTGTCTGAAAGCAGCTACAGTGTACTTACATATAATAAATAAAATAAATCTTTAAAAAAAAAAAGAAAGAAAAGCAAGCAAGCATATATACATGGAACACAGAGTGCAGTTTCTGTTCCAAGAAGGCCTCATATTTCCCTGGACAGGTCTTGTCTCCTGCCCCCGAGAGTGAATCCAGTGCAGAGGGCAACCCTGTTGGTCTTGTGAATATGAAATAGGAGCCCAGCACTTGCCATGGTGCACGTGGGGAGATAGAGAACCAGTTCTCCTTCCATCACGTGGGTCATTGGTCTTGGCAGCAAGTACCTTTACCTGTTGAGCCATCTTCTCAACCCCTAAATCATGGTTTAGCCACACTCCAGGACAGTGTTGAGCAAACTGGGATGATACTCAAAGAGCCTCCAGCCTCTGCTAGGGCTCAGATTCAACATCCCCTCACATTCTAGGTGAATACCATCTGTTTGGGACATGGCAGGGGCTTGACAGGCCACTCTGCCATGGGTTGTGGGAGGCAAGAAGAAGAGGGATGGCCAGGATGCCCTGCATGGATCAAGATCTAAGCAGTGTGCCTGGTCTGTTCCACACAGCTGGGCAGGAAGATTGAGAGAATGATAATGGTGTTCGACATGGAAGGGCTGAGTCTGAGGCACTTATGGAAGCCAGCTGTGGAGGTCTACCAGCAGGTAAGGCAGGGGACGAGGGTAACAACAGCTTCAGGTCAAGAGGGACCCATCACACACACCAGCTTCTCATCCATGGGAAAGTAGAGACAGTCTCCAGGGGACCTGGCCTTGAGATGCTGTTTGTAGGACTACCCTAGGAGGAGGAGGAGGAGGAGGAGGAGGAGGAGGAGGAGGAGAAAGAGGAAGGACAACCCAGAGGAGGCTGCACACATCATGGGGAAGGCAGAGTGGGCCTTTTGCTGCTGCAGCAGAGCTGCAGAAGTCTCGGCAAACAAGGTGCTGGGCACAGCCATGATCAACATCACTTTGACTTCACAGTTTTTTGCCATCTTGGAAGCAAATTATCCTGAGACAGTGAAAAATTTAATTGTTATTCGAGGTGAGTCGATGTCTGGGGAGAGGAGACTGAGGAAGGGTGATAGAAAAAAGCCTTTGAATTAGAACTTCTCTAAGTCATCTCTTGTAGGGAATGAGGGTTTTTGTTCTTGTTTTTGAATTATTTCTTTTATGTATGTGAGTACACTGTAGCTGTCCTACAGAAGAGGGCATCAATCCCCATTACAGATGGTTGTGAGCCACCATGTGGTTGCTGGGAATTGAACTCAGCACCTCTGGAAGAGCAGTCAGTGCTCTTAACCTCTGAGCCATCTCTCCAGCCCCCTTGTAGGGAATAAGGTTTTTTGTTTGTATTTTTAAGACCATTCTTTTGCAGACTGGTATTTTTGTAATGTGCAGAATCCTGCCATGGTATGTGGCAGCCATGTTAGTTTCTCAATGTTTGCTGCTGTTTTCTTGCTCACCTTGGTGTAGACTGGGCCAAACTGGCTGTGAGAAAGGATGGTCCCCGTCTCCAATAGCCATCCCAAATTCCCAGGATCCGGATGACCTGGGTTCACATCTAGCTAGTGCTCTCATCTCAAGCAAGTGGGTTTCATCTCACTGAACCTCAGTCTTCCCATGCTGTACAGTGGGGACACCGTGGCACCCACCCCCTGTGAGATAGTTGGGATGCTAAATGAGAAGATTATGCACAAAACCTGGCCCACAAAACGTGCTCACTGGGTGAGCAGGTGCCCTTGGGGTGGGACAGGATATCTAAAGCAGATTCTCCCACATACTCTCACCCCAAAGGACTTTAAAGTCACTTAGCAAAACTTTGAGTCAGGAAAAGAAGAGGTGTCCTCAAGAAATCACCATGGCTGGCTGTGGGTTCAGCTTGTGCCCAACTCCCTATGACTAGATTATGGGACTCTCCTGACTGCTGAGGTGCCATGCTGACAGCCCTAGGACTGAGGTGCAGCAGGGCATGGTGGAATCCAGACCTGAGCACCTCTTGCCCCGTGCGTGACCATGGCGTGGCTTTGTGTCGCCGCGTTTTCCTTGTCCAGCTTCCCAATGGAGTTCTGTGTGTTTCAGCCCCCAAGCTCTTCCCAGTGGCCTTCAACCTGGTCAAATCATTCATGGGAGAGGTGACACAAAAGAAGATAGTGATTCTGGGAGGTACGTGCCTTCACCCATGGTCCCCAGCCAGGGCCAACTCTGTGCTTGTCTGCCAAAGTCTGCCTTCATCAGGCACAGCCTCTTAACAGCACGGCCTGGCCTCCTCAGCACACAGAGTGGGCTTCCAGTTCCAGATCATGGCCCAAGAGCCAGAAAGCAAGCTCATGCGTGTGCTGTGTGACTGACTCTCAGGGGAGCAAGCGATCCCTTCTGTGGGCTCTCAATTGGCCTCCTAGAGCCCATCAGAAGCCCCTGTGTGTTCCTCACACAGGTAACTGGAAACAAGAGCTTCTCAAGTTTGTGAGCCCTGACCAGCTGCCTGTGGAATTTGGGGGCACTATGACTGATCCTGATGGTAACCCCAAGTGCCTGACCAAGGTACAGGATGCCCAGAGGATGGGAGGGAGGAGACCACCATGCCCCGCTGTTAGCTTACCCACCCCTGACTCACAGATCAACTATGGAGGTGACGTGCCCAAGCGCTATTACCTGAGCAATCAGGAGAGGCCACAGTATGAGCACACTGTGGTCGTGGGCCGAGGCTCCTCCCATCAGGTGGAGAATGAGATCCTGTTCCCAGGCTGTGTGCTCAGGTAGGGACAGTGACTACCATACCCCTGGGCACAGCTGGAAGGGCCTCCCAGCCCACACAGGAGGTCGGAAATGGACTCTTATCTGCAGGTGGCAGTTTGCTTCTGATGGTGGAGACATTGGCTTTGGAATTTTCCTGAAGACCAGGATGGGGGAGCGGCAGAAGGCTGGGGAGATGGTGGAGGTGCTGCCCAGTCAGCGCTACAACACCCACATGGTGCCCGAAGATGGGAGCCTCACCTGTCTCAAGGCTGGAGTCTGTAAGAACTTCAAGTTTTCCTGCAGTTGTCTTTGTGATAGAAAGAAAGCCAGCTACCTTGGACCAGTCTGGTCTTTCTGGGTTCCCTCTATGTCCAACTTCCAGGGAGAGTGTAGGGACTGTACCTAAGGACTCCAGGGTTGCAGTCTTCAGGGTCTTGGATCTGGAGTGTAGACGTGAGGGAGGAGGTGCATTGTACAATAGCCAAAGCTCAGCACTAAGAGACAGCTAACTAGGCATTCATGATTTATGTCAGAGGTCATCAGAAGGGGCTTGCCCAGTTGTCTGAACTCCAAACATCCCAGAGGTGGCTAGAACTGATGTCAAGTTTCACCAGAAACAATGTGGTCTAGGGTCTTAGCCAGCTTTCCATATTGTACTCAAATACCCAAGGCAATTGGTTTAGGCAAAGGAAAGGAGTAGGGGAGGGGATATTACCATACAAAACAGTTCTGGGGATTCTAGTTCAAAATCCAGTGACCTTATTGCTTTAGGGCTCTGGCAAAGGTGGCACCGCATAGCAAGAACACCCAGAGCAAAAACACCTATGACCCGGGCCAGGAAGCAAGAAGGAAGGGGAGAGAGGCCAAGTGTGCTGGCACATACCTATAATCCCAGCACACGAGAAAGCTTAGTCAAAAGGATCAGAAGCTCAAGGAAAGCCTAGGCTGGATATGAGACCTGTGAGTCCCCCTCTGGGGTCCCCACTACCTTCTGATAGTGCTACCCTGGGGACCAAGCCTTAGACACAGGACTCTTCCAGGAGCACTTACCCAGACCATAGGAATGGGAATAGCGACCTTTCTTCAGAGGCTGTTCTGTAGGGTTTGGTGTCTTGCGTCCTCTCCACCACAGGGCTCGGGCCTCTTGGGCAAGATGCCATCCTGTTGGGGTGGCAGGATGTGGGAATTTTGTGTCAGGCTATGGGAAGTCACAGGATCCTGCTCCTAGGGTGGGGAAGTGGAGTGTGAGTTCCCGGGAACAGCTGGAGCTGGCTCAGGGGTGCCCAGGCCTGCAGGGAGGCCGGGGCCATCTGGTTCTCAGGCTCTTGAGCACCCAGGTGCCACTGGAAGCCATGGAAGAGCTGAGAACCAGGTCGGGGCCCCGAAGGGGAAAAGAGGCTAGAGCTCCAGCTGGGTCCTGCAGAGAGGAGAGAGTCCTTGCCTTCAGTGGGTGGCTTGGCTTAGTGGAAGCCATGGCTGGAGCACTGAGAGGCCTTCTGCCAGAGAGTAGGTGGCCATCTCTTTAGTGGAAGGCCTGTTCCATGGCTCCCCACAGTGGATCAGGATGAAAAGAGACAGTCCAAGGTTTTAAGGCATTTATTGTCATGCTGGAGAGTGGTGATGAGTTAAACCATACCCCACTTTTTCAGGGTGGGCCTGAGGTTAAATACCTTTGCAGGGAGGAGTGTCTGGGAAGGGGAGTTTATTGGCTAAGCCTCCAGTCTTTTAGCCAATTAAAATGAAGATCTGTCTTGAGGCTATGCAACCTGTGGTCACGTCCTCTACCTGTGGAGGAGCTTGGGGCATTGCCCTTATGTGACTGATGGCCACAGACCTATGGAGAACTGTGGCCTTGTGCCAGGAGCCTGGTGTCCAAGAGCGAGGCAAAATGCCCACCATCCCTGCATGGTCACTGGGGTTTCAAGCCTGTGCTTGACCAGGGACCAGGCTGCCTTTCATAGTCCTACACTGCTCCGAGGAGGGATTTGGGGAACTGTGAAATGCTGCTATAATGCTGGAGATCCAGAAGGGGCTACACCCTGCTGTGGTCACTACACTCCCAGGAGATGGCCATGAGCAGTGGGCCAGGAGCAGGGCAGTGGCCAATGCACACGTCCTACGCATGGGCCTGGTCAGCCTGTTCCCAACCTCACAGGGGCTGTCCTTATGCTGCTTGTCACCTCTCTGTCCTTGCAGATGTCCTGCGCTTTGACAACACCTACAGCCTCCTGCATACCAAGAAGGTCGGCTACACTGCAGAGGTGCTTCTTCCAGACAAGGCCTGTGAGGAGAAGTTGCAGGGCCTTGGCTCAACGACCCCTCCTTAGGACAGCGAAGACCCTGGCCGCTTCTGACCCTGCTCCATCCAACTCCTTCACACACCCCTACCCCTTGCGCCCCAGGCAGGGTGATGATGCTGAACATGGCTACAGAGATCTTCAACCCTTGTCTCCCCTCCCTTGGGACCACTCAGACACAGACCAGCACTTTCATTCCCTGTACCCAGAAAATGGGGCTAAGGGTGACATCACATGTCCACTGAGAAAGGACTCTGCTCTATGGTCTCATCCTCCTGAAGAGACCCACACACCCAGGATTCAGCCATACCTGGTATCCCAGCTGGGATTGAGTACATGAAATCCATGTCTGGTTCCCCACAGGAAGCATGGCTTCAGGGTGGCTTCTCTCCAATTGGAGGTCAGCAAGGATGGGAAGGGCTAGCTGGAGGCAGCTAGGCAGACTAAAGGAGGAAGAGGCCACAGATTGAATAGAGCATCAAGACCTGGTAAAAATCCCCCCCCTCCTTTGGAAGGAACAGCAGCCGTGGAGAGGCAGGGCAGGGAACCCAGAGGAAAAGCCACACTCAGCATCACCAGGTGGAGCAGGTCGCTGAGTCCAACAAAGAGACACACATATGTACACACATGTGCACATGCACCTCCTGCACATACACACACCTGCTAGGACCCTACTGCTACTCAATTTTGACATTCCCTCTTTCTTAAGGCACTTGCTCAGGCAAAGCCATCAGCATGCTCACTTCGTAGCCCAGGCTGGCCTTGCATTAGCCTGCCTTCTTTAGGGTCTTGAATGCTAGTGTTGGATATGGGCGCCACTATGCCTGGCCTGAGTGGAACTCAGAACCAAAGCTAAGCAGCAGGAGGCACAGGTACTAGAGGGCAGGGTGAACCACTCGGGATTCGTCCTGACCTCTAACTTGCTTCTTGGAGAACCTTCTAGATTTCCATCCATCTGAATGTCTAAGGAGAGAGTTGAAGCTGCCAACATCACTTCCTGTGTGACCCAGGAGCTGGCAGGTGACAGCTTGTTGCATGTGGTATCTCAAAGGCTGGCCCTCCTGGCATACCCAGACAGCCCGCTACTGCTCTACTGGGTGTACTGAACCTAACAGCAGATGCTTCTGAGTTTGATCCAGTGTGTCTCTGTGGACTGCTTCTGAGAAGCGATGACCTGGGGCCTAGGATCTTAGGCTGTCCTGCACTGCTTCTCCTGGGCCTCTGGCTGGGACAGAAGACCCGTGTCCCATTCAGGGTGGCTTAGACACTGGCTTAGGTTACTGATGTTATCTTCTTTGTTTGTCCTTCTGTGCTGCTGGGCTAACTGTCCCTGGAATTAATGATCAGATAGATGTTCCTGGAAAGGGAGTCCTTACTCCAAAGTACCATTAGCCTTGAAGCCTTAGCAGACGCCACCTTGTCAAAGCACCTTGCAAGCAAGAATTCAGGCCCCCACAAGGACAGCTGATTCTCCCATCACACAGACAGATAGGCAGGCAGGCAGGCAGACACCTGTTGCTGGGAGCACAGGGGTAGGCAGCAGGCATGAGAAGCGAGCTGCAGGTACCAGCAGCTCTGGATCCCAGAGCTGGCACACCATACCTCATGGCTAAACAAGGAGCACAGAGGTCACCTGAAGAGGTGAGGCAGGACCTGCCTGGGGAAAGCCTTGTGGGATTAAACCCTCACTCCTGCAGCCTTGTCTAATCCTCTGACATCGCAACACGATGCTGTCATCCACAAAGCTTACAACTGAGAATCATGCCAACTGAGTTACAAAGCAAACCAAAAGCCCACAGAAAACACCCACAAAATGCTTCATACAACTTTACGGGTTTGGTGTTTGGCCAGGTTCATATAACTCTGGACCTCATGTGGCTTGTAGGGTCACATTGGACACCCTGGTGGGGTGTCACTTTTGATTTCTTTCCTCCCCTTACCCCCTCCTTCTCCTGTTCCCCCTTCTCCCCCTCCCCTCCTTCTCCTTCTTCCTTCTCCATCTTTCTCTTCTCAGTTCCTCCTCTTCCTCTTCCTCCTCCTCCTCCTCCTCCTCCTCCTCCATGTGTGTGTGTTTCTATTGTTATAACTCAGGTCCTTGCACAAGCTACACAAGCCCTCTACTTGTGAACTACATTCCCAGCCAAAAACCAAAACAAACCAAAAAAACTTGATGCCTTTTTACAAAAAAAAAAAGTTTCCATTTTCATTTGTTCCTTCATTCATTCTTTAGCGTTTACTGAGCATTTACTGTTCAGTGCCTGACATTGCAGGCCCTGGGGACAGTAAGCAAACTGAGCTGATCCAACTCTGCCAACGGGAAGCCTGCTCGCACTGAGGGAGGCAGAAGTGACCTCGATGATCAGAAGTCAAATGTGTATGCTGTCTTCTGGTGTCTTTGTGGGGGCGGGGACCAAATCTGTGGGCACACCCAGAAAAGAATGAGCTTTGGCTCAAGAAACTGACCGTGAAAGGACCAGGATAGGATGACCTGATGGGGACACTCCTCTGGGCTGAGGAATGGGATTTGAGTGGCCATAGGGTATTTGGGGCCAAAGGGGGTCAGGGGAACACGATTTGTGCAGACATCAGATCATGTTACTAGATATCAATAAACTATACTTCAGTGTAAGTTACAAAATGGCTGTAAGAATGTGGTTTGTCAGGTCTGGGGTGGCATTTTTGACAGGGGGTCGTAGATCTAAGTTCTTCATATAAGTTTCTGGGATTCTTGAAGCCTCCTCTATCCAGAGGACACAGACAAAGCAAGGCCTACTCTTCCCAAGTCACCTCCTTGTCAAAGTCCTCAGAGCCTTTGGGAGAAGGCAGCTGGTGCATTTATTTATAGGGTTGTTGTTTTTTGTTTTTGTTTTTTGTTTTTGTATATAGGGTTGTTTTGTGACAGTTGAAAACAGCCTTCTATGCCCATCCACCCCCACATCCCCACCCAGCCACGCTCATGAATTTGAAAGGGGCACAAACAGAGTCACTGTGTTCAGAGCAGGTTTCCAACTGTTCTACGTCCATCCCTCCACAGTCTGCACAGCTCCTGGTGTCCTTGTGTGCCGCTCTGATGCAGATAGAGATGAAGTCCCATTTTATAGGCCAGGACACGGAGGCTTAGCACCTTGAGAAAAGGGGTGTCTAATGGCAGACTGGGGCTGGTACCCAGGTCAGCTGCCCCCTGTGTCCTCGTTGCCTCCTGAGACAGTGGGCCTCTGCCAAGGACTGTGTACTGGAGCTTCAGTGAGGGAGAGAGGGAAGCCTGGGATTTCACAGCCTAAAGAAATGCCAGCTTATTCCGAACTAGATCTGTGTCAAGACCAGTCTGTGGCAGGAAACCTTACGTCTAATTACAGAGGAGGAGAGTCAGGCTTGGGCAAGAAGAGATGTGTCCTGAGACACAGCATAAGAGGAGAAAGCCAAACTTAAGAGGCAGAGGCAGGGGAATCTCTGTGAGTTCGAGCCCAGCATGGCCCACAGAGTGGGTTCCAGGACAGAGAAACACTGTCTTGAAAAGCAAACAAACAAGCATCAAGGCAAGATGTGAGCTTGAAGAGCTGGACAAGGAATACAGCCTGGCGCTAGAGTATTTGGTCAGCAAGTGCAGGGCCCCAGGCTCAATCCCAGTACCAGGAAAACAGCAGCCCCAAAACATCTGGCCTGTGGAAGGTGGAAGGGAACAGGTTTTTTAACGCCATAGAAAAGGCAGCCATGTCAACCAGAGACTGAGATGTGTTCCCGTGGTCTTGTAGTCTCTACCTTTCTCCACTAGGGAGCAGTGTTGGGCCAGACATGCCGTGGCTCACAGTAATCCAAATAAAGTCTGTTTGCCTCATTAAGGATGACTTTACCTCATAAAGAGTTTGATCCAGGAGGCCAAACTCACCGGCCCCAGATGTTTGAGGGTCCCCAGAGTGGCAGAAAAAGGCGGTTTGATGCCACTTCAGATCCTGCCTCTGTAACATGTTCTCAACGGACTGTCATGTCCCATAGCCCTTGCCCAGTCACCACCTGAAACTTAAAAAAAAATTTTTTTTTTTGGTTTTTCAAGACAAGGTTTCTCTGTATAGCCCCGGCTGTCCTGGAGCTCACTCTGTAGACCAGGCTGGCCTCGAACTCAGAAATCTGCCTGCCTCTGCCTCCCTCCCAAGTGCTGGGATTAAAGGCGTTGCGCCACCATGCCCAGCTAATTTTTTTGTTTGTTTGTTTGTTTTTTGTTTTTTGTTTTTCGAGACAGGGTTTCTCTGTGTAGCCCTGGCTGTCCTGGAACTCACTTTGTAGACCAGGCTGGCCTCGAACTCAGAAATCCGCCTGCCTCTGCCTCCCGAGTGCTGGGATTAAAGGCGTGCACCACCACGCCCGGCTCTAATTTTTTTTTAAAATCGTGTTTTTAGTGGTAGTTTTAAATGCTTTAACCTCTCTTATAGCCCACCACCCACCAGAGATAGTGGAAAAGAAAGGATAAGGGGGGAAATGTACCTGTTTAGAAAGGTTCTTTGGAGCAACTCCCATCCGTGTTGTCTGGAAATCAGCAGTTCAGTTCACAGGTTAGCAGGCAGCAGCAGCTCAATTCACCCCAAAACACTTCACAGATACACCAGCAGTTCAGTGCGGTAGAGTCAAGTTAGCAACAGCAGTGACAAGACCTAGTAGAGAGAGCCAGGCCTCAGCCTCAGCTTAAGCCAGCGGGAGGGACCAGCAGGAACACCAAAAGTTCTAGAGTGTGCCTCTCAGGAAACAAAGATCAGCGCAGGTGCGAGACCCACAAGCATTGTACCGCTAGCTGTACCAGCAAGCCAAGCTCTATGGAATCCTATTTCTCCCTCCAAACACCTGTGTCCTCCACAGGCCTCGCCTCAGCACCACAGGCCTCGCCTCAGCACCACAGGCCTCGCCTCAGTACATGCATGCAATCAGCCCAAGTCCACAGAGTCCCAGCAAATGCAGCTCAACTACCCAATGTAAGATGAACCAATCCATCTGTGTTGTTAACAGAAACTCCTTCATCACGTGCCCTTTCATGTGTTTGCTTTAGCAGAACATCCTCTTTCCCGTGTTTGCTTCAGCGAACCCGTTCCTTCACAAGTCTGTCTTTCACCTTTGTCCGCTTCAGGAAAACACTCCTTCCCGTGTTTGCCGCAACAAAACACCTCCCAACACTTTAAAAAAGACCCTTAATTTTTCACTTCAACCACCCCCAGCTTAGATGACTTAAGGCCATTGCTACCCTCCCACCCAGACTCCAGAACCCACAAATCTTCCTGAAATGACAGCCAAGTCTCATTTCTCTGTGTAAGTCCTTCCATGGCTCCTCAAGTGTCCCTGTGTGTGTGCACATGAGTCTCATGAGGCCCTCTGTGACCTACCATGTCCCTCATTCCAGTGGCAGGATCCCCTAATAACCCGAATCTACCAAGTCCTGATGATCCCTCCTGCCTCCGCCTTTGCTTGACCTATGCCCTCAGCCCAGGACTCCCCCAGCATGGTTCTGTACAGCTTCCAGGCCTCGGGAGACACACTTCCACCTTCACCGGCAGAGCTCAGGTCTCTTCTCCATACTATGGAGCAACAGGACTAGTGTTCAGCACAAGACAGCACTGTCATCTGCCTCGACTCTCTCTCCTCCTCATCGAGCAGCTGGGTCAGGCTGCACGTTTTGTAACATCTGGCTGGAGATAATAGCATTAACGGAGTCTCCTGCCCCACCTAAGAGACAGTAGCTAGTTCAGTGGCAATTCTAGGACTGCAAGTAGGGATATCTGACTCCATAGCCATGGGCCTCTTTGTTAACTTTCCATTGCCATAACAAAATATCTGAAACAATTAACTTATAAAGAGAGATGTTTTCTCTTGGTCCACAGTTCTGGAAGTTCCATCTTAAATTGGGCCCCATTGCTTTTTTGGACTCCTACTGAGGGAAACACAAATTAGTCCATTAGGCCTGCCTTGGACTTAGCCCGCCCTTTCTTTCTTTCTTTCTTTCTTTCTTTCTTTCTTTCTTTCTTTCTTTCTTTCTTTCTTTCTATAAATTTATCTATCTATCTATTTATTTATATGTAAGTACACTGGAGCTGTCTTCAGACACCCCATAAGAGGGCATCAGATCTCATTACAGATGGTTGTGAGCCACCATGTGGTTGCTGGGATTTGAACTCAGGACCTTCAGAAGAGCAGTCAGTGTTCTTAACCACTGAGCCATCTCTCTAGCCCTCTGTCTTAGCTCTTTCTGATCTGCCCATGTGGCAGGTCCATTACACAGTTTACCTTGGAAGCTCACTGACAGGGTTGGATCAGTAGGACACATGTTCAAAAGCTGCACATGGTGGTCTGCAGTCCCAACACAAAGAGACTAGACAGGCAGACCCCCGCTGGCTAGCCAGCTTGCCAGGCCTGATCTGCGAGCACTCTGTCTCTAGAAAACAAGGTGGATGGTCCCTGAAGAACAATGCACGTGCAATCCTGACACAGGTCACAGTGCTAACTGTTTAGCGGCCAGAGAGTTTCATTTGTTGACAGCTGCACAACAATTGGAATGTAGGTAACCACACTGAACTGTGCACTGAAAATTACTGAGTCAGTAAGAATTAGGTCAGGCACATTTTTCTACAATAAAAAATAAACAAAAGCAAAACCCATGTATAAAGTCAGGCATGATGTCATCACTTGGAAGGTGACAAGGAGCATTGTAAGTTCAAGGTCATCTTCAGCTACAGGGCAAATTTGAGGCCAGTCTGGTCTTCAGGAGACTTTGACTCAAATATTAATGAATTAATCAGTTAATTAATTAAAATTAGTAAGGATTTATTCCCAAAAGGAATTAATTAAAATTAGTAAAAAAAAAAAATTCCCACAAAAAAAGGAAACTAGAGGACAATCCTGTTTGAGTTTACTAAGAAAGGATTGGCTCAGCAGCCTGGAGGACCACAGCGCTCTTACAGGGCACACTGGCCCCATTCTCAGCAACCATGAAGAGCTGCTCACGACTGACTATAACTCCAGGTCCAAGGGATGTATGCTCATTTTTTAAAATAAAATAAAGAAAAAAATCTTAAAAAAAAAATAGAGGAGCGGAGTTACACCTCACCTGGCTAACACAGCAGAGCTGGCCCTGATGGCAAAGGCACAGTGAACCAGCCCAGAGCAGAGGGCGTGAGAACAGGAGAGTCAGCCCAGCCCCTCACTGGCTGCCACACTTCAGAGAATGGGCCCTGTGTCTTGGCTGGGCAGCACAGTGGAGCTGGTTCTGGAAGCATGGGTGTGGATGAGCTTCTTCAAGGGCCTGAGAGCAGAGGCGCTAACCCTGCCTCCTCCTATGGTAGTGCTGGAGAGCTCACCCTGGTGGTGCAGGCACAGAAGAGTCAGGCTGACAGCTCAGCTAACCACCCAGGCCCAGATCCAGAGATTTGAGGTGGCCCAGCCTAAAAGCATCTGTGAATTGTTGGAGCACATGAAAGAGCCGGTCCTGATGACCCAAAGCTGCAGAATCTCCATGACAACAACAGGATAACAGCAGGACAACTGGGAGGAGTCCCAGTGAAGAGTCAATGTTGATGGTGTCACAGAAGCAAGCCAGAGACCCGAATGACTCACTGCAATGAGCACGTGAAGGTGTGTAGAGAGAGGGGTACACTGTGGGGCGCATTGTGACACTTCACAGCTTCTGCAATGAGCTGTTTCCTATGCTTTGTTTTGTTTTACTTTTTGTTTGTGTGTTTTTTAATTTTCTTTTGTGAAGGAGCTTGCAAGGGCAGAGGGTGGATATGAGGGGATGGGGAGACTGGTGGGACTGGGGTGCATGGTGTGAAACTCACAGAGAATCGAGATATATATATATATATATATATATATATATATATATATAAATATATATATATATATATATATATATATATATATATATATGTTTTTCAAGACAGGGTTTCTCTTTGTATCCCTGGCTGTCCTGAAACTCACTATGTAGACCATGCTGGTCTCGAACTCAGAAATCTGCCTGCCTCTGCCTCCCAAGTGCTGGGATTAAAGGCATGAGCCACCACACCTAACTAATAAAAATTTTAAAAAGGAAAGAAGTATTTTTAAAAATAGAAATGGGAGCATGAGGGGAACAGGACAGGTGAGCCACAAATCTTGCAGTTAACTGGAGGAAAGAGAAGAGAAAAGAAAAGAAAAGAAAAGAAAAGAAAAGAAAAGGAAAGGAAAGGGAAGAAGCCATGTGCTATTTGAGTTAAGCCAGAGTGGGATGAGACACTCAGACCGACCAGCAGCCCCATGGCAGGGGGGTAGGGACGTTAGAGAAATCAGGGAAGCCCAAAGTGTCAGGTGAATCACTCCCATAGCCAGAAGAGACGTGTGGACGAGAAGGTATCTTTAAAGACTTGTTTTTTTATTTTCCTCAATGATGTAGCTAGAATTCAGGGCCCAGAGTGCACTGGGCAAGCGCTCTGTTATGCAGTAGAGCCTGCTTTTGAAACACTAGTCATCATTCCTCCATATAGAACAGGGAAAGGCTCCAACACAGTTAGTCAGAGAAACCAAATTCAAGGCCATAATCACTTAAGAGCCACTAGGATTGTCAGAATAAGAATTTACCCTAGAGAAACCCTGTCTCGAAAACCGAAAACAAAACAAAACAAAACAAAAACAGAAAATAGCGAATATTGTGGGTGTTGGGGAATTTAGCTCAGTGGTAGAGTGCTTGTCTAGCAAGATCAAGGTCCTGGGTTCAGTCCTCAGCTCTGAAAAATAAAAGACAAAATAACAAATATTGTGAAGAAACTAGAACCTCATCCCTTTGGAAATGTGAAGCATGTATTTGCCTTGCGAGATGGTCTACACTGGACCTGATGAGTCCAGACATATGAATTTAACCCAGCTGAGTGGAAAACATACGCTCCTATAAAATTTGTACAAACCCACGTTCCTAACTGTGGCATGCCTCCCTACCTCCGTCGACCAGCAAGAAAGTCACGCCACCACCGGGATCTTCTCAGTCAGCTTTATTCAGGAGCACCTTGATAGTAGATTCCCAGGACCCAGGACAGCAGCAGAGCTGCTGCTTTTATACTTTCCCAGGGAAGGGGGAGGGGTGTCGTAGTGGTTGCAGATTGGTGCACCAAGCCACACCCATTAGCATATTGCCCATTCATTGGTATCACAAGCCACACCTCATTAGCATATTGCCTGTTTGGGAGGGGCTATTGCTTGAGGAGGGCCTGAAGAGGGAGCCCGGATTTTCCGGAGCAACTGCCATTCCTGAGCAACTGCCATTCCTGAGCAACTGCCTTTCCTGAACAACTGCCATTCCTGAGCAACTGCCATTCCTGAACAACTGCCATTCCTGAGCAACTGCCATTCCAGAGTAACTGCCATTCTGGAGCAACTGCCGCTCCCTACATCTCCCCCCTCTTTATTAATTAAATATGAAGTCCTGCAAATCTGGTCAGCGAACACCCTGGCCTGAGGGAGCAGCCTTTGACAAGTGACTGATAGGAAATCGGGCTACCATCAGACACGACCACCAGTCTGTCTCTGCAGAAATCTGGAGTAGGAAGAGATGCCACCAGCACGTTGCTGGTGGACTTGGCTGTAACAGAGGTCAAATCTTTTTATGCAATCATGAGACATTGTAATGAATTTCCGACCTAGTTGTTGATAGGCATACTTTAGCATACCTGTCTCCGTATCTTTTTATCAGGGGAGGATAACATCCCCTGCACTGTATTGTGACACTCTGTCAGCAAAATTAAGTTTTCTTACTCCGTCATCCTTTGAGGTGGTATAGTGGAAGTCATCAGGTCTGCCCCTAAGCTGGGGAAGTATCGGCAAACCAGTCTGCTAGGAAATCATTACAGACTTTTAAGAGGGGCCAACCAGAACTCGGGCAAAATGTTCTCATCTATGGCCATCAGGGCTCGAACAATGACAGCCTTTTGTCGAGCCTGAGTGCATCTCATACAACATAACAACCAGAGGCAAAGTACACAACCCCCAAACACCAGGACACCCCAAAGTAGCATCCCAGCCCATTCTTTAGAAAAGGAAATGGCATTGGATAGCCAAGAGGTGACGTCTCTCAAGGTGACAGGGTCAACTCTGGTGCCATTCAGGATGGAAATGTGGATAAGGAGCTTCCGGAACAGTCGTTCTGCCTCTGCAGTACAATTTCCTTGAAGATACTCCAACAACTCCCTGCTATAATTAAAGTTTTCAGACATATCAGCAGTTAGTGGGGTAATACACAAATTCTTAAAATGGGAAACACAGGAAAATAGATCTTCCTTTTTTTTTTTTTTTTTTTTTGTACTATGTACTGGCATAGGGACTGGCCAAGTGCAGGAGACAGCCCATAATTTTAACATATTACCCATTTGTAAATTCATCAGGAGTATCAATAGATGTAGGTGTTTCTTCATTATCCTTTTTCTCTGCTGCGTCTTCCAAGGGAGGGGGCACTCTTCGTATCAGTCTCTCGGGTATCCAAATTGGTTCTTTGTTCCTAGGAAAAACACAAACCGCTCCCCAGGACTGTGAAATAACCGGGTCTGGACCTAGCCATGAGCCGGATTAAACAGAGATAGTAATGGAAAGGTTTTAATTCATAATTTGGCATCTTCGGGTAACATCGAATCCAATTAATGTTACCTAATAATCTTTAGAAATCATTTAAAGTCCTCAAATTATTCTTCCTAAACTCTATCTTTTGTGGCACTGTTTTGTTCCTACTTTGGCTCCTAAATAATCCAACTGTGCTTGTGTGAAAGAGGCATTAAACTCTAGACATTTGACTTAAAGGGATCCGAGGTAACTAACTGATGAGAATTCTGAAAAGTCTCAAAAAGCTATAGATATTAATCTTAACATCCTGTCCAGGTGAACAGCCACTCTCTTTCAGCTCTGCATCGAGCTGTCTGCCTAGGTTGAGGAGGTTCTGCTTTACTTGTGGGATGCCCATATTTGGAATGAGCCACAGGACTCCATCCTGATACCAAAGAAACCATCGTATGCATCCCACATGGGCTCTTTTTATAGGAGGACAAAAGCTACCCTTCAAAGATACATTAAACAAAACATTCCTTTTCCATGACTGTGGATGGCAATTGCAAAGATTTACTGGTTCCAGAAATCCTAAGAAAAACCATAGCATCCACACTAGTTTCACACCTGCTTTCAATGTGCCCTGATTCCAGGCAAAATCTAGGTCTCTGCCAAGTTTGTCCCAGCAGAGAACTGTAAGACTCCCCGATACCGCAAACCAAGGGGCCACAGTATCACACTCCTTCAAAAACCTCTCGAGGATGGATTGTTTCATTTAAAATTTTTTTGATATAAGCAGCTCCTGAAGAGCCAAAAAAATTGTGTGCAAATGAGAAGTGCCCATGGTTATTTACTCCTTTTCTAACTGCACTCCTTTTCTTTATTGTCTCTTACCCGAGACCTTTCTCTTGTCCCATTTACCTGGGAACTTTATACTTACTCTGCCTCGTCCCTTACTAAGAACCTTATTGTCTCTTACTCGAGAAACTTATTGTCTCTTACCCGAGAATCTTATTGTCTCTTATCCGAGAACCTTATTGTCTCTTACCCGAGACCTTTATAAAGGGCTAAAGATCACTCCTTTTCTTTATTGTCTCTTACCCGAGAACTTTTTCTTGTCCCATTTACCTGGGAACTTTATACTTACTCAGCCTCGTCCCTTACCGGGAACCTTATTGTCTCTTACTCGAGAACCTTATTGTCTCTTATCCGAGAACTTTCTCTTGTCCCATTTACCTGGGAACTTTACTGAGGTTTATCTTCTTCTGACCTTTTCTTGCTTTATTTTTGAGCTGATACCCTTTATCATCTAGGTGCTATAGCTCCCTCTCATTTTTAACAACCTCCTCATCCACCTCTTCTTCCGAAGAGGAGTCGAGGTTGGAAAGCTGAAATTCCTTGAGAGAGGGGTAAATCCCCTTTTCTTCTTCCCCCTTAATATTTAAGAATAGGTTCTAGCCTCCCTTTTGCTGTCAACAATATAGGGAAACATAACCTCTCTAAAATATTCCGGGAAGTTTACCGGTACCACCACTCCTAGCTGATGAGTTCTGATCCCACGAAGATAATAATCTTCAGTTCCTGAAGAGTTCAGATCCCACGAAGATCTTCTTCAGATCCCACGAAGATCTTCTTCAGTTCAGATCATCTTCGGTTCCCGGATTTCGGCACCACTTGCGGTGCGCCTCCCTGCCTCCGTCGACCAGCAAGAAAGACACGCCACCACCGGGATCTTCTTAGTCAGCTTTATTCTGGAGCGCCTTGATAGTTGATTCCCGGGACCCAGGACAGCAGCAGAGCTGCTGCTTTTATACTCTCCCAGGGAAGGGGGAGGGGTGTCGTAGTGGTTGCAGATTGGTGCACCAAGCCACACCCATTAGCATATTGCCCATTCATCGGTATCACAAGCCACACCTCATTAGCATATTGCCTGTTTTGGAGGGGCTATTGCTTGAGGAGGGCCTGAAGAGGGAGCCCGGATTTTCCGGAGCAACTGCCATTCCTGAGCAACTGCCATTCCTGAGCAACTGCCATTCCTGAACAACTGCCGTTCCTGAGCAACTGCCATTCCTGAGCAACTGCCATTCCTGAGCAACTGTCATTTCTGAGCAACTGCCATTCCTGAACAACTGCCATTCCTGAGCAACTGCCATTCCAGAGCAACTGCCGTTCTGGAGCAACTGCTGCTCCCTACACCTAACAGCATTGTTCACAAACCAGAAATGGAAGCCACTCAAGTGCCTGTTCACAAATAAGTAGGCAGAAGCAACAGTCTATCCCACATAAGAAGGAACAAAACAGGGCTGGAGCGATGGCTCAGTGGTTAAGAGCATGACTGCTGGTCGAGGGTCCCAGAGTTCAATTCCCAGCAACCACATGGTGGCTCACAACCATCTGTAATGGAATCCAATGCCCTCTTCTGATGTGTCTGAACACAGCCACAGTGTACTCATAAATAAAATTAATAAATCTTAAAAAAAAATAAAAGGAACAAAACAGCCAGGTGTGGTGGCACATGCTTTTAGTCCCCTAGCTTGGGAGCCAGAGTCAGGCAGATCTCTGCAAGTTCAAGGCTAGCCTGGTCTACATAGTTCCAGGCCAGCCAGAGCTAGTGAGACACAGTAAGACTTTGTCTCAGGAGGTGAAAAGAGATAGGAGGAGGAAGAGAGGAGGAAGAGAGGAGGAAGAAAAGAAGGAAGAGGAAGAGGAAAAAGTAATAAAGTAACAAAGTAGAGTTGCTTTGCTGAGGGATGCAGTATTAAGTCTTCGTTTGCTGTGAAAGGCAGGGTGTGTTTATACAAATGTAAATGGCTCAGCCTATGTGTGGCACACAGGCAAGTATGTATATGCCTGACTGTAAGAATAGGAAAGTATGTAAAATGCTAGGACTTTGTAAGTGTCATCTCCATCCCACTCTTCTGGGACTGACAGCTGATGGGATGTTGTTAAGGAAGCACTGACTCCACTGAACTGTGATGTTAATTGGGGAAGTCACTGAAGGCCAGAGACAGTTTGGACTCTATTCATGTGAAGCGTCTGGAGCTGGGAAATCTTCAGAGCCGGGATGCTTGGTTGTCAGGAGCTGGACAGGGCAGCAGGATTGAGATTGACTGCTGATGGGTCGGGGATTTTGGTGGGGAGAGAGATATGTAAATTATGTATTGTGACTGCAGTCCTAGACAAAGGGGGTCCCAACAGACCATATTTGAGCATTTTCCCCCAAAATCAAATGGAGGGGCTAGGAAGATGCCTCAGTAGATAAAGTGCTGGCTTTGCGAACATGAATTTGGATTACTAGTACCCATATCTGTTACCCTAGCACTGAGGGAGCAGAGCAGGATGCTGGGAGCTGATTGGCTATCCAGACTTGCTGAAGCAGTGAGCTCTGGTTCCAGCAAGAGTCTCTGTTGCAAAGGATAAGGTGGAGACACTTGACATTGACCTCTGGATCCACACACACATTCATTCACCAGGCAAGAGCACCTGCACACACATACACACACACACACACACACACACACACACACACACACACACACACCAGTATTGGTAAGACAGAAAAATATTTTTTTATCCAGTGTGACCAGCATCCCATCTTCTAGGAGCTGATAAGATCTTGGGGCTGTACAAGCCAATACTAAATTTGGAGGTGGGAAAAGAGGTATGTGTATCACCTGGGTGTGGCACAAACCTGTAATCCCTGCACTTGGGAAATCTGGGGAAGATGGTAGGGAGTTCAACACCACCTTTGGCTACATAGCCAGTTCTGGACAGCCTGAGCTACATAAGACCCCATTTGAAAACATTTTGCAGTTAGGCATTCTTGGTTAAACTGTGATCTGTGATGGGGTCCAACCAGCGGTCCCCCACAAAACCTGGGTCCCCTGAGAGGCGGTCTGGGGATCGTTTGGGCTAGCTGGGAGAGAAAAAATAAGACACTGAGTCAGGTCTCCGGTCAAAATATGTCTGCGTCTTTACTTAAAAATCTTTCTTGCTTAAAAGAGAGTGGAAAAGGGTAAACCCCGCCATCCCATTCCCAGGTGTGTGTACACATACACATGTATCTCTGTCAAGTATGTGCACATGAGTACAGGTGTCCTTGGCGACCAGAGGTCAGACCCTGCTGGAGCTGGAGTTATGGTCTTTTGTGAGTTGCCCAGAATGAATGCTGAGAACGAAATGTAGGTCCCCTGAAAGCCTTCTCTCCACCCCTAGACAGACACTTGAAACAGCTATGGAGAGAGATGGGTGGGAATCTTCCCCAGTGGTAACATCAACAAAGAAGACAGCTGCATAGAAAATATCTTGTTGTGGAAGCTGTGGTGTGTCACGGTGTGTCCCCACAGTCTGTCCCTCTGTCCATACATCTTGGAAATGTTCATTATAATGAGTCATTGGTCTGGTTTGAGGTCTCTGGAGTCTGTGACGCCATCAACGTTGGACTGTCACTGGGATTCCTCCTGGTTATCCTGTTGCTACCCTGTGTCGTGGAGATCCTGCAGCTTCAGACTGGCAAGACCGGCCCTTTCAGGTGTCCCAACAGTGTGCAGATGACAAAGATTTTGGGGTGGGTCAACTCAAGTCCCTGGGTGGTAGGTAGCCTGCTGATCAGCCCCCTAGCTCTCCCTTATCCTCATCTCCAAGGTAAGCCTCGCTCTGGCTGGCCCACCCAACAATGCCACCACAGGCAGGAGACAGGGTCATCTCTCCTGCTCTCATGCCCACCCACACCTCCAGATCCAGCTCCCCTGTGCCTCCCAGTTGAGGCGCAACACACACTCTCCCAAGGGCTGCAGCAGCCGGTGAGGGTCTGTGCCAGCTCTCTCTCACACCCTCAGGGCTGCCTCACCATGTTGCCTAGGTGAGGTACTGGGCCCCTCGGCCTCTGAATCTTTGTTGCAGTTAGGTTAGATGTTTGCACACAACCCGGCAAATGTTCTCAAAGACACAGAGCTGTCCATGAGGAATGAAGCACTGTGTATGTGGATCATATTACATTTTCTTCCATTTTCCTTAACAAAAGAAGCCCAGTAGTAGAGTGCTCCACTAGCATGCACTAAGCTCTGGGTTTGAGCCCTAGCATTGGGAAAAATTATAAACAGCTTATCTGTTTATATATAAATCCACCCAGGGTAAAGCCAGGGAGCGCCTTAGGATGCAGCTACACCCTACTATGTCCCCCCTCCCCCACCCCTTCACACACACACACACACACACACACACACACCCGTCTCCCTTTACTGTGGCTTGAGCTTTCTCTGCCTGTTCCTTTCTAGCAATGGTTGCCCACCATGAGGCCTCTGCACTCCCTGCAGACTCCTATGGCTGATTCCAGCATGATCTACTTAGGGAAGGCAGGCAGGAATGTGCAGACGCTGGAGTTGGTGGGAGACAGTGCTTTCCTGTTGCCTAGAAACCTAGGAGGGTTCTTGGGTGAGGTGAGGCAGCTCTGTCAACTCCCCCATCCATGTTTGCTCCTGTGTTGTTGTGTTTGTCACCTTGGTTTCCCTGAATCCTTGACAAATGAATTGATCAACACAGCCTGGGAGTGTTTACCTGGGGAGCACAGTTCTGGGTGTGTGCAGGTGGTCTCCTTCCCTGGGCCTTTTGTTTGAAAGGAAGGGAACGTTAAGCTTCTGTTGGCTCCACACATTCTACAGCCCAGAGAGTGTGTGTGGAGGTCAGGCAAACCCGACACGTCCTAACCTGTGATGGTACTTCTGGCTGTTTACTGAGCTCTTGCTGTGTTAAGTCCTGGAATGGAATGAGAGCAGGGAGGTGTGTGTGGTGGGGGTAAGGGTGGGGAAGGCTTGCTCCAGTTCCACTGTAGGTAGCAAAATCCGATAGTCTAGGCTCCAGTTCTAGCTGCAAACTTCTGAAAGTTCCTTGATCTCTGAATAGTATTGCTTTGCCTGGGAAAGGGAAACCTGTAGCAGCCTCCATTGGGACTGATGAAGGTGTGAAGCTCTCAGCCCAGAGGAAGGGATCAGCGAATGAGAAGCCAAGTGTACTCTGCGGAATCCCTGCCAGCCCCCAACACCCACCCCCGCCGGCCCCAAGAACAGCTCACTGTTTTAAATATTCAGACATGAGGTTCCCCATTCACAAGGCTGATATGCGGGAGGCTTGGCCCCAGCTGATGCGCTACTGAAAAATGATTGGACCATACAGGTTTTAACTTCACCAGTGGCTTCATGCATTGATGAGTTAATGTTGAATGGGCTACTAGTAGATGGGGCCAGATCAGAGGAGGTGTGTGGGTGGGGTGGGGTGGGGGGTATGCCTTTGAAGAGTATATCTTGTCCCTATCACCCCCTCCCTCTCTCAACTTCCTGGCCACCAAGAGATGAGCACCCCTATGCCACTTGGCACTGGGTGATCATCCTTTACCAGTGAGACACTCCTGGAGCTGAGGCCGTGGGATAGCCAATTTGGTGATAGCACAGGTTTGTCCCAGGATGAGTTATTTCAATGCTCTATGCCACGCCTTGGTCTGCTCATCTGTAGAATATGCTAAACAATAGTACCCTCCTCCACACGGAGGTTCTTAAGGCTAATGGATAATGTGCTCAGAATTCGGTTTGGCATGAAACTTGACTACACTAAATGTGATGATTCTAGCTATAAGCCACATGGAGGATTAAAGACCAAATCAATGTCAGGCCTAGTGGTGCAGACCTGTGGTCTCAGCCACAAGGGAAGCTAAGCAGGAAGATCACAGTGTAAGGCTTGCCTGGGCTTCCGGGTGACTACAAGGCCATCTGGGCAATTTAGTGAATCCCTGACTCAAAATAAAAGGTTAAAAGAGGGCTGGGCGCCTTTAATCCCAGCACTCGGGAGGCAGAGGCAGGCGGATTTCTGACTTCGAGGCCAGCCTGGTCTACAAAGTGAGTTCCAGGACAGCCAGGGCTATACAGAGAAACCCTGTCTCGAAAAACCAAAAAAAAAAAAAAAAGAGGGCTGGGGGAGGGGGTACTATAGTTCAGTGGTAAGACCCTTGCATAGCTTAGTCTAAGGCCCACTCTCCATTACCAGAGAGAAAGAAAGAAGAGTGGGAAGAGAATTCTATTAAAACGACAGCTCAGCCATGCTGGCTCACACTGGGACTCAGCAAGCGCTCAGCATCAGCCTGGCCTGCTGCTTCATAAGCTGGGTGTGGAAGGAAGTGTGCATCTGTGATTCCAGAACCTGGAGATAAATCAGAAGGAACTTGGGTTTAAGGCTAGCCTGGATTACACTGGGAAACAGTCTCAAAACAACAATAGCAGAACCCCAGACTTCAGCTCTTCTGTTATTTCACACAGGGGAGGCGGGTGGCTTCTAAATGTATTAACTGGGACAGACAGATCCAGGCCATGGCTGTTATCTCGGGGTGGGGGTTGTGTTGACTGGCTTATAGTCAGTGATGTCTCCTGCACACAAAGTGATTGGTAGATTCATGGTTCAGTCAGAAGGGCCCATGACAATCCACAGCTCCTGGAAGGACCCTCGCCTCTCTTCTAGACCTTCCTACCCAGCCTTTGAGATTGGGGTGCCTCCCATTAGAGGGATTAGGAAGAGAATCGAGACTGGTGAGAAATGGTAGGATTAGGAGCTAATGAGAAAGCAGCTGAGGAACCTGATCTCCGCAGGCCCACAGCCTGGGGGAAGTGGGCGGCTGGAATGTGAAGTGGGGTGGGGTTGGGTGTAGAGAGTTACCTAACTGCTCCAGAGTGATACACCAGGTGCCCCAGACAGTGGGAAATAGCCCAAGGTGGTCTGTTTTCCTGTGGTCTCAACAGTATCAGGGGCATGAGTCAGGCAAGATGCCAGCAGGCAGCATCTGGAATGTTCCACATCCACCTCTGGAAAGAACCCTGAGAACATTCAGAAAAGAAGCCTGTATTGCCTCAAAACAACATCTAGGGTGCTCTATGTTAGGGAGACTGGACCTGGGAGAGTCTTGGGCAGAGTGGCTTAAGCTAGCCTACCTATGTTAACTAAAGCTAGCTCAGGATAGCTTCTGCTAATTCTCTTGAGGCAGCTTTGTTTGTTTGCTCTGAGACAGGGTCTTGCTATGTAGACCAGGCTGTCTTTGAACTTACAACCCCCTGCCTCAGCCTCCTAAGTGCTGAGATTATAGGCAGATGCTGGGTCGGAGGCTTTCAGAGAGACAGTAATTGCCAGTTTGGTATTTCCCTTACCAGTGTTTCTTAGAATGGGAAGAAAAAAGTCCCCCATTAGTGAACAGCCCTGGGCAGTCAGTCCTCTCATCCAAAGAAGGAGGCAGAGCAGGCAGCCTCTGTTAGAAATGACAGACCCAGGAAACACCAGGCTGAAAGGTTTTACAAGAAAAGCCAAAGCAGTCCTGGGCCTCAGACCCGTCTGGTGTTAGAGTGTGGACATGGGATGGGACAGAAAGTGAAGGACACAGGAACTTTCTGGGCCTCCCTAAGTACCTGCCATGGGTAACCCATCAGATTCTCCACACCTTGGTGGACGCCTCTTGCTAGTCATATATGAAAATCCCCCAAAGACATCCTTGCCCATAAGACCATGCTCCTGCCCCACCTAAACTCTCAGAGCTAATGGGAGTTGTGCATAACCAGAGGCCCCATATAAGGGTTCTGGGAAGACATCGGGAGCAAGGTGCCTGGCCTTTCCCAATATTCTAGTGCATAGGACCAGCTCTTTGCAATGGAATCTGAAAGATATCCGGAAAGGTAGCACCAGCCCTGTGGAAAGACCAACCTTCACCAAGGTCCTTTGGGTTCCAACTTCTGTCCCAGCTAGCTTTTTTCCCCCTCCTTTCTACAGTACCAGGAGTTGAACAGAATTCCCACTAGATAGGTACACTAGGCAAGGTCTCTCTGAACTGTATCCCATCACACAGCCTGTCTGCCTTTTGACTTTGTGTACTTGCTACAACTGAAGGGTATGAACTTCTCCCAACTTCTAACATGGCTCAGGGGCTGGTCTGCGGTCCAGGCATTAGACTCCCATTCTGCAGGAGCCAGCAGAGACTTTTGGGACATCCTTCATTAGGAAGACAAGGATACTGAAGGTTAGGGAACGCTCTACCCCTCATCATGGAAGATGAGCTCTACTCATCTTCCATGGGACTCCACAGACTCATGGGATTTTCCCTTCTCCAGGCCAGTGGTCACTGGAGGCTAGAGGGCTCTGAGAGGGGCTCCCAGGGAAGATCAGTGCCTCCTTTGCAGCTGCTACATCTGGCAGAGGCCCTCTGGGCCTGCCATTTCCTCCAGACCTGTCCCAGAGCCAAACACGGGCCCTCACTTAATCTCAGTTATGTAATGTGCAATCTAAAGAAAGAGTTGTCCCAGGGGAGGCGCCTGAGCCACACCCAGGAGTGGGGGGAAAAAGGCTCCAGCTGGGTCTGGCCAGACAGGTGAGGCTGGGCTTCTGCCTTCAGTGGTCACTCACTGCTCCTCAGTCTCAGTCAGCACCATGAGTGGCCGAGTTGGAGACCTGAGCCCCAAGCAGGCAGAGACCTTGGCCAAGGTGAGAGATTCCCCCTACCCTGTGCGATCTTGGAGGAAATGGCTGAGGGATGGGGTGGAAAGAATGCCCAGGACCTGCCTCCATCTGTTGATTCTCCATGTCCTTGATATGTCACTCTGCTGTCACCTCCAAGGGGGGAGGTTACATCCTCCACAGCTGAGTGTCATCAGTCCTGACCAGAACAGTGTTAAGGAGAAAGCTGCACTCTGGCATCATGTGGGTAACATGTGCAGACGTAGCTCACATTTACCAAGGAGCCAGACCAGACAGCTTTACCTGGCAGTTGTCCCCACTACCTCCTCTCTCCCTGCCCACTGGGTGGGAGCTGGAGGATGCAGCCCTCTGCCCTTGGATGGATTCTTCTTCCCTGGGACCCTGAAAAGAAAGCTAGTCTGTAAGGGTCAGATCAGAGAACAGAACAGAATGTTTGCTGTGCTGCACCTGAAGGGAGCAAGGACCCTTGATCATGAACCCTGCTCTTCCTTTCCTTCCTTCCTTCCTTCCTTCCTTCCTTCCTTCCTTCCTTCCTTCCTTCCTTCCTTCCCTCCTCCTCCTCTTCCTCCTCCTTCTTCTCCTTCTACTTCTTCATCCTCTCTCTCTCTCTCTCTCTCTCTCTCTCTCTCTCTCTCAGAACCATGTTTTTGTAAAGAATAGGAAGAATTAGCAAATGCACCAAGTGAACCAGGGAAGCCTCCAGTATCCTGTCTACTCACCCATTTATGGATTTCTCCTTCTACTCACCCATGTCTCTAACCTTCTTTTCACCTGCCTATCTTTCTTTCTATCTACATTCATCCATGCATCCATCCATCCACCCACCCATCCATCTACCCACCCACCCATCCACTCATCCATCCATCCATCCATCCATCCATCCATCCATCCATCCATCTATCCATCACCCACCCATTGGTTGATTGACCCTTCATTTTTCTCTCCACCCATCCAATTGTTCTTCTGTCCATTCTAACTTTGCTCACACACCCTTTTCCATCTCCCCACCTGAGCTGCAGCCCAGCTCTCCTATCCATCTATTATCCCATGCTTCTCTCAAGTTACGTCCGACTGAGTGACAGGGGAAGGAGAGGTGGATGACAAATCTTTGAGTAGGGGGGTAAAGGCTCAGTGTGAGAAACACATTAACAGGAATATTTCTTTTCAGTTCCGAGAAAATGTCCAGGATGTGCTGCCTGCCCTGCCAAACCCTGATGATTATTTTCTTCTTCGCTGGCTCCGAGGTGAGGAAAGAGGTGGGAGGTGTTGAAGATGGGGGGGGGGATAGCAATAGGACCTGGGTCTCCACAGCTCTGCAACAATACGTGGCTCTCAGAATCTGACTACAACAGCTTAAGTTTCACAAATCTAAAGAAGGGGAGAAAGAAGCAGAGTCCGACCAAGCCCCAGGGTCCCCCATTGCTCTCACTAGAGGTAGGCAAGGCAGCCTTGTCCTACCTTTCTTTACCTCTTCTTCCCTCAGCTAGGAACTTTGACCTACAGAAATCGGAGGCCATGCTCCGTAAGGTAAATACCGTGCTGGAGATTTGGAGATGGTATTCAAATGGGGGGAGGGGACAATCAGTGCCTCACACCCCAAGCTCCATGCCCTGTTCAGTGTGATGGGAGCTTCACAGGGCCTAACCACCCTTTCCATCTTCAGTACATGGAGTTCCGGAAGACCATGGACATCGATCACATCCTTGACTGGCAGCCCCCAGAGGTGAGCCCCACCCCCAAACACCTCAGTCTCAATTTACATATCACCCAAGAAACTGCTGGTCACTGGAGACCATGAAGGAAAGACAACAAACAGAGGTGATGCCCTTAGAAGCCATTAGTCCCACGAAGCCTTTTCTGTAAGAATAAGGAGCCGGGCGTGGTGGCGCACGCCTTTAATCCCAGCACTCGGGAGGCAGAGGCAGGCGGATTTCTGAGTTCGAGGCCAGCCTGGTCTACAGAGAGAGTTCCAGGACAGCCAGGGCCATATAGAGAAACCCTGTCTCAAAACAACAAAACAAAACAAAACAAAACAAGAATTTCAGCATTGGCTAGGTGGTAGTGGCAGACACCCTCAATCCAAGCACTTGGAGAGGCAGTGGTAGACAGATCTCTGAGTTCAAGGCCAACCTGGTCTACAGAATGAGTTCTAGGATAACCTAGGCTACAGAGAGAAACCCTGTCTCGATAAACTAAAGTATTTTAAAACTCCCTGTATGAGTTCATTTAATCATCTGAATACTATAAGGCGGGCGTTTTTGTCTCTTTTGTCCAGTAAAAAAAAAAAATCTAGCAATTTGCCCAAAGTCCCTCAGTCCCATTGTGGGTAGGATTTGAACTAAGGCCTGTTTGGCCTCCCAAACTTGTATCTGGGCCACTATAACATCTATGCTCCCACCCCAGAGTTTCAAAGTGTCCTGTCCAGGTAGAAAGCAACCACTTATCAAGGGTCTACCACTCATAAGGGTAAGATCAACAGTGGGGTCACAGTAACATGATAATCATCGCTATGGGCAGTGTGCCATCATTGCCAGCACTGTATTGGAGAGCAGTCACCTGAACCATCCTATGCAAGAGGAGGTGGGATGGAGCTCAGTCACTTGCTGAAGGACATGGAGTGTGGGAACAGCAGTGCATCTATTTAAACTATACCTGCTGGCTATCAGAATGACATTATCCATTACTAAACCAGACACAAAAGACATTGCAGGCAGGACCAATGTGCCCTGAAGCCTGAGGCCTGAAGCCAGGTCTGGCTGATACTGGGCCTGATATATTCACAGCTGTGAACAAGGCCCTCCCTTGCAAGACCCTCAGTGTTTTCACTTGGGACCAGGCAAGCCACTGCTTTGTCCCATGGCAGGATATATATAGACTTGGGTTCAATAAGTTAGTCAGATCTGGGGACTCCCAGGGAGGTGTGTAATTCCAAGGGTCATGTATCCTTCTATGCCCAGGTGATCCAGAAGTACATGCCTGGAGGCCTGTGTGGCTATGACCGTGATGGCTGTCCCGTGTGGTATGACATCATTGGGCCACTGGACCCCAAAGGGCTGCTTTTCTCAGTCACCAAGCAGGACCTGTTGAAGACCAAGATGAGGGACTGTGAACGTATCCTGCATGAGTGTGATCTGCAGACAGAGCGGGTGAGGGTCTGACTTGGTGGGGTGAGTGACTAGAGGTAGGAGAGACTGCCATGGCCCACGGTCCCAAGAACACATCCACATTCTCTCTACCATAGTCAGAGGGCTCGTTGGTCAAGAGCCCCCACCGCTTATCAGCTGTGTGACCTCAGAAAGTTCCTTACCTCTCCAAGCCTGTCTTCTCCCCACTGACAGGGTAGTCTGCACTGAGTAAAGAGATGACAGGATACTCCTCAGCTGTTATGGGGTTACATCCTAATAACATCCATTCTAAGAATGGTTACATCCATTCTAAGTTTAAAAAAATAGCATTAGTTAGAGATACACTTAGAACACATAACCCACTCAGCATCATAGCTTAGCCTAGCCTGCCTCACATATGCACAGAGTACTTACTAGTCTACAGCTGGACACTGGAAGACAGCATCATCATGAAGATCACTAGCCCAGAAGAAAATTAAAATTCAACATTCAGTCTAAGGGTTTGCTTGATGGGTAGGTGGATGATGGATGATGGGTAGATGGATGGTGGGTGATGGGAAGGTGGATGATGGGTAGATGGATGGTGGGTAGGTGGATGATGGAAGATGGGTAGGCATGGATGATGGGTAGATGGATGGTGGATGATGGGTAGGTGGATGATGAATGATGTGAAGATAGATGATGGATGATGGGTAGATGGATGGTGGGTGATGGGTAGATGGATGATGGGTAGGTGGATGATGGATGATGGGTAGGTGGATGATGGATGATGGGTAGGTGGATGATGAATGATGCGAAGATGGATGATGGATGATGGGTAGATGGATGATGGGTAGATGGATGATGGATGATGGGTAGGTGGATGATGGATGATGGGTAGGTGGATGATTGGGTAAATGGATGATGAATGATGAATGGGTGGATGGTGGTTAGATAGATGATGGGTGGGTGGATGGTGGATGATGGGTAGATGAATGAGTGTTGAGATGTATTTGTTCTTGTCTACGTGCTACTCTGGGGACAGAGTGGAGGGTTGGAAGTGTCCTGACAAGTCATGTACCTGAGTTGCCAATTCCCCAGCCTATGCTTGACCCTGGGCATCTCTCCTTGCTCATCCTCACAGCTGGGGCGGAAGATTGAAACCATTGTGATGATATTTGACTGTGAAGGTCTGGGACTGAAGCACTTCTGGAAGCCTCTGGTGGAAGTGTACCAGGAGGTGAGGAGGCCCAGAGGTGGACACACTCACATGCATGCATACACACATATGTACACACACATACATGCACACTCATACAAGTTCACACCACATGCACATACACACACACACACAAACACACACACACACACTTGGGTGACCAGCTTGGCCTGCTTTGCTCTTACAGTTCGCTTAAAGCACAAATTAATAAAAGTTGGTTTCCTTCCTAACCCCACCCTGAAAAGAAACCTTAATAGGGTCTCCTGGAAAGAGCACAGGACCTGTTTCCACAAATAGTTCCAGCCCTGTCAGTCCCTTCTTCTGAACCCTGGGCAAGTTCTCTCCTGTGTACCATCCCTACCCACCCTACACCCTCCATGCTACAATGCTTCCGCTTCCTCCACTCCAGCCTGGAGACAATTAGACCCAGGAGTGCATCTGTAAAGCACATGCCCAGTGCTGGGCAGACTTTGAAGCCTGGCACACTGCAGTAACCATGGTTACCATCTGTTGTTAGGGTAGCTGTGTGGTTTCTATGGACACTTGGTTCTAACTGTCTGAGGTGGATGCTGTCCCTTGGAGGCCAATGGAGGTGATACCTAAAAGGGTATTTCCTCTAAAACCTCTAGACAGGATACAGCAAAGGAGGGGGAGTGGAGAAGGTGTGGGCTTTGAGGGGCTTTCTTGTTTCCACAGTTCTTTGGCCTCCTTGAAGAGAATTACCCAGAGACCCTGAAGTTCATGCTCATTGTAAAAGGTAAGTGAGGTGTGGCTCCCCGTCCTGAGGCCTCCATACCCCTATCTTTCTTGATGCCTCTTCCTGGGGCAAACCATCTGATGTCTGGCTCAGAGAAAGGGCTCAGGTGCTGCTATCATCTAGTTTCACTCTAAGAGAGGCAGCTCCAAACTCAGCCCCCACCCCCAGAAACGTCTCTTCACTTCCCTATGACCATCTTTATGTCTTGGGTTGTCTGTGGCCCTAAGCTGCCCAGGCTGGCCTTGAACTCACTCTGTAGTCCACATACACTTGCAGTGTTCCTGCCTCAACCTTCAGAGTGTATGGAATTACAGAGCTACACTCCTATTTCTTCTCTTTTTCTTTCTTTTCTATTTTTGGGGACATTATTTTGTTTTTGTTTTTTGTTTGTTTATTTGTTGAGACAAGGTCTTACTATGTAGCTCTGGCTACCCTGAAACTTACTATATAGACCAGGCTGGCCTCATACTCACAGAGATCCACCTCCCCTTCCCTCCCAAGTCCTGGGTCTGAAGGCATGCACCACCATGCCCAGCTCATCCTGCTTTTCTGAGCAAGTTGTCTTCTCCTTGAAGGCCTCTGAGCCTATGCTTGTGGTTCATTTTCCTGGTATGGCACCATTCTGGGAGCTCACCAATCATTCAGGTTGCTGTTGCTCAGGTATGTAGGCTGGTAGGAATGTGGCTTGTTTGATAGTTGGTTAACTCATTGCTTGGTTGACAGATTGTCTCAGTAGCTAAGTAACTGGGGATGGGTTGAAGGGTTGACTCGGATGGCTGACTGGCTTTTAGCTTGGTTGGTTGTCTGGCTATCATTTCGATGACTGGCATGTTGGCTGGCTGGCTGGCTGGTTTGTTCTGCAGCTGAATTTGCATGGTCAGCTGGTTATTTGGAGATTGACCCTTTGTCTGAATGGTTTGTAGCTGGATAGAGAAATTGATTAGCTACTTGGTTGGTGGCTGATTAATTTTCTGTTTGGCCAACTTGTTCAGTTTGGTGAATTGGTAAATTGTTTGTTAGCAAGCTACCTAGTTTGTTGGCACTTGGCTGGATGTTGGTAGACTGGTTAGCTTATTGGTTGGCTGACGAGGAGGCTGATGACTGGCTCACTTGTGTGGTGGGTAGGTGACTGATGGATGGCTGGTTAGTTAGCTATTTCTTGGGTGTGGGTCTGAGCTGACTGGGTTCATTATGACTCTGTATCACTTGCTCTGTCCATTGTGGAATGGTGGCCCAGTGGCTTGATCTCTCCCTCTATCTTTCCAGCCACCAAACTGTTCCCTGTGGGCTACAATCTCATGAAGCCATTCCTGAGTGAGGACACACGAAGGAAGATCGTAGTGTTGGGAAGTAGTAAGTCCTTCCAGGGCCCTGCCCCAGGCTTCACACCTAGGCTGTAGAGTAAGGCTGGTTCACACCTAGGCTGTAGAGTAAGGCTGGTCCATCCCCAGGCTTCACACCTAGGCTGTAGAGTAAGGCTGGTCCATCATTCCTTCCAGTGCTCGGCACATTGCCTGCAGCCCCAGGCTCCTTCTCCCTCTCATTACATAGAACCGAGACACTTCCTAAGCCCCATTTCCTGCCTTGGCCTCGGGGTAAGTGAGGAACAAGGCGTCCCTGTCCCCTCACGTTTCAGCTCTAGCACTTCTCAACCTCGGCTTTATGTGCCCTGGCTTTCTCTCTGCACTTGCAAACCCAGTGCTTTTAATGGCAACTTTGACTCTGAAGAATACCACCTTAGCTTATCCTCTGACATCTGTGCACATGCACACATGTGCATGTTTGTGTGCATGCACATGTGCACCTACACACAAGCCATATGGACAATATAATTTGTTTTTATAAAACCAAATGTACTGGGCTAGAATGATGACTCGGCTGCCACCAAGGTCAATGACCTGAGTGTCCCCAGAGCCCACATGGTAGAAGGAAAAAATTGACACCCACAAGTTATCCTCTGAACCCCACATGTATGTTGTGTTCTGTGACCCACCCACAGACAATAAATATGATTTTAAACATAACAAAATAAAACATATATATTAAACATATTTTAGAAGGAAATGCAAACAGAATAAATCATTTTAAAGGTATTATTTGTATTTTCCCATCTTCCCAATTTTGCATATTACTATAAGCAAAAAGTGATAAGAAAAAAATGTACTTTTAATTCCTCTTTTTGTTTTGCATTTTAAGATGCAGTGGCCTCAAACTCACTATCCTCCTGCCCCAGCCTCTTGAGTGCTGAGACTAATATCATTGTATGCCATTCCCCTGACAAGAGTTTTTAAAAGTGGCAAAGTGGGTTGTGGGTATATCTTAGTCACCAAGCCACATGTGAGGCCCTGAGATCCATCCATGGCACTGTTAGACAGACAGACAGACAGACAGACAGACAGACAGGATAAGATGAAGAAAACTAATTCTCAAACCCTGTCAGTGAGCCAGTACTTGGAGGACAACCATCCCTTAAGCAGAGTGCTCAGTTCCTCTGTGAAGGAAGATCTAGAAACAGTGGCTGGAGTCTTATGTTCCTCACTTTCTCTTTCTTCCCAACACCCCAGCTCCTACCTCTACCCATTTCCGAGAGGAATGAGAGCTTGATAGATGAGAAAGCAGCCTGGCTGTGGGGAGGCACTAAATCCTGGAGCAATATTGACCCAAGTCCTCTGTTCCTCTGAGGCCAACAAGGCTCAGTAATTTGGCCCTAGTGTTCCAGGTGCTGTGCTGTTTCCCACTTCCCACTGGAGGGAAGGACTTCTCTACTTCCATAAGGGTTAATTAAGTTTAGCTGCAGGGCTAGGACCATAGCAATCCTCAGCACTCAGGACTGCTAGAGACTCACATCATACCTCACGGTTGTGACGATGAGGGAGGCAGGTAATTCTCTAGACAGAGCTGCTCCCGCCACAAGATCTTACTGACTGACTGAGTAATCTCAACAAGTCCTGAGTTCACCGTGCTTTAAAGTCCCCTTGAGACATTCAAGCTACTCTCAGGTTTACTACTCAAACTCATGGCTTGGAGACCTTCAAGGATATCCAAACCCATCAGCCAAGGCCAAACATGTTTCCTTAGCAACTGGTTGCTAGGAATATTTTCTACAGCCTGAGATCTAGATGACTTGGGAGTTATCCCTGGCAGTCTAACTCCCTCAGTGTTTAGAGACACACGTTCAGGGTGTCCTGGTGGGTATAGGAGGCTGTCTGGTCCCTTCCAGATGTGATAAACATCATTGAATCTTCCTCCTCCCAGACAGCTGGAAGGAAGGTTTGCTGAAACTCATCAGTCCTGAGGAACTGCCTGCCCATTTTGGGGGGACTCTGACTGACCCAGATGGGAACCCCAAATGTTTAACCAAGGTACGCAGAGCCTGGGTCCAGGAAGAGGTTGGAGGAGTATAGCTGGGTTCCTTTCCTACCCACCTACTCATTTCACAAACATCTCCAGATAGACCTCTGGGTATAGAGACCGGCTGTTGAACTAGGTGTGTCCAGCTTATCAGGACTTGATAATGAGAAGATGTGCAAAGATGAAATGGGGAGTTTTGATTCAGAGTTAGGCTGAAAGAAGCTTCCAGAGGATGCCCTCCTAGAGAGCCAAGAAAGGGTTTGGGGAAAGGGAGTGAGAATCTTCCCAATAGTGATAAACGTGTCTCTCACAAGAGAAATGACTCCAGAATCTATTATAGATCAACTACGGTGGGGAGATCCCCAAGTCCATGTATGTGCGAGACCAGGTGAAGACCCAGTATGAGCACTCAGTACAGATTAGTCGTGGCTCCTCACATCAGGTGGAATATGAGATCCTGTTTCCAGGCTGTGTCCTCAGGTAGGAACAAATGGCCGCTCCTCCCACAGCTGGGCTCTGGCATCTCAGGAGCCTGTCACACTGATCAGCAACCTGTCCTTTTCCAGGTGGCAGTTTTCATCTGATGGTGCAGACATTGGCTTTGGAGTTTTCCTTAAGACCAAGATGGGGGAGAGGCAGAAGGCAGGGGAGATGGTGGAGGTGCTAACCAGCCAACGCTACAATGCCCACATGGTACCTGAGGATGGGAGCCTCACCTGCTCGGAGGCTGGTGTCTGTAAGTCCACCTGAGCTGTGCACTGGCTCTGGAGACAGGAGCCACCTTCACATGGTTTAGAGGATTAACATGGGCAGTGGCCCCTTTCCCCAGACACACAGCCCAGGTTAGAACCTTCACTCATTCTCAAGTCACATTCATGAACACTTACTGTGTGCCAACAGTCAGACACATGGACCCCAAAGAACTGAGGATTCTTGGATCACAGGACACAGGCATGGGACAATAGGCAGGTGGCACTTTTCTCATGAGGTCGCAAGAAGTAAGCCAACTTACACGCAGCCTCAAAGCTCAATGTCATGTGACCCCATGACAGTCTCAATGTAGTTGCACAAGTGCAAAACTGTGCCCAATCTGGGAAGGACCATTGTTTAGGTGACCCATTGTCTGAGGATTAAAACCATTACTTCAGGCTTTGCCCAGCACCTACTTTTTCCAAGAGGACTAGGAAGCTTCTGTTGCTCTCAATATATGCTTCATCATATATATTCAGCATCCAGGTGTGAATACACCTGAATTAATATAATTAACATCCATTGTTCTTGCCATCTGTTGATGTAACTAAGCCAGGCTGTGTAATTGTCAAGAGGAGGTAGTTTCTGTCTACAGGCTCTGCTCAGGGCAACAGGTCCCACGGGGAGGTAAAGGACACAATGGGGAATTACACCAGCTCAGCGAGTACAGCCAGTCGGAACTCATCTTTCCATCTGTCTCCTAGATGTCCTGCGCTTTGACAACACCTATAGCTTCGTCCACGCCAAGAAGGTCAGCTTCACAGTTGAAGTGCTTCTCCCAGATGAGGGCATGCAGAAATACGATGAGGAGCTCACCCCTGTCTAGGTGGATCCCCCACTTCTCAGAGACCCCCAATCCTCTGTTTTCTCTCTTCTTTTATTCCTAAAATTGATCATTAGTCCGGCTTACTCTGTGACACGTGAGCAGAGAGAGATTTCCCAGAGAAGATTTATCTGCTGTAATCAAAATCTAAAATTATGAAAGGTTGGAGGTGTAAAGATTGCAAAAGAGAAAGCCACGAGGGGAGGACAGGAGATGTGGCCCAAGGATAGGAAATAACTCTACTTGACTTCATCTCTCCTAAGACGTTTGCACTTGAGTCCCTCCCTGTGAACTGTGAGCAGCTTGGGCTGAGATTATCAGAATCCTTTTTTATCTCCATTCACTATATAGTAGATGCTTACTGTATTTCTATAAGTTAGACAGAGGACCAGAAGGCAGGAATCACGAGGCTCACAGAAATGATAAGAGAGACCAGACAGCAGATTTCAGCACCCCGGACAGCGCCGCCCTTGGCGAAGACCCAGGCCAGCCAATCAAATAGTGCTTTCCTTTTGGGCGGCTCAGATACAAAAGCTCTATACCTCTGGAAGGAGGTGCCTGCTTCTGATTTTGCCTGACCCAGGGGCACATTATTCTCATAATCACTTCCTTCCTTTTGAACTCACGGCTCATATTTTAAGCCATTAAAAGAATTTCCCCCCGCCACCCCCACCCCCCGGGCTGGAGAGATGGCTCAGCAGTTAAGAGCACTGGCTGCTGCTCTTCTAGAGGTCCTAAATTCAATCCCACGTGGTGGTTCACAACCATCTGTGATGGAATATGATGCCTCCTTGTATGCAGGTGTACATGCAAACAGAGCACATAAATAAATCTAGGAAAAAATTTCAAAAAAAGAAGGAAAGAGAGAGGAAGGAAGGAAGAAAAGGAAAGAAAAGAAAAGGAAAGGAAAGGAAAGGAAAGGAAAGGAAAGGAAAGGAAAGGAAAGGAAAGGAAGGAAAGGAAAGGAAAAGAAAAGAAAAGAAAAGAAAAGAAAAGAAAAGAAAAGAAAAGAAAAGAAAAGAAAAGAAAGTCAATACCTCCTCTCAGTGCTGCTAGGTAAACAACAACATAACAATAATGGCTGCTGTTTGCTAAGGATTGTCACTGTTCCAAGAGCTTTCAAGGGAGGCTCATGCCATCCTCACACCACCACCATACACCTTATCAGAGCCACTTTATGAATGAAGAAACCAAGCTCAAAGACTAAGTAGTCACTCGGTGACATATAGTCTTAAGTAACAGGTCTAGGACTGGGGGGTTTTGTTCTTTAGTCAGAAGACATTGCTCTAAATTACTCCATGATGGCCCCTCATAAGATCCTGCTCTGACAAGAAGATATGGAGTGTTTTCATCGTCCTGCGTCTTTAAGTAGAGTTATTGAATATCCCTATCCATCTAAGCCCTTTTTATAGATGGAAGAGATAATCCCCCAAATTGGGCAGCCCAGCTAGTGGTAGACTCACAGTGAGTGAGGAGGTTGTCCAGGAAGCCTAACAGAGGGATGGAAGGGCTTGTCCCCCTTGTCCCGTGACCTGTCCTCTGCTCACACAGACACGAGAATGATCACCTGATGCTTTCCATGCCCCTGGAGAACTGGAACAAGGCACCCATAATGAACTGGGGCTTCCCCAGTGATCACTAATTAAGAAAATGCCTTACAGGCAGATCTTATGGAGGCATTTTCTGAACTGAGGCTCCTTCCTCTCTGATGATTCCAGCTTGTGTCTAGCCATAACAGAAACTGAGCTTCCAACAGCATTGGCTTCATGTTCTTCAGCCAGTGGTTGGTATAACTGGACCAGAGCCAAGGTGCCCTCTTCACCTTGTGACCTCCAGGTTTCTGAGTGATGTCCCAAACAGGGTGAGACTGTCTCCTGCTTTCTGAGCAGGCAGGGGAGGGAAAAGTAACTGAAATCACAAAAGAAGAGAAGAAAGATGGGAAAGAGAAAGCTGTCACACTTTGAAAGACTCTTTTTGAGTGATATGGATGGTCTTTAAAATGTATTCATTACCTGACATTAAAGTTTAACTGAACATCCCATATCTTTTCAAAACTATTTACCTGTTCCTTAGTAATTTTACAAGTGAATACAATGTGTTTCGGTCATAGTCACTCCTCTTCCTCCCTTCCAATGCCTCCCAGAATCCCCTGCATACACATTTCCTCAACTCCATGTTTTCTTTTGTTTTTCTAACCCACTGAGTCCAACCAGAGCTGCCCGGATGCTCGATGCTTATGGATGCTCCAGCCACAATAGCATGGGCAACCTGCCATGAGCCACACTGTTGAAGAAGATAAACCCTTCCTTCCAGAGGCCACCAACTGTCAATAGCTCTCTGGCTTGGTGGCAGGCCTCATGAATCCCTTCCCTTTACGTACTGGAGTACTGCATGATTGATGATATTGCAGCTACTTCGAGACTGAGTGCATTGGTCCCACCATACTCAGAAGATTCCTTAGCCTTAGACTCTTAACAAACTTTCTGTCCCCTTCTGTGCCCTGTGCAGGGAGTGACAGGGATGTTCTCCACTTATTCTCTGCACTCTGGCCAGTTGTGAGTCTGTACTCACTACTGTGTCCTGAGGAGAAATGATCCTCTGCTGTGGGTGGGAGTTACATCTGGGCATAATAAGGTTAAAACCTTAGACTCTGTGATACCACACCCCTTTAGCGAAGCAATAGCAGTTGGTCCTATGACCTCTCCCGACATGGGTTCTTGGCCAAGTTTACAGTACCAGCGTGAGCTGCCTCCTGCAGAATAGACCTTCATTCTGATTGTGGTGGGGGCATCCAGAGAACGCTGCAAGTTGGAAGAAGCAATTATGTGGACATGGTGTGTCATGGGGAGAGATAAGACTCCAAGGACGGTGGCTCTGAGGGGCCATCAGAAGTCATGGAATGTGTCTACCAAAGGAGAACTTGGGAAGATTCAGCCCCACATGATCTGGTCGGAAGACTCTTCCTTTAGGCACAGAGCAGAAAAAAGGGACTTCCTACACATTTGTGAGTGTATGGTCACACACACACACACACACACACACACACACACACACACACACACACTTCTGAGGTCACACAAATATTTCTTCCAAATAAACTATTTCATTAAGGGGCAAAGGAGAACAAGGTCTCTCTATGCAGCCCAGGCTGGACCTCAAACTCACATTCTTCCTCCCCCAGCCTCTCAAGGAGTGGGGCTGCAGGCCTGAGATAGCATGTGTGGCTCAGAAAATCCTTACAGGCGGAATACCTCAATGCTTTGCTAAGACTGGCAAATCTTACACCTGGATCTACCATCAGGTAGGACAACTCAGTCATTTTAAAGTAGATACCTTTTGTTACAATAGTGATAGCCAGCAGCAGTGGAGTCACCACCCAGATGAATGTCTTTCTGGCCATTCTCCTGTGATCTTTTTAGTTGCTTCAGATAATTAGGAATTTCACACTGAGGGAACAAAGGCTCGAGAGCATTAAATGATTTGTCCAGAGCCACACAGCCTATTGGGTCCGTTCTGCCCTGACTGAAGAGTGCCACAGGCCGAGTGGTGGCATGTGGGGTGACCTTGGGAGCTTGTGCCTGCAATGACAGCTCAGGAGTAGTTCACTAAGAGCTCACTAGGAGACTGGTCACCATGAGCACTTGGACCAGCTGACAAGCGCATGTTAGGATATGCTTCCCCCTAGTGGCTATTTTGAGTGTTCCCGAAAACTAGCCAGGACTTGCCTGGGAACCTAAATGCCAGACTGTTTGTTCTAGGACAAAAAGCCACAAGGGCATTTTGAGCTCCTTGAAGCTCATATGGAATATCTCTAGAAGGTCCCCCTTACAGAGGAATTGGTACAACAGAAGACAGTAAGACCCCCACCAACAGAGGCCAGCAGGGACTACAATGGACCCCAGGCATCTTCAGGAAAGAGTGATGGGCAGAAGGCCACACTTCCTTCGAGGTGGCAGGCAGACCTTAGCCCCTCTCCTCTGCTCTGCCTAAAGCTGCAAGTTAGGTGTGACTGACCCTGGCCTGAGCCCTCACAATCTAGGTTTTGGGGCCAGAGAGAGAAACTCATTATGGGGAAGCAACCTCTACCCACGTCTGGATTAGCAGAGCCTTTGAGAGGATCCCATGTCTGTTGCTAAGGCAGCAGAGGAAGCCAAGACAAACTGACTATAAGTTTTTAATTTATTTTCTTCTTCTCCTTCTGTTCCATCTATAGACCAGGCTGGCCTTGAACTCAGAGATCTGCCTATGTCTGCCTCCCAAGTGCAAGAACTAAATGCTTTAGCCACTATGCCTGGCTCAAGTTTTTAAACCCAAGAGTTTGGGAGGCATGTAACTCTTTGACATCCTTACACTCTAGGAGAATAACAAGTACCGCCCCCTATGCTGTGAGATGCTGGTCTCCGCTGTCTGCCTGGGGCATTGATCGTTTGATTTAACTCTCCTAACAATCCTTTCCTAAAGTCCTCTGCAGCAGCCACAAGCAGGCCCACTTCACAGATGAATAAACTGAGACTGTAGGCCTCAAAGCTTGAAAGGCAGTAGTGCTACCCTTGGTATCCTCAGAGGATTGCCTTTGGGACAGCGCCATTACTATGATATTGAAATCTGAGGACACTCAAGTCCCTTATATAAAGTGGCATTGTGATGGTTTGAATCTGACGTGTCCCCCAAAGGCTCTTGTTTGAATGCTTGTTCCATGGTCCTAGATTGGTACTGTTAGGAGGTGGGGCCTGGCTGGGACCAGTCTTTGAAAGCTTTGCCTGAGCTCTGCTTCCCACCCATATTCTCTCTCTCTGCCTTTTGGGGTATGAGGAGTCTCTCACACTCCCACAGTCTCTCCTGCCGTGATACTATAACCTCCCACTGGAACCATGAGACAAGTAAACTCCCCCCCCCCCCTTAAGTTGTTTCTGTCAAGTGTTGTGGTCAATGGGAAAAGCAGCTAATCTAGGCGTGACAAGATCGTCCAGCCACACAGGCACACATCTGCTTACTAATCACACTGAGTACAAAGCAAATGCTACAGAAGTGCCCTGGTGACAGGGGTGGTTTTCAAGACAGGGTTTCTCTGTGTAGCTGTGGCTGTCCTGGAACTCACTCTATAGACCAGGCTGGCCTTGAACTAGGAGATCACCAGCTTCTGCCTCCCTCTCGGGTGCTGGGATTAAAGGTATGTGCCACCATTGCTCAGTATGCACAAATGTTCTTAAACTGTGTTATGTATAGAATTGTGGCAGCGTGTTTGCATGCATACCATTTGTTTTCCAAATAGTCCTCATTTGTGGTGGGTTGAATCTGCAGATGTGGAACATGTGGATACACATGACCAACTCTCTCCTAGGCTGTATCAGCCAGACTCCTCCCTGTCTGGAGGGTTAGACTTCCTGTCTCTCCAAGCTTCAACTAGCCTGGTTTCTTACGCTAGAAAGCCACCCAGCTCACTGACACTGATGACAGTATCTGCTCATGGTGACACCTACATCATCACCTACTGTGGCTGAAACGGTGGGGTCTGAGGAGCCCTTCCCACCCACCAGAGTTTTCCAATAGTGATACTTGATCACTTAGCCCCTCTAAGTCTTGACTGTGGAAATAGGCCCTCCACACAGAGGTACAGCCCTGTGTATAGCAAGGCCTGTGTCTACTGTGTGGACTCAGACCAGGCTGTGGGGCTGGCTGTCCCTTAAATCGGAGGCTGCCTAGTGGTGTCCCTCTGTCCCTAGCAGAGGGTTCATGGAGCCGCTAGGGCAAAGGGTGTCTTCGAAAAAGAATAGGCAGCCCATTTGAGATCTATTTGCCCAGCTTCTTGCCTGTGGAGCAAAGCTGGCTGGTAGGAACTGGATCCAGAGCTAGCAGCTGGTTTTTCAGGAATTAATAAGCTGTCAAACAGCCATGTCAACCTTCTATTGTGGTGACAAAAATGCCTTTCACAACCTGAGAGAGGGATTATTGGCTCTCATGGTTTCTGAAGTTTTAGGTTGTGGTTGATTGGCACCCGTCACTGTGAGCCTGGAGGAAGGCAGAATGTCATGGGGGAAAGGATGTAATTGGGCAGAGACACTCAGTCTTGGTGCTCAGAAGCAGAGACTGAAAAGGGCAGGGTAAGAAGTGACCTTCAGGAGTAGAGCTTGTGTGTGTGTGTGTGTGTGTGTGTGTGTGTGTGTGTGTGTGTGTAGGAGATGGTCATCACTATGAGTACTAAAAGCAAAAATGATCGGAGTGTTCATCCCTTGATGCAGGAGCAACCTCCCTGGGGCCTTTCTCACAGAACACTAAAAAGACATTGTCCTCCAGCCAGAGGCCGGCGAGGGACAGACCTGCCTCATTGAGACAGCCATATCCAGAGGCTTCTAGAAGCCACTGAAGGTCAGAGTTCCTCAGGCTGCAAGTGGAGGGCTATGATTCAAACCCATATTTTCTTTTTTTTTTTTTTTTTGTTTGTTTTTGTTTTTCGAGACAGGGTTTCTCTGAATAGCCCTGGCTGTCCTGGAACTCACTTTGTAGACCAGGATGAGCTTGAACTCAGAAATCTGCCTGCCTCTGCCTCCCGAGTGCTGGGATTAAAGGCCAAATGATCAGAGTGCCCATTTTGCGCCACCACCATCCTGCCAAACCCACATTTTCATTAGCTGTTATCATCAATCCTGGAGATGAAGGGTTAGAATGGAGCAGGTCAAGAGCAGCGAGCCACTGGGAAAGCTCAGTCTTCACAAAGGAGCCCAGGCAGACTTCAGCCCAAAGCTGATCCAAAGCTCATTGGAATTGTTGAGCAATCCTCAAACCCAGCAAAGCCGTGCCTATGTACCATTCTTTTCTATCAAGTGTTGATGCTATGACAGGTGGCCCTGAGATTGTCACCAGTTGTACCAATCTGGAGAAGCTGAGGTTAGTAGAATTCTAGAGACTCGTTTGTTTGCTGATTTGTTTTGTTTTTGTTTGAGATGGGATCTCATTATGTAGCCCTGGCTAGCCTAGACTCTGTGTAGACCAGGTTGGTCCTGAGCTCACAGAGATCCACCTGTCTCTGCCTCCCAAGTGCTCAGAGAAAGGTATGTACCACCAAGCCTGGGTAGCCGTTTCTGTCTCATGACCCTTCCTCAAGCTGTCCTTTGATTTTCCTCTTAGAGCATGAAGCCATTATCCTTGGCTAACACAACCTATCTCCCGTGGTACAATGGTAAGGGTCACTGGTGAACCTCAGGACAATCTATAGGGCCTCCAGGACTCCAAATGCTTCTAGCCCCTGAGCCATCTTCTCACCCCTATTGAGATTATGTATATCTACCATCAGCAGCCTCACTGTTGGACTTCTTTTCTATGCAGCAGCTACCTGTAACAAGTTACTGTCTAAGTATTAAGTGGAAAATTCCAGAGACAAGCAGTGTGTAAGTCTTGAATAGCTCTTAATGTACTATGTGATTTCCATCATTCTATCTTATTATTGCCACTGTAGTTGCTTGCACAGGACTCTCCTGTAGCATGTAGTGTAAAAAAATAATCCATGCTAATCCGGCTAGACACCCGCGCTCTCCCCAGCCCCCATGGTTCCTGCGGCCAGCTGCTGCCAGGCTACTCCAATCTTCCCAGGCCATCCACCCCTGTGGCTAGCCTGTAGAAAGCCAGCTACAAGTAGTTCAGATTCCCTTAGCCCCATAAAATGATAATACCAGAGACTTGTAATATACCAGCCAGATTTATAACAGTAAATCTCCAACCCCAAAATGCCCACGCAAAGAACACAAAAGTCAATTGATATAAATAGAAGCTACACTCCTAGATCAGGCAAATTTTCCCCACATTACTCTATTTCCCATCTATGAAATCCCTAGCTACTTGCAGCTTCTCCAGACCACATGGGTCAGCTTCATCCCTTCCTTCTGCTTCCATTTTGTCTCTCATACTGTCTCACCTGACCTCTTCCTCCTCTTTCCCCTCTCTAAAACTTTTAGCGCCACCCCTACTTTCACTGCCCAATCACAGGCTTTAGCTTTATCTGACCAATTAAGACTTCACCTGAGTACAGGCACCCCTTTTGAGGGAGCAGAAATAACAGACAGCCATGCAAAATACTCTCCTAAGAGTCAAACTGCCACCATCCTCATGAGTTCAACTGTGTACAGTCACAGATGGGCTTTGTTGACTTGACTGTTTTTCATAGGACAGTGTCCAGCCACTTCTCTCAGCCAGGTCAATGCAGGCCTGTTCTTGTGGCATGAGGCCTCAGAGAACAGCTAGACATATCTAGGTCGGAAAGGACTAGGGAGGTGGTTTCATCTCTATAGCCATGGGGAAGCCATCACCCATGCTGGGTGCAGGCTTTCCTGTGTGTCTGCTTTAGGGTCACTTGTGCCCCTGTTTGCAACTCCTCAGGCATGCGCTGTAAGCCTAACGAGGTCACTGGCTTCCCAGGAAGAACCTCAGTGGAAACAAACTGGTTTGTTGCTGGGTTGATGTTGCCTAGTTCCCTGCAAGGAGGGGTGGCTTTCAGGACATAATTATTATAGTTAATCCCTATTCCTGTATGTGCCAGATAAGACACAGTATATAGGGTCTGCTGGCAGCTGTGGTTTGAGGCATTCTTGAAAGGAACAGCTTCTGGGAGTCAGCTATATCACATGATTTCCCCAGCTGTGTCCAAGGGCTTTGCTTGGATGGTTTCAGAGAGGACAGGATGGGTGCATTTTTCACCATGGAAATGAACAATAGTCTTCCTATCCTAAGGCAGCCAGTGGTTAAACATCCTGCTCTGGCTCCCCTGCTAACCCAGGAGGAGGGTAGATGGCATGACTCACCTTTCCAGATCTAGATCCTAAGGAACAGAGAAGGCAAATGACCTAGCAGAGGACTCACAGCACAAACAGTTACAAGTAAGGCACAGACATGCTCTGTCTTCTATCCATTTCCTTGAATTTTCATTTCCTTTTTAATAAACAAACAAAACTCCATTGAGTGCCACATTTCCATTCGCCACACGTCTGTGGGTGAGCTGGCTCTGTTTTCCCAGCTATGGTGAAGAGAGTGGCAAAGAAAACGGATGTGCAAGTGTCTCTGCATGAAGATACAGGATTCTCTGGGTCTAAGCCCAGGAGTGCTGTGGCTGGGCCAGATGGCCATTCTCTTTTTAATTTTTTGAAGAGCCTTCATACTGACTTCCACAGTGGCTGCCCTAGTTTGCATATCACTAGCAGGGTCCCTTTTTCTCCATATCTTCTCCAAGATTTTCTAATTACTTCTTACAAGGTCTAGAATCCAGTTCATACTCCCTGCCACCACTCTTGAGAGCCCTCATCATTTGGACAATATGACCGGTGGTGGTTTGAATACACTTGGCCCATAGGGAGTGGTACTGTTAGGAGGTGTGTCCCTGTGGGAGGAAGTGTGTCACTGTGGGGTGGGCTTTGGAGGTTTCCTCCTAGGCTCAGACTCCACCCATTGTGGAACAGTCAGTCTTCTAGCTACCTTTGGATCAAGATGTAGAACTCTCAGCTCCTTCTCTAGCACCATGTCTGCCTGTGTGCTATTATGCTTCCTGCTATGATGATAATGGACTAAATTTCTGAAACCGTAAGCCAGTCTGAATGTTTGCCTTTATAAGAGTTGCCTTGGTCATGGTGTCTCTTCAAAGTGATGAACCCCTAAGTCACCACCCCACCCACAACACAAACACCTCCCATTTCTCTCCACCTAAACCTTCATTTCTGACTCCTTTTCCCCCTTTTTCTTTTCCTTGGATCTGATATTGCTCTTGAAGAAGCTTAAACACACCCCTCCCTTGTTCCCCCCATAGCCCTTCCTGCAGAGTCAGGAGACCAGCCCACTTCTCCCTCAGTTTACCTGTTCCAGAGGAAGCACCATGCTGTGGTCGTAACCTTGCTTATTCCCAGGAAGAGGAGAAGAAAAGAAGATGCCATTTTTGAAAGTTTTATTAGGCTAGCACTTGGGTTGTGATTGTCCTGCCTCTCAACCAGGCCCAGCAGCTCCTGCAGCAGGGACAGGCTGGCCAGAGACTCTGCCCTGAGTGTCCCAAATGCTGTACCTCTGTATCTTTCCCTAAGTCACTCAGCCACACTACCACAAAGTGACTTAGAATAGCTAGAAGACTGGCTCTCACTTGTCACATGATCTCAGGAGTATTCCCTGCCCCCTCTGGGCCTTAATATCCTTCTCCTCCATGGGAGAATATAACTTTTCCATCAGAAGATAGGCCCTGGGGGCTAAGAGGTACTTTAGTGGTTAGAGCACTGGCTGCTCTTGAAGAGGAACCAGATTCAGTTCTCAGCACCCACATGGTGGCTCACAACCATCCCTAACTCCAGTTTCAGAGGGGTCTAATCACCTCTTTTAACCTCTAAGGGTGCTGCACCTACATACAGACATGCAAGTAAAACACTTAGACACATAAAATAAATACTTTTTAACAAAAGATTTCAAAAGACAGACCCAGCCAGAGTTCATTCCCACTCAGCACAACCGTGGCCACTAATGCAGACAGGGTTGGGTCCCACGCCAGAACTCACTGCCACTACTCCTCAGGGCCTTCGTCTCTAAGCTTCCATCAATGTGAACCCAATCAGATGGCAGTGCCATGGACCCCAAAAGCCACGAATCCACGTTCTTTGATGTGAGTGGGCCAAACCCAGGCAAGGCACAGGACAGGGTCAGGGTGTGCTGGGCTTCCCCACTGATGGGTACAGCTTGCGCAGGCTAGAGTCCAGGAGGAAGTCCACTGACCTACAGAGAGAGAAGGCCTGGTGAGCAGATAGCCAGGGGTGAGGAGATGCAGGAAACACAGGGCGAGGGAAAGACTTGTCAATGCATGGTACTAACAGCAACCATGTCAAGATACATTTGATTATTCTCTTCCCTTAAGGAAGTCATGCTTACACCTCTACCCCCACAGATAACAGCCATCTTGCTTTTTTCTCTACAGCTGGAGAAATTGAGGCACAGTGGGTAAAGGACTCACCGTGAGGCTCAGAGTAAGCTATGCTCCACCACCAGTGAGGCGCTCTCTCTCTCTCTCTCTCTCTCTCTCTCTCTCTTAGATTTTTTTTAAAAAATCATTTCTGTAGCTGGGCAGTGGTGGCACACACCTTTAATCCCAGCACTTGGAAAGCAGAAGCAGGTGGATCTCTGTGAGTGTGGCTAGTCTGGTCTAAAAAGTGAGTTCTAGGACAGCAGGGCTATACAGAGAATCCTATCTCAAAAGAACAAAACAGGGGCTGGAGAGATGGCTCAGTGGTTAAGAACACTGACTGCTCTTAACAGGTCCTGAGTTCAAATCCCAGCAACCACATGGTGGCTCACAACCATCTATAATGAGATGTGATGCCCTCTTCTGGTGTGTCTGAAGACAGCTACAGTGTACTTACATATAATAATAAATAGATCTTTTTTAAAAAACAACAACAACAACAAAAAAAAAACCAAGATTCTGTATTTTTTATGTATATGCATGTTGTACTTGTATAAACACCTGCATGCAAGAAGAGAGCATCAGACCCCTTTACAGATGGTTGTGAACCATGGTGTCTTTGCTGAGAATTGAACTTGGGACCTCTGGAACAGCAGACAGTGATGTATCCATTGAGTATTCTCTCCAGCCTGGTCCTACCTCTAGTGCTAAGAGCAAGCACAAGACACAGGATTGGCTACTCAGAAGGTCAACGGCTAAGACATGCGCCCCTCATCTGAGCGAGCCAATGAGAATCTTCCTTGGCATCTTGACTATCGCTATGGAGAAGTTTTGATGGGGCATAAGATGTTGGGATGGACAGGACACCATGAGTCACTGGGACATGGCAGGAGAATGAAACCCACAAGGACGGAATGGGGAGAGAAGCTGAAGGATGGATTAAGGATGGATGAAGGATGGGAAGATGAAGGGTGGATAAAGGATGCTGTGTGGCAGTGGCACTCAGATGCCTAGATCCAGCCTCGTGGAAAACATCCCAAGACTTTTAGAAGCACTGGTCTTTATTTCTGTGAATTTACTTGACCTTTGTCCAGTACCCTTAAGGCTCTCTGCTTTCTTTTCTGCCACTCTGCTGCTCCGGTTCTGTGCCACAGTTCACAGCCTAACTCTACCTGCAGAGACTGATCCCTGAGACCAGAAAGGCACCTACCTGTCAATGGGGTGGATTATGACAGGGATGGCCAGCAGCCCAAGTGTGGTGGTGGTCCATTTGCGGAGAGTCGGGGGCCAGCGGGTCATAGTACCCAAGACATAGAGAGAGGCAGCACACAGACGGTTGATGGTGAAGCCTGGGATAGCCACAGAGGCCAGAGACTGCCACACAAAGGTGTCAACCACAGCCAGGGCCATTCTGGTGCTTCGGCCTGCTTCAGGGCTTGGCACCTGGAAGGTACAAAGAAAGACCTTTAGCCCAGCTGGGGCAGAGGTAGGAAACCTATAGACTGAAGCATGTTGGTGGACCAAGGAGGAAGAGCAAGCAGAGGTAGCAGGGTAGAAGGCAGCTGGGAGGAGGACTGGGCTGTACTACATTCAGGGTTGGGGGTGACTTGCCCACACCCAGGAGAGGTACCAACTGTCACTTCCTACCTATATGGTTTGGTCGGGTGGGGATGAACGATCCAACAAACAGGATTAGCTTATGGACTGCACTATGAGATGCTAACAGGGATAGGACTGTCCCCACTGCAAGACTGCATACCACCCATACTAGGGTGGGTTGGAAAGGGTTAACTAACATTTACCTCTCCTGCCTTCTTGCCTTTGTCTATGGCATCAGCCAGGACATAGGAGCTGGACACACCATAGCTCAACCACACCACAGCTGCAGGAACCAGGGAGCGGAAAGCCTCCCCCACCTCATTGGCATAGCCTGGAAGGAGAAGGCATTTAATTCTCTGGCCCTTTCCACAAGGGGGCGCTACACAGAGAGCTGCTTCTAACCCTAACCTGCTAAACTACAGTGCGGCAGGTGACCTCAGTCAAGTGACTTTACCTTTTGGTTTCTAGGCCCGTGGACTGACACCGACAATGAAGTTCATGGCTCACTGATCAAAGTCCCCAGCCGTGGTTCTGGGGATCTGCACCAGGGAGGCGACCGAAGGCCAGCGAAATTCTGAGTGTGGGCTCCACTGACCAGTGTATCAATCAAGAGCCAGGTCTTTCAAGACCTTACCTCAGCCCGCTCTTACAATCAGCACCCTACAGGAGTGTCTCGCATTCAGCCCTTTTTACAGAAGAGAAAACTGAAGCTTAGAAAGAAACCGGGAAGTCCATGGCTAGTGCACGGTCATGGCAGAAGGCAATTCACACACTCGGTTTGTGCCTCCAGAAGAGCCTCGTGGATAGAGCTGAATCCACAGGGTTATGTGACCTTGGACAAGTCCCTAGCCTTCTCCTGAGCCCTGTCTCCAGCCCAAGCCGACCAAGAACTAAAGCCCCCTTTCAGACTCCAGGTCGGCAACCCAGGACCACCGCTCCCCGCCCTCCTCCCGGAGTGGTGGGGTCGCTGCGTCTGTCACTCCCACGCTTACCCAGATAGCGCACCCACGTGTCCCGGTAGAGGTCGTGCTCGGCGCCCTGCCGCTGCTGCTCCGACATGACTTCCCCAGCGAGGTTGGAGTCACTGCAGATTAGAGTCTCACCACAACTCTGTTTCCACTAGCACTTAGCTAACACCAGGCAAGAACCCGCCGGTAGTCCGAGGCTGAAGGACGGGTCTCTCCCCCCCCCCCCGCCCCCCATCGTTATCGCCACTGCAGGGAGTGTCTGAAAATTGCCTTATACATCCAAGCCCCTCTCCTAGGCTTGGGTTTTGCAGACAGATGGTCGTGTTTTCTCTGAGCAGTTAATGCAAAATTCTCCCAGGCATGACTTGTTTTTGGAGTTAAATAGGTCAGAGTTCCAATCGGAGGATGGAATCTTCTTAGGTGTGCAGCTTCTAGGAAAGGTGTATTTCTCTGAGCTGCGGTTCGTATGTAAATGGGAGGCGTGCCAGCACTCACTGCCTTAGACAGCCGCAAGGACTAATTAATTCTAACAGTCATGCGTTCAGTAGACTCAGGTTTGCTTCCTTAAGCTCAGGCACTAGCATCGGGTCCTGTTTTACAGTAGGGAAATAGAGACACAAAGAGGACAGCCACTCTCCTGACTCATACAACTGTTTAAAAGGAAAAGGGAGTTGGGGAGTTATTACAAGGGGGAAAAGCACTCTGAATCCTCTGGGATTTCAGAGGGACAATGCTATGGCCCCTAGAGACAAATCCTACTTGGGCCGCCTAGTAGATGTAAGCCACTTCCTCCTCACCTTCCCCCACTCCCACCCCGCCCCAATGACCACGTCTGTAAAGCAAAATGGGTGAGAATGGAGAGATGGCTCAGTGATTAAGAGCGCTTACAGCTCTTCCAGAGGGCCCGAGTTCCAGTCCCAGCATCTACACAGGCGTCTCACAGTTACCTGTAACTCCACCTCGGGGGAGCACCCCCTCCCCCAAACACACACACACCTATAAATTCACGCACAGAGACACACAGATAAATGCAAATAAGTATGGTCTTAAGTCTTTTATAAGTCAGGCATGGTGTTGCATGCTTTCATCTCAGAATGTAGGAGGCAGAAACGGGTAGTATTATTATGTGCGTTCAAGACGAGCCAGTCTACACAGGGAGTTTCAGGCCTGGTCGGGGGCTACACAGTACAGAAATTTCCAGCTAGATAAGAACAGGGTTTCTGCACAGCTCTTTAGCTTTTTTTTTTTTTTTTTTTTTTTTTTTTTTTTTTTTTTTTTTTTTTTTTTTTTTTTTTTTTTTTTTTTTTTTTTTTTTTTTTTTTTTTTTTTGGTTTTTTTCGAGACACGGTTTCTCTGTATAGGCTCTTTAGCTTTTTATAGATCCGAAATGTGTATACTGACTCCCTTTGGAAGCCACCGTTTTCAGCCTGTGTCTTCTTGAAACTTGTGGGTCAGTGGGGACAGGACCCGGCTCGGGTGGGGAATGTAGATCTGTCTTCAGGACCTGAAACACCGGTAGTGCTGGAGCGGAATTAGGAGACGGTCCCTAAAGCCACGTGACGCTAACCCTCTGCCTCCCTCCCACATAGTACCCGCTGCAGACGCGGTTCACGCCCGCCGCGCCGGTCAGCGCGGAAGAACCGCCCAACCCGTCTGGACCCACCGAATGGGGCGGGGCCTCCGCCCTCACCGTGAAGGCTCTCGGGAGCGTCTGAGTGCCATGAACAAAGATGGCGGACGACTCACCGGACGAACCAATCGGGAGGCAACTTGTTAGGACTTCGGAGAACGTTGTCGCGAAAGGAGAGGGAAGGGATGCTTCTGTCTCCGTGTGCGTACCTGTGTTGTGTGTCGTGAGAGGAGAGAGGAAAGGAACAGAACGCCCTTGTGTGTGTGTGTGTGTGTGTGTGTGTGTGTGTGTGTGTGTGTGTGTGTGTGTGTGATTTTAGCCTGCTACTTGGCATCTGAGAAGTTTGGGTGTAGTGTAAGAGACCGCTAGGAAGCCGGCGATGGGCAATGAATTCTGCTCTTGGCTTTGAAAATTGATCACTTTATTCATTGGTTAATGTACCTAACAGCATTGTAAACCAAGGCTAGGCTATGCTCCTGAGATGTGTGACTAGATCCTGGGTAGCCTCGGCCCTCTCTGCTTGCCAGCCCTGCACCTGCCCAGAGCTCCCTCCGCTTCGTGAAACGAGGCTGGGCCGAGGCCTCGTTCCGAGGAAAAGGCGGACCCCGCAAGGGCCTGGGGCTTCCTTCCCGAATTCTGGACAGCCTGTAACCTGGCTCTCAAGTTGTGTGGAGTCAAGAGCTGCTGTTGCAAGGTCACCTGTGCCTGGCCCCTCTTTGCCCTGGCTCAGATGTTTGCCCAGCTTATGGCCACCTTCTCTGGCAACCTCCCACCCTGGCTACCTGCGTCCCCAGGCAAGAGGAAGCCACTGCTGCTATTACACGCCTCCACAGAGAAGGGCCTGCCAAGCCCTTGCTCCTGTCAGGAGACTGGTTCTCAGGCACTGTGGGAGACTGGACTGGGAAGTGCACTCAGTGCTGTCACAGCCCCACTTGTCATCTTTGTGTAGGGTTGCTCAAGTGGAGGATTACTTAGTGAGAGGCTTGGGGCCTTCCCACGGCCACATTGGCCCTTTCCTAGCTATGATCCCTGAAATTAATTACCCTTGTGCTTGTGGAGGGTTTCTTTCACTGGAGAACAGTGGCTGGGTACCAAAGTCCCACCCAGAACTGGCCACCATTAGTAATTAAACAGGCAGCCATGGAACTCAGGAGTCAGTGAGGTCCTCGGGGAGAGAGAGGCCCTGTTAGCCTTCCAGTGTTGACTTGGGCCACTCCTGAGATTTGGGGGTGGGGAAGGATGAGGAAGACGAGATATTCAAGGCTTATGACAAAAAGTTTCAAAGAGCTTCGGATACCCATCACATCTAGTGGCCTGCTACCTTGCAACCATCATTACAATCATGGAGATTTGCTCCATGTTCATTTAGGAGCAAGTATCTCCCCAGCAGCTGGCTTCCCTGAGTATGACATCCCAATCGCTTCACTTCTAAGGTCTTCCCTGCCACCATCCTGCCACATCCCTTCCCCTCCCTGTCTCAGCAGTCCCTGGGCAGGTGAAGTTGGCAAGGTCTACAGGGTAGACATTACAGCCGATCTCTGGAGACCCCTTAGTATTCTGGTGACGAGGACCCCTCTAGCTATTTATCCTCATTCTGATTCTGAACGGGAGTTCCGTCCAGTCTGAAGTCTTCCCTCCAGCCCAGTTTCTTTGGGCTAATTGGTTGCAGGAAAATGACTATAAAGAAACTGACAGGAAGACATTGAGGGGGCCAGGCCTGCTGCAGGGGGAGATGTTATTTGGGGGTGTCTGCCCCCTGCTGATTCATCTTCTCTTCTGCTGCTTTGTCTGGAAGCAGGACCTCCACGGTGAAACTGACTTTCTTGGCATGGATGAAGCTGTAGGTGTTGTCAAACCGCAAGACATCTGAGGGAACAGAAAACCAAGCATTCAGGCAGTTCCCTCCAAGGGTAGAGGGTGGTGACGGGACTGAGCAAGGTGGTGTGGTAGGAGATAGAGGCAAAGTGGTGTAACAGCCCTTGGTCTTCTGGAACTCAGTCTGGCTGAGTGTGTTCAGAAAGTAAAAAATGGTGTGATGCAGAACAGGCCTAGTGAGACGAGGGACAGAGACTCACATCTGTAACAGCTTGGAAGGAAAAGGTCTCCAAGGCCAAAGTCATGGCTTCATTACACTGGAAGAATAGTGTTCACAGCCACAGTGCTTGTGAGGATACTGTCTATGTATGAAACCATGGGTTTGTAGTCTATATGTGTGACCCCACTCTTCCTCACAACTCTGAAGTCAGCAACAGTCCGACTTTAGCTCAGTTCAAAGGGTCACATGGTAAGCTACAGTGGGGTTGGGCTTTCCTTCTGGTTTGCATTCCTGACCATAGTACTGTCTCATTTGGACCCTGGGAACCCCAGCCCACTCTGCTTCTCTGCAGACTGTATGAACCAGGTGCTTACCCTCTGGGAAGATTCATGGGGCCAGGATGCTCGCTGCACACCTGCCCATAATGCCAAAAGGAAAGTTGCCCAAGGGATTTGTGCTGTAATCCATATAGGGAAACACTTTTCTGACATAAAAAGAAAGAGCTTTAGCTGGGCATGGTGGTACCCCTGTAATCCCAATACAGGAAGGTAAGGATCAGAAGTTCAAGGCCAGCCTGGACTATACACACTGAGTCCAGACTGGCCATATAGACAAAGGAAAGGGTGTTGGGAGGAATGTCTAAGATACATGTAGAGGCTACGATAAATGTAGAACAATTTGTAATATTTTTGTTAATTTATGTGTAAAACCAAAACTTTTTGGCCTTTTTGTTTGCTCTACTCAGAGCTCTCTGATACTGGCCCCTGGGAGTGACACCATTTTGAAGGGAAGGTTTTCTCACATATTGTGGTGAGTGTGTCTGAGCAAGCACTTGCCAGGCTTGTTATGGACATGTGTCTCTGAAGGGACGACACCCTTTGATAGGCTGGCAGGTGAGAAGGCCTTTAGCTGTGCTTTCCTCTGGGAAGAGGGTGGACCCAGTTGGCAGTGACAGCTTCTAAGCCCTGGCAACTGAACAGGCTTGCTTTCACTCTCAGCCTGTTTCTTTGCAAGCTTGTTCCATTTCACTCAAATGCCCCTTCAAGACAGCTAAACACAGAACAAAAGCAGCGGGACCTCCCTTCTGGCCTGCTCTCTGGCTTTCTCAGCGTCTTCCCCTCTTCTCACCCCTGCATGAGGGGTGAGTCAGCATAGCACCTACAGTCTCCTAGTCCCTCATCTCTGCGAGAGGTCCTGCAGATGCCCTACTCCTTCCTCTTGGTTCTGATGACAGCCTTGGCAACCCAAGTTCACCATACTGTGATCTCCTTAGACTAGCACAGAGGAAAGGGCATCACTGCCACTCCAGCATCTAAATGTCTCAGTGTGACACTAGCCATGTACTCACAGGCCCATGGAGGCCCTGGAGGCCTTCAGGTCTAGGGCTTCTAGACATGTATTGGGTAATTAGCCCCTTTGAGCATCTTCAGGTTATCAGGGGCAGTGTCCCAAGGGAAAGATGCTGTCTTTAGGGAAGCAGGACAAAAGGTATCCTCTTGCCCTCCCATGTATGTAGTGGAAAATGTCTAAATTACAGGTCTGGGGCCAGAGGTTCGGGTTAGAGCTCTTGCCTAGCATGCAGGGAGCTCTGGGCTGAGTTCCTGTTGCTTCATAATTACTCTATTCACATTGGCTTCCTTTTGTTTTCCTTATATTCCAGATAGAGTATTGATTTTAAAGCTATATGTAGGTGTGTTACATTTCTGTGAGTTTCATTTCAGAATAGTAATGAGGACAGTAGACACTGTAGGAAGGAAATGTTGGTTCTTGGATTCAGAACCACTTCTCTGGAGTTATCTGGCCCTCAGAAGCATGGCCCTCCCACAGGTAAGCTCTACTTAATCCATGGTTTCTAAAACCCTGCCTCCAAATGGCACCCGGTCCTACCTCTCCTACCTTGCTGCCTTTCCATCTGGGAAGGGGAACCTTATGCTGTGGCCTGACTGCTCCTCCAGCAAATAAGCAGACCCCAGGCAGGTAAGTGTTCTTGTAGGGAACAGATCCAAGAAGGAGTAAAATAGATTGAGGATTTGCAGTTCCATCTTGGTTGTATTGAAAAGCTGTTTATCCTTCAGATATGAGAGAGAAGCAACTGAATTGGATACCTCCAGCCCCTCCATGGTCTTTGGGGGAAGCACTTCCTTGATCTGAGACTCTTGTAACATTAAGGATAAATGTCTTGTTTCTTGGACAGTCTGTGGCTAGAGAGCCTCTAGTATCCTCTCTTTGTGTCTACACTAGTAACATAATATGTAACAGAGCATCTCTTGTCTATATATACCATAGCTTCTTCATCTCTTAAAGATTTATTTTAATTTATGAGTGTCTGTCCTCATGCACATTAGAAGATGGAATCAGATCCTATTACAGATAGTTGTGAGCCACCATGTGGGTGCTAGGAATTGAACTTGGGACCTCTGGAAGAGCTCTTATCTGCTGAGTGGTGTCTCCAGCCTCAAACTTCTTCATGTTTTAAAGAAAAGTCAAGCTTGAGTGTATGATGAGCTTTCTCCTTTGTGGGTAGCATTGTCTAGCCTGTGCTAAGCCTTGTTCTTGGTGCAGCAGACTGCATGCATTCTCCTGAGACCTGGCTGCTCTCTAAGGATGACCCTGCTCCTCGGGGAGCCCGATCGTGCACAATGTACCTGAAGGTAGGGAGCACCAGAACTGCAGGCTACTGGATAGAAGGGTCTGCAGGGCTAGTGCAGATACCCCTGTGCTACTGCCTCAGCAACGGAGCCCAGGATGTCTCCCACTTTCCCCATAATCTCCAGGAACGCCCTGCTCTCCGGTTGCCCTGGTAATAAAAACACTGATGGGTGCAGGTGCTGAGACACATGCTCTGTCTCTGACATCACACCATAGCCTCACAGATCTTATGACATGTGAGCTGGCATCTCTGTAAGATCCCAGTTGCAGCAATCAGGAAACAGACTTAGGAAGGCTGAGTCATTTGCCTAAGTCTACACACATAGCCAGTGGGCAAGCCCAGCTCAGATCTGAGTGCAAAGCCCTGGCTTGGCACTTTTCTACCCTCCATCCTTTGGCTCTGTTGGGAAGGGAATTAGAAATTTACCTGGCTGGTGTGTAGCTGGCATATGCTTGTTCTTTTTATACTACTATACTAATACTATACTATATATACTATACTGTATATACTATACCATACCACATAACACTGTAGAATCTATTTACAGAAATAGAGAAAGAGAAAGCCCTCTCTAAGTATCCTAAGTTAGTGTAGGTCTCCCAGAGTTCCTTTCTGTATATACTCTTTCCCCTCAACCTCAGTGAACATGTACCACACACGCAGCATTTCACATTTACCTGCTTAATGTGAATTACCATCTTTCCTGTCGGTGTGTCCTCTTTAATGGCTCCATGGTGCTTTGCTGTTGTAATCGATGGACCTTTTTGTGGCCATATGCTGTGCCACTGGCTTTATCAGCTGCTAGGAACTTCTTGGTCCCTCTAGCTTTATGTATTTGTAAAGGTTTCTGTTGGATACATTTCAGGACTATAACTTCTGGGTTGAAGGGATTTAAGCCAATACCAAATGACCTTCTGTGAGGGTTTCTGTCACCCTCTCGTGTCCTGGACCTACTTTTTGGTCAACCTGGAAGTGAGTGGTGCTCAGAGTTCAAGGCTGGCCTTTTTTTGGCATGCTATGCCCTGTGGAGAGTCTCCCCACCCACACAATCAGTTCTGTGTCTCCTGCTTCTAACTGTCCATGCCCAGCTCCCAGAAGTAGGTGTTCTGAACCCCTGTTCTCACCTGTTACAGTGATTCACCTCTACTTGGGAATATCAGGGCAGAGCCCTAGCCAGCTGTTAGCTATCTGGAACCCTTTAAGCAAGGCACTGCATTTTTCCAATTCTACTTTTCCTGTGAAAGGACAGGTGACCCCAGAGAGTGCCCCTTCCTGTTCTAACACCGTGAGGTGACCAGTCCTCTGAGGAAGGGATACGTCATAAGCAGAAAGGTAATGTGCTTCAAGTGTTGCCAAGACCCAGATACTTACAGATGCCTGGCTCACTGCAGGTGAGGGTCCCATCCTCAGGGACCATGTGGGAATTGTATCTCTGGTTAGGCAGCACCTCCGTCATCTCCCCTGCCCGCTGCCGTTCCCCCATCTTGGTCTTCAGGAAAATCCCAAAACCCACGTCTGATCCCTCCGACATAAACTGCCACCTGCAGAGGACATCCACCTGTGTGTGTATGTGTGTCCATGGCAGCTGGGTCCTTCTACCCCAGCCTACCCACTGGCATTTACAAAAGCACCCAGTCCTACCTGAGGACACAGCCCGGGAAAAGAATCTCATACTCCACTTGGTGGGAGGAGCCTCGGGAGATCTGCACGGTGTGTTCATACTGCTGCTTCACCTGGTCTCGCACGTAGTACTGCTTGGGAATGTCACCCCCATAGTTGATCTAGAAGCAGAGCATAGGTGACCTGGGGTGCACATCTGAGGTAGGGTCCTCCCCACTGACATCCAGCCGGTGGCCCATACCTTAGATTTACACTTGGGGTTTCCATCAGGATCCGTCATGGTGCCTCCGTATTCCACAGGCAACTGGTCAGGGCTGATATGTTTGAGTAAAACCTCCTTCCAGTTTGCTGGCAGGAAAGAGAAGGACAGAAAGGTATCACTGGGCAAGACTTTATATATATGCTGGTCATGGGGCACAGTTGCCAGCAGGAGAACCATTAGTTTGAGGCGGGAAGGTAGCACTTCCTGCGCATGTGATATGTGCTTATGGAGTTAGGAAGAGCTACTACCCAGAAAACAACCCTGCCTGGTCCAGGATTCAGAAACCGGGGGCTGCTGTCATCATGGCAACTGACCAGCTCAACAACCTCAGGAACCTACTTCATTCTGAGCTGCCTGCTATGCAGGATTGTGAGGGCAGCAGAATGAATTGAGGATATCTAAGAGGGCTTTGTAAATTAGTATATTACCTCTCCCAGGAAAGGATACAAACATCAAAATAAAAGCCAAACAGACAAAGGTGGGGACTGTATCCCGTGCAGAGGAGCATGCGGCAGGACCAGAAGTCTTGAATCCACAGGTTCTCACCCAGTGATGCTGATCTCCCATCTTCTCCCACACTTCACTGAGCTGAGTCATGACTTACTAAGTGAGTACCTCACTGTAGAATGACCTCTTAAATGGGCTTGTCTGTACTCCGCCCACGTCACTTGTGTTCTTGTTTTAGGCTGATTGGCTGCTTTTTGTTGTTTTTCTAATCAAACCCTCTCCTGATTGGAGCAGCAATGCTGAGAACCATTTTCCCAATAAATACTAGCCTGGGGCTGGTGAGATGGCTCAGTGGTTAAGAGCACTGACTGCTCTTCCAAAGGTCCTGAGTTCAATTCCCAGCAACCACATGGTGGCTTATAACCATCTGTAATGGGGATTCGATGCCCTCTTCTGGTATGTCTGAAGACAGCTACAGTGTACTCACATACATAAAATAAACTTAAAAAAGAAAAAAAAAGAAAAAAAAAAGAAAAAAGAAATACTAGCCTGGCACAATACCTTAATACCACAAACCATTCTAATTATATAGACTATCAGCTGACTATAAGTCAGCAGCTCCAGGCCGGGGACTAGCCTAGTTAGTATCCTCTGCACAGATGACTGTAACTCTGACCGTCCTGTGTCTGCCCACCCTCAGGTATCTGTAGCCTTGGGGGTCATTTCATTGGCACTGCTAAACTCCAGTGACCACACTGAAGTAACTTTTATCTCTCCTCTGTTGGGGATCTCGTTTCTTCCTAATGTGCCTAAGGCACATTTGGTTGAAAGAATTTTAAGTGTGGGTAGGAGAACAGACTGAACCTCCTACATAGCTCTGCTGCCAGGGAACCAAACCACCTCACACACTTGGTGGGTGGTGGCAGCAGTAAAACCAGAAACCATAAAAACCTATTGCTTTGACTTTTATCTTCTCCCAGCTGAGCAGGAAAGCCGGGTTAAGGGAGAGACCTTCCCATCTCTAGGAAATCTCGGCCACAGCCAACGCTGGGACTTTGGTACCTAAGCCCCTTTGTTTGTGACAGGGCCGCTGTAAACAACGCTGGCCTTGAATTCACTTTGTAGTTTCAACCTGCTTCTGCCTCCTTTGTCCTGAGATATTATAAATGTATTTTTGTTCTTTTAAAAAAACTCTATTGCTGGGGCTGGTGAGATGGCTCAGCGGGTAAGAGCACCCGACTGCTCTTCTGAAGGTGATAAGTTCAAATCCCAGCATCCACATGGTGGCTCACAACCATCCATAACGAGATCTGGCGCCCTCTTCTGGAGTGTCTGAAGACAGCTACAGTGTACTTACATATAATAAATAAAATAAATCTTTAAAAAAAACTCTATTGCTGTCATATGTATGTGCAGTGCATGTGCGTGTTGGCGATGGTGCATATGTGGGAACAGGAAAGCCTTTAGGAGTTGTTTCTCTCCTTCCACTGTGGGATCCGGCAGCAAACCTGGGTCATGAACCTTGGGTAACAAGCATGTGTTTACCTGTGGAACCAACCCAGCCCACTGTTGTTTTGAGACAGGGTCCCACTATGAAACCGGGTTGGCCTTGAACTTAGAACACAGCCCAGACAGGCCTGGAACTGGAGCTTCTCAACCTCTAAAGTGCTGGGATCATAAACGCCCACCATCTTCCCAGTCCCAAGTTGTCACTCACACTTGACCTTAGCCCAGAGGTCAAGAAGCAATTCACAACAGCCAGTTGCAGTGTGTTATTTAAAGGCAGCCTTTCAGACACCTTCAGAATCTCTATTACTACTGCCAGCTCAGCTCCAGAGCCTGTTTCAGTCCGCTCCTTGTTGTCAGGGCCTGGTTCCTGTGTGTCTTCCTGGCTGGTTTTGGGGTCACACATTCCCCCCACTTCTCTGCACATACAGTCCCTATTTCTCTGCCAGTGTTATTAGTGACTTCCCACTCTTCCCCATGGGCTCCACTTACTCCGCCTGCACTTGAACTTGGAAACCCCCTAAGTTCACTTCAGACTCCTGTACACTCAGCATAGATAGGGTTTACGTGGCCAGCCTCAGTGTGCCCACATTCGTTTCGAGAGTTGTTCGCTCCGGCTGAATACTACTATCCATTCATTCCGTGCGGCCCATTGAACTCTGATGTTTTGCTTCCTAGGTAAGTTGTAAGTCCAGCCAGCCTTTCCTCCTCTTTCCCTGAGGATACTGCCTCAGTTTACACCATCTCTTGCATGGGCAGCACATGGCGTGTGACCTGGCATCTGGCTTTCATGGCCTTGTTGCTAAGTACAAGCCAGCTGAAAATCTGACCGTGGTACTCTCTGCCAAGCACTTCTCTGGTTCTCAGGGCCTAAAGAGTCATGATCTAGCCTCTCAACATGTTGTCCTGTATCCATGTGGCCTGGCTCCGACTCCCTTTCCAGCCTTGTCTTTTGCTGCACCCAGTTTCATAGTCTTTACTTTTCTGCTTTGTTTCATGTGGCCAGCTCGCTGATGTTGCTGTATTAGCAGACATGGCTCTCATATCAAATCAGGAGGGATGGGTGTTGTGCCTAGATGTGATGTACATCATGGTTTCCTCTTTCTTCCATGTATCACATCAGGCATGTTTGTATCTCTCTTCCCTGAGATAGCTAGCCAAAGAACTCTTAATAATCCTGGCAGCCTGACACCTCATCCTGGATCTGGCACAGAAAAGGTATTTGCCCCAAAATGATCTCCATGGCAGCCTCTTGATGCTCTTTCTAGGGCCTTCTGGTTTGTTCCATAGCCTTTTCTCTGAAGTCCTCTCTCTCCTAACTTAAGCCCCTCAAGGATAAGCACTGGAATTCCATTGCTCTCTGACTGCGTGGTGAGCCCAGGGCTTGCTTCTAGAGTATGTGAGAAAGTATGTCCTTATGAAAACAGGAAGCCAGGGAGCCACCAGTTACCGGGCAGACATGGCCAAGTCCAAGAGCCATACCACACACAACCAGTCCCACAAATGACACAGAAATGGCATCAAGAAACTCTGGTCACAAAGATACAAATCTCTTAAGGGGTAGACCCCAAGTTCCTGAGGAACATGTGCTTTGCCAGGAAGCACAACAAGAAAGGCCTGAAGAAAATGCAGGCCACCAATGCAAAGGCAGTGCGTGCACGCATACACAGAGGCCATCAAGGCCTTGTGAAGCCTCAGGCCGACAAGCCCAAGATGCCAAAGGGCCCCAGCCACAGGCTCAGCCCCCTGGCTTTCATCACTCACCCCAAGCTTGGGAAGCGGATTCAAAGTTACATGGCCAAGGGGCATAGGCTCTGCCAACCGAAGCCTAAGATTTAAACCAAGGCAGAGGCCACAGCTCCAGCTAAGGCCCAGGCTTCAGCTCCAGCCCAGGCTCCCAAAGGTGCCCAGGCCCCTGTGAAGGCCCCATAGAAAAGGCTCCTGCCAGTGTGAAGACAGATGGACTGCTGTGACACACCTGCCTGCATGCTATTTGCAGATGACCAATGCCCTATATTGTTTTTACAAATAAACTTGAGGCAAGGAAAAAAAAAATAAAGGCAATCCAGTAAGGCACAGACTGTCTCCACTTGCTCCTGTGTCCCAACTACTCCTAAAGCAGAACACACACACACACCCCCGAGGCTGTGGCCATACCTCTAAAGCCAGAGCCAACTGGCTTCACACACCTCTGTAGAGTCTGGGCTACTTACCCCCCAGAACCATGATCTTCCTCCGCGTGTCCTCACTTAGGAAGGGCTTGATGAGGTTATAGGCCACAGGAAACAGCTTGGGAGCTGGAAGAGACAAGACCATGTGAAGCCGAGAGCAAGGTTAACTCAGTACCACCCACCTCTGCCCACGGGCCGAGCGACTCAGTGTGAGGCTCAGCCAGGCATGTTTGAGGTCCAGCTCCCAATCTGTGCAAGGGTTGTGACCACCTAACCTCTTCCTATGTCAGCACCAACCTGAATCCTACTGGGCCTGGTGGCTCCAATGCTCTGGGAGCTGTAAAGCCTCTGTCAGGTTAAGGTCAATGTCAGGCACTTGGGACCCTCCTTTGGCTCACTGTTCACTCAGTCCGCCCCCAAGTAGTGGTTTCAGTCTCGTGGTCCTGAGTGAGTTCATCACCAGAACTTCACACTTACCTTTAACAACAAACAGACGCTTCAGTGTTTCAGGATAATTTTCTTCAAACATGGTGAGGAACTAAGGGACAGAATTGGTCTAGTTTCAGTAGCTCAGGCCTGCAGGCCACAGCGTGCGCCCCCCCCCGCCCCCCAGTAAGCCTAGCTGAACAGTCCCTCCTGCCCCCACACCCTGCCTCTCACCTCTCCATAGGCCTCCACTGCAGGTTTCCAGAGGTGCTTGAGGCCGAGTCCCTCACAGTCATAAATCATGGTGATGGTCTCTATCTTCTTCCCTAGCTACAGGGAACAGACAGACAGAGACAGCCATCACTCCACCCTGCTGGAGAACTAATTCAGGGTCCATGTTGACCGCTCAAGTACACACAGAGTAAGCAGTGAATGGGGGCTGGATCCAGGGTTGGTTTTTGTTTGTTTGTTTGTTTTTGGTTTTTTGGTTTTTTCCTGAGACAGGGTTTCCTCTGTGTAGCCCTGGCTGTCCTGGAACTCACTCTGTAGACCAGGCTGGGCTCGAACTCAGAAATCCGCCTGCCTCTGCCTCCCTAGTGCTGGGATTAAAGGTGTGCGCCACCATGCCCGGCTGTACCCAGGGTTTTCACATGTAGGTAGCACCTACGGAGGAATACTGACCTAGACAAACTCCTCATCTTGCAAATGAGTGGGTGGATCAAGATCATGTCTGAGGTCCCCTCTGTCCTTCGGGTTCTCCTAGGGCCTCTGTCTTCCTGCCAATGACTGTGCTCCCTGGTAGCACCCATGCAGCCCTCTCCCTCAGGCATGCTCCATCCTTCCTAAGCTCTAAGAAGCATCACGTTGAACCCCTTTTGTGTGCCCAGCCTCTTAGGGGCTATGTAATGAGTGGGCTCTTTGTGAGCATCTAAATAATAGTGCTGAAAGGCACCCACACATCTGCAACTGCTGGGTGGAAGGTAGGGTGGGGAAAGGTGAGGGACACCACCATCTTGGTCCTCAGTCCTTCCTTTCTTTTTAAAAAAATTACATTTATATCTCTGTGTGTGTGTGTGTGTGTGTGTGTGTGTGTCTGTCTGTGTCTGTGTCTATGAGTCCACGCTACAGTGTGCAGCACAGAAGACAATTTGGGGAAGCTAGCTCTCCTCTTCCACCCCATATGTTCTCAGCCTTGCTGGCAAGTCTGTTTACCCACTGAACCATGTCTTCAGTCATTGTCTTAGCAAGGGAATTGTTGCCCTGATCTCTTGAAAGTACACTTGGAGGAGCAGGGGTTCTGGGTCCGTCTGCGCCAGGAGAACCCCTACCCCACACTTGCCCAAGGGTAGCTTAGTCCAAAATAAGATCTCACTGGTCCTCACAGAAACAAAAAAGTTCTCCAACATTGTAGCGAGATGGTTTTGTCTTTCTGGGATTTTTTGTTGTGCTGAGAATTAAACCTAGGCCCCTGCCTGTGCGAGGCCAGCTGCCTCTCATTGAGTGACATCTCCAGCTGTAATAATTTATAGTTTTTGCTTTTCTTTTGCTTGTGTCTAGGGTCTCACTATATAGTCCAGGCTAGCTTCAAAATCAAGACCCTCGTGCCTTGGACTCGTAGATCATGGGATTGCAGGCGTGTTCCACTCAACTTGCTGCAGTGCAAGGTGGTTTTTGCTGTAGTGGGTGGGGAGGCCCTGCGTGTGCTGTGAGCGCTATACCAACTAAGCCCCATCCCTCGCCCTAGTGAGAGAGAGAGAGAGAGAGAGAGAGAGAGAGAGAGAGGAGAAGAAAGATGAATTGGTGACATTATGTTCATCTAAAAAAACCTTGAGATTTCAAGTCTATGAAACGTAAACCCTGAGGCTATGCCTCCACCCACGTGTGGCATCCTGCCTCTCCATGAATGCCTCCACCGAGATCCAGTCACTCTCGGTGGTAGGCCACTCACACACCTTTGTGGTCTGCTGGATACACTCCTGCAGAAGCAGCTCACAGTCTCTCATCTTGGTCCTGAGCAGGTCCTGCTTGGAAGCGGAGAACAGCAGACCTTTGGCATCCAGAGGGCCGATGATGTCGTACCAGACAGGGCAGCCGTCCAGGTCGTAGCCACATCTGCCGCCTGACAGATACTGTTGGATCACCTGGCCAAAGACATAATAAAGACCTGGTGGGCAGGCCCAAAACAGCCATGCCTTTCCCGGGTTGATTAGTCTCTCCTTCCACCTCTCTCCCTTGGGTGCCCAAAGATACCTATTCTGCAACTATAGGGACTCTTTGGCAATTTCAGCCTGTCATCTGAGGCCCCCAACCCAGAAGATCATGATATGGACTGTGAGTCTTAGAAGCATCCTTACACAGGAATGGAGTGGGATAATTTGTCCTCACCTCTGGTGGCTGCCAGCTGATGATTTTGTCAATGTCCTTTTGCTTTCTGAATTCCACATGCTGAAAATACACAGATTTAGGAAGCACGGGGCAGAAGAATTAGGAAGTGCGAGGTGTGTGATGGGGTTGGGGTCTTGAATAGGAAGGACTAGGTCAGCACAAGCCGACCACTAGACCACAGGTGACCCCTAGAAGGACCTAAACAGGAGTAGAAAAGGAGGCCCCAGTTTCTTCAGCTACCTCAGCAAGAATATTATTGTTGACTGCTCCGGAAGTAGGAAAGCCTGATATTTCCAGGGAAGGAAATGCACTTTGTCCCTCAGGGATAAAGCAACAATCGTTGGCTAATAGCTGGGTCACACAAACCAAAATCTATGATGGGGTGGGTGATGGGTAGACAGGAGAAGTCCAGGCAAGATGTGAGTCGGACGGGAGGAGGAACGGTGCTAGCAATGGATGCTCACCTTCCGGAGCATGGCCTCTGACTTCTGCAGATCAAAGCTTCGGGCTGCAACAAAAGCATGGTCAGGGTTGGGCATCACACTGCATGTCTTAAGGACCCGTTTCCAGGCTGGGACCAAACCCCCTTTTGGGTCCCCCCAGCCAACTGTCAGCTTTGGCTCAGAGCCTTCACCAAGGGCTTGCAAAACAGCACAGCCCTGAGTCTGTGGAATAGACAGGTCAAGTTCAAGGCAATTGGGAGTGGGGTCAGAGTATCTGAGCATATAATCAGGTAAAGGGTCATATCTCAGAGAAAGTGGACTCTGGATCCTTTTATCAATTGGCCATACCCCACAAGGACAAAATTTATCTTCTCCACTGTAAAACATCGAACCCTGAGAGATTGAGCCACAGTTCAAAGATGAACACAGCTGCACCAGAATCTGGGACCAGAGTTGGCCAAACATCTTGGAAAGGTAGAGGAGCTGATATGCCTCCAGCTAATCCTGACATTTCTCTAAAGTACCCACACATTCTTTATAAAGAGTATAACAGGGGGCTGGTGAGATGGCTCAGCGGGTAAGAGCACCCGACTGCTCTTCCGAAGGTGATAAGTTCAAATCCCAGCAACCACATGGTGGCTCACAACCATCCTTAATGAGATCTGGCGCCCTCTTCTGGAATGCCTGAAGACAGCTACAGTGTACTTACATATAATAAATAAAATAAATCTTTAAAAAAAAAAAAAAAAAGAGTATAACGGGTCCTTGAGTCAGTTCACCTGGGCCCACTCCAACAAGTTGTCCTCAAATCTGAACCCAAGATTTCACTGTCTCTGAGGCCACTCCTGATAACCAGGGTTGCCATGTGGTAACCAGGGTTTCCATGTGTACCAGTTGTATGTTGCCCTCTACTCCAGAGACAGGGTTGTCTCCGATCATGCAACAGCCCTTCCACAACATGCATTCTGTGCTGTCCTCCAGTGCCTTCCCTCCTGTGCAGCCTGTCCTTGGAACCTTCTTTTCTCACACTCAACTTCATGACCATCCTAATGCTTCCCTCTTGGATGTTGTCTCCCTGGTTGGGGCACTCCCTAGTGAACCTCATGAGCCAAGCCCAGGTCTTGTTTGTCTCTTCTCCAATAAACCCTGAGAATTCTCTTAGCAGCAGTCATGCCTTTCATTCAAGTGGAGCTTAGAGTCAACTGAAACCCCAAATCCTTCACACCTGTGCGCCAGCTATGCCTCCACCCCCTCTATAGAGAGGCAGGGCCTTCAACGAGCCTCCCATCTGTTCACCACAGTCCTCTTCATTCCATGCATTCAGAGTTTCTGAGACTGAGCCATTTGGCCTCTGCTCTCTGACCTGTCCTCCTGTCTGCACATCCTCATGGATTTAATTGGGCCTTCAGATCTGCTGATAGTCCTGGAAACCAGACTTACAGGCTGCCCTTTGGGCTGTCAACAATCACTTCACCACTGCTCTCTGGAACAGGGGAGCATACACCCTGACTCTGCATTCTTGAAGTCCAATCCTCTATCTGAGTCGAGTCAGGATGGTATGTCTAAAGGTCTGACCAAACCTGGGTGCAGTGCCATGGTAGGCTGAGACAGCTGGGTCTCAAGTTTAAAGTCAGCCAAGACTGCTTAGGAAATTTGGGCTTACTCATACTATGTATTGAAACACTATCTGAGAGAGAGAGAGAGAGAGAGAGAGAGAGAGAGAGAGAGAGAGAAAGAAGAAGAAGAAGAAGAAGAAGAAGAAGAAGAAGAAGAAGAAGAAGAAGAAGAAGAAGGAGGAGGAGGAGGAGGAGGAGGAGGAGGAGGAGGAGGAGGAAGAGGAGGAAGAGAAGGAGGAGGAGGAGGAGGAGGAGGAGGAGAGAAGAGAAGAGAAGAGAAGAGAAGAGAAGAGAAGAGAAGAGAAGAGAAGAGAAGAGAAGAGAAGAGAAAGGAAGATGGGAAAGGCCAGTGAGATGGTTCAAAGGATAGAGGGGCATACTGTGCACACCCAGCAACCTGACAACTTTAGTGTGCTCCCCAGAATTCCTGTAATGGAAGATAACTACACAGTTATCCAGTCTCCTCCACATGTGCACTCCACATGTGCAATCTCTCTCTCAGTGCCCCTCCCCATGGCTTACCCCACACATACTACACATCTTAAAATACTTTTAAAAACGAGAAAATGAGAAAGGATTGGCCGGGCCACTGCCACCATGCATGCCAGGTCCTTTCTGGCAGATCTGAGCAGCCAGTCTGGCAAAGCTGGGCTTTGGAATTTCCTCACTACCACCCTTCCTGTGCCTCCAGCAGCCAGTTCAGCTTTTGGACAAGTGTAATGTGGGTCTATGTTGCAGTACCTCCACCTTGTGTGTTTTACCTCAGACAAGATACTGTGTACGCCTGACCATACATTCCACTTAAGAAGCTAGAACTGCATGTCCTTTTGTAACAGGAGATAGACCATGAAAATGAGTTTCTCACAGAAGAGAGGAGAGCCCTTATCTTCCTAGAGAACAGGGATCCAGCGATAGTAGACAGTATGCATCCTTATCTGGGGGAACTTTTCCAGTTGACGATTATCTGCCAAGAGTCCTACATCCAGGGTCTTCTCCACGGTGTCTATTGAGTCCAGTCTTTCTAGGTCCCTTCCATGCTGCTCACAAGCACCTGAAAGCCTGGCTTGGGACACTGAACAATAGCTTGGCCCAGGAGCAGCCAGGTTTGCCCATCCCATGGCCCTGTAAACTACAGACGCAGCTATGCTATGCTCTCTCTCAAGGCTCCTACTGCCTCTGTTCTGTCTTGCTCACTGACCTTCCTTGCTGGGGTGGGTACCCAAATCTCACTTCCAGCCAGAGAGGAAGTGGAAACTCAAGTGTCTATGGAGAGGGCCAGCAAAAAAAAAAAAAAAAATTGAACCCCAAGCTCATACCACATTCTACTGCAAAGGTCTCCTTTAGAATCAAAGAGGTGAGGGGGAATTAAAAGAGGCTGTTTTTTTTTAAGGCAACAAAAGCCCCAATTCAAATTTGGAATAGGGTCTGAATAAGCCAGAGCTGCTGCTTAGAAAATAGGAGACACGAATACACTACAGAGGGGAAATGTCCTCTGCTTTATGAAGCAGACTTTGAAACCAGAGGTGTAACTCAGAGATACAAATGCTTGCCTGGCATGCACCAGACCCCGGGTTCGATCCTCAGCAGCTCAAAGATGATTACGAGGCAATGCTTGCCTTCAGGAGCAAGCAGCTCCCTTCGAAGAAGGAGTCGTGGCTTGCTGGAAAAGGTGCTGGCCCTGAGTGTGCTTACCATTGTCTTTGTGCCCTCAGGGAAGTCCCCTGCCCGGACTAAGTTTTCTCATCTGGAAAATGGGACTGACCATCCTACAAGGGCATGACTAGTCCCAGGCATAGGCCCTGGCTAAACTATACAAATGGTTCATGCCATCCCAGGATAATGCTAGCAAACGTTTAGTGTCTAGGAAACCAGCTGCTAAGACCCCACACTGGCCCAAATGGCAGAGCTGTCCAATGTCTCTCTCTCTCTCTCTCTCTCTCTCTCTCTCTCTCTCTCTCTTGTTCTCACACCACACACACACACACACACACACACACACACACACACACACATTCTCTGCCTCCTAGCTTCAGCTCCAGGACCGGATCATTTTGGAGCTGGCCCTTTAAGAAGGCTACTATCTTCCCACTCTCTCTGCCCACCTTCTTCTAGCCTTACCCTTTCAGCAAATGCTAAGCCAAAATTTACTCCAGCATAGACTGACTTCATTGCCACCCCCACACCACCCCTCCACCCTCTCTAGGTGGACTGGGAAAGGGGCCAGATCATACAGGTGGCAGGGTGAGGGTAGGCAGATGACACTTCCAGAGGCCCATACACATCGCTCTCCTGGGTGCAACTGTCCTGGGGTGTTGCTAGCAGGCCTTCAAGAATATGCCAGCTTTATAAAATTTCTGGAAACAAAAATGACATCTTTTTGTCTGTCACTAGTCTTCCAGGGCCTAGAGATGTGTGGATATGCCACAGGGAAGGTCTTGTCCTCTTACGTTTATGACAGAATTCTACCTAAAAACTGGAGCTCTGCTCATCAAACTCAGGAGAATTTTCACATTTATATGTCTGGCAATAAAGTTTCTATAAAGAAAAATGAAAGTGTGTCAGAAGAGCCTGGAAGTTGGTACCCACCTTGAATAACGGAAAAGGAGAGAGAAGAGGACACAAGGTATAAGAATGGGGGTTGAGTCTGATCTTGACACTAGCAGCATGTCCCCACCCACAGTTGGTCCTTGTTATGCCATGTCTTGCAAAAAAGCTATGCACCCTGCCTAATCCACTTCTCAGAGGAGAAGCCTAGAGATCTGTGACCTTGGCCCAGATGTCACAGCCAAGCTGACACACGGCTAAAACTAGAACTCAAGACCCTGGTCTGTGGAGGGGGAAGCAGTGCTCTCCTCAGTCCCCATGCATAGTCCCCTTCATTCAAGCTGACAGGATCGGGACCCCTGGTTCTAATCTCAGCTCTGGCTTCAACTTTCCACATAGTAGGGCCTTTCTGGGCCTTAACTTTCCTTATGTCTGCAGAGCAGACTTACAGAGTAAACAAAAAGGATGTCGACAGACCAGACCCAGGTAGGATCTCATCTTCTTCCTGCCTGCAGCTCACCCAGCAAGTCCCTTCACCTGTCTGAGCTTCCATGTCTGTATCCTGTAGAAGGGCTGGGGCTTGGCGGAGTTGCCAGCTGTCTTGTCCCAACCTGCCAGGGATTCCAGAGGACACCCTTCTATTGTCCAGAACACACCCCTGTCCTAGCCCCTCTTCCCTCACCTCGGAGCCATCGAAGGAGGAAGTAGTCATCTGGATTGGGCAGGGTGGGCAGCACGTCCTGGACATTTTCTCGAAACTATAGGGAGAGACAGCTGGATGAGTGGGAGGGCCCGTCTCCCTCTGCCCAGAGCGCTCCTCCATCAGAGGCCTTTGCCAGAGCCTCCTTTACCAGGATTGTAGACACTGGCTGTGTTGCAAGGGGAGCCGGGTAGGAGAGGAGAGCACAGAAAGGAAAGAGGACACTGCCTTGCCTCACTTATGAGCATATCTCCACGCTAATCTGGTGGGCACGTGGGTGTGTTCCCAGCCAACAGTGACAGATAGAAGGCACTCTCTGTCTGTATACCAAGCACCTGTCATGTGCACAGCACTGGCCTCAGCACTGTGTCTGACATCTCACCCAGAGCCCCTAGAGGTGCCACTGACCCCATTTTACAGATGGAGAGATGAAAGACAAAGAGGCTCAGTGACACCTCCAACATATAGGTGCAGATGTGAGTCCAGATCCCAGGCTCTTTCCTCGGCAGCCTTCCTGCCGCCTTGGTAATGGAATGGGGAGCAAAGGGGAGGAAGCTGGTAGTCTCGAATGACTTTGTTCAAAAATGGTAGTGGAGCTAGTTTGAAAGACTACAAAAGCAGCTGAGGGAGGGGGACGGACAACCAAGATGGAGCAGACAGCTCCTGCAGGAGGCCACAAAAGGGAAAAGTGCTAAGAAAGCCACCAAGTGAGGTGGACAGTGACCTGGGACAGCCACCCCTATCTCCGATCTCTCACTACCCAGTAGTAAACAGGCAGCCTCTACTCTCCCCAAGCCTCCTACCTCAGCAGAGACCTTTATCTGGTTACTGACCTGTAGGACACCTCCAGAGGGGACCAATGAGGACTGGCCACCTCTGCCCTTTGCCTTAGGTCAGCTAGGTCTAATCAGACCCTCCCATCCCCCAAAAGCAGCTCCCAGAGTTAGGACAATGGTCATCTAAACAACTGGCAGAAAGGCCACCCTTCACCAAGGACCTCACCTAGCCCCTGGCTTAATCCCCACCAAACCTACGTCCAACAGACTTAGCCTGCACGTCAGCAGCAAACTTGTTATGGGAAAAAAGTCACACACAGCAGCCCATCTGCTGCCACACTCTGGAATAAATAAGAAACAGCACAACTGGGAACACTGGGGCTGGACCCCATCAAGTCTGATCCCGTGCGACTGAGGAGATAAAGTCTTTTGGGCAGAAGTGCCAGCTCCCGAACTTGAATGGAGTAGATAAGTCCCTCTGTGCCCAAGTGCCAAGGCAAAGTCTGGTCATGTCCTTTCCTTTTGAGTGTCATCACTAAGTCCCTTGCAAGGCAAGGGTCTGGGTTACCAGAGTGGGAGAACTCTTCTCTCTGAAAGGATCCCAACCTAGTGAATCCCGGGCATCTTAGACTTCACACACAAGAGGTGCCCAACAGACAACTCCTCTAATTTCATCGAAGAGCACACAGGATAGGGTTTGGCCCAAGGTCGCGCACAGTGACTTAGTGCCTCGAAAGAGCTATGGGGAGTTTGCCAAGGAGCTGTCTGGGACCCTTCCATATGCCACTGCCCCGCAAGAGGAAAACCTCCCGGAAATGGGAAGAAACCTGGGGCCCTGCCCCTGTCCCACGGCCCTGCTACCAGTCCCTGCCAGCCCAGAGGATGAATGTTGCCTTTGTGCCCTCAGTTGCCTCCCAAGGCTTCCAAGCAACCACTTCTTCCCAAGGGGGCACCTCTGGGGTTGCTTGTGCTGGAGATCGCGATGACTAAACTTCCCGAGGTCCTCACCCTGAGGGAGAAGCGGTCCGCTGGGCACTAGCCAAGCGGGGGCGATCAGTCGCCCGCCCGCGGGGACCGTCCCTTGCAGCCGCTTTTCAGTCAGGAGCGAGGGCCACAGACAGGCCAAGAGCAAGCTCACCTTGGCCAGTGCCTCCTCCTGTTTGGGGCTCAGGTCACCGACTCTGCCGCTCATCGTGGCTCAGCCTCGGGGCGCGGTGCCTGCGGCAGCTGAAGGAGCTCCGGCTCGTTTGCCGCCGCAGCCGCTGGAGTAAAGTCCTAGTCTTTGGCCGAGGCCCCGGGGCTGGCGGCCAAGACCCGCCTCTTAAAGGAGCCCGAGGGGCGGGGCGAGACGCGCAGAGGCCCTGGATTGGAGCCAGTATGCTTGCTCATACACCTGAGGAGCTCATACACTTAGGTCTGGATCCTCATCCTAACGCAGAGGAGGCTGGAAAGCTCTAGCTAACGACATCTTCTAAGGTGCGACTCCACAAGGCTGGACCGGGCTGCTCCCATAGCTTTCCTTACCCCAAAATGTTGACAGCTCTCTGGTGCCCACTGAGAAGGGATGCCCCTTAAGTGTCTTTCCACCTGTAGGAACTGTGGTGTTCACTCTGCCCTCTGCTTATGGTCACTACTACCAGCTCTGCTTGAGGGTGAGAGCTGACCCCCAGGGTTGCCAATGTAAGTCAGTTAGTGGCAGAAGACTTGCCTAGCATGCACGACCTTAAGCTGGATTCCCAGCACTGCGTGGTCATGGTGGCACATTCCTGCACATACTTGTGATCCCAGCATTGGAGAACTGGAAGTTCAGATCACCCTTAGCTTATTTATTGGGTTTGAGGCAAGCCTGCAATACAAACAAATAAACCAAACGGAATGGACAACCTTTTTCCTCTACCTGCAGAGCAGGCACGGTGAAGACCATGGCATCTAGCTGAGGGGAGAGGAAGACCAGCCTCCCCACTAAGACCAACTTCTCTGCATCTTATCTTCCCTGCTCTCTGGGAGCCACGCCCGAAGCTCTCACATCTCAGTTGGCATGCTCTGCTTCCTCTGTGGAAGTGACGAGACTCAGGTCTGAGGGCCCGTGTTCCAGGGGTGTCCACAGGGTCCTTTGCCTCACTGCACCTGCTCCTTCTCTAACCGAAGGTGATCATGGGCAGGAGGCTAGCGGAATTTAACGTACACAATTCTCAGGCTTGACTTCTTGAGGCCACCTCCTAGCTGGCCCTGCACAGTTGTTCATTGCTGGCTCCCTAACCAGATCTTGGCCGTAGGCTAGACAAAGAGGAAACCACAATGGAAGCCGGGGCCCACAGCAACCCTGGTATGGTTTATCTGCTTCCCAGCTCTGGCCAAGGGCCTGTGGGCTCCCCACTAGTGACAAGTTTGACTAGTGGGTGGACTCTGGCAGCTGTAGCCTAGCAGCCTCTTGTCCAGCCTATGCCATCAGACTGCCTCCCACCCCCCAATTACTTCTGGCTCACACAGTAGAGTTTATAGCCTTCTCCTGCTAGAGTCCTGCCACGGTAATACCTGGTCACAGGGCCAGAGCCACTTTGTCTTCCTACTGAATGCCAAGTGGGAGGCATTGTTCTGGAACCCAGGAATATTTAGACACTACTTTTTGGTCCCAAACATACTAAAGAGAACACAAGAGTAAGGCAGATGGCCCAGAAGAGGAATCAAACAGCAGGGGCTTAGAAGGATGATGCTTTCCTTGGATGACGAGATCCTAGAAGATCCCATGGAGAGTAGAATTTGGCCTGTACCTTAACTTGAGGGAGAAACAGAAGAGACTCCTCAACTTCTTTCAGCACAGTAGCCTGAGCTAAGTTCTGGTGGCAGGTACAAAGTGTAGCTACAGTCAGAGATGTGGAGGCAGCAGAGTGACCAGGGTGGGACGGGACGAGTGGTGCCTAAAACCTTGGTGCGACCTTCTTTAGGAACATTGACCTTCTAGGCCATGAGACCCACAGGACACACTGCCCTGCGTCAGTTATCAGAGTCCTACAAACCCTGCGTCCCCCAGTATAGGCTCCTGTAAACATGAATGGAGCATCTGTGGCACACGTATGTAATACAGCACTCAGGGCTGAGGCAGGAAGGCCAGCCTGGGCTCAAAGAATGACAAGTATTGGAGGGGAAAGCGGGGGTGGGGGGACCCAGATGGGGGAGGGGCTTGACGCTCTGTGCTGGGGATGGTCTGGAAGGAAAGTGAAGTAAGTCCCATTTCATGAAGTTCATGTGGCCTTACCTAACAGCAACAGAGAGAGGGGGATGGGGTCAGGGTCGGGGATAGGCACAAAGAGGCCATGGTTTGCCCAAAGTCGCCAAGAGCATGACAGATGTAGGGTGCCCAGTGGCTGGGCAATAGGAAACTATCACTTGGACCCACTCCTTCATGCCTGGCATTAATGCAGAGGTGAGCCTCATCTGCCTCAAATCCAGGTCTTGGGGCTGTAGAAAGCAGAATGTTCCACCTGTCTCTCCTCACCCAGAGACAAGCCAGGTGGCAGCAGGCCTGTCCTTGGCATAGGAAAGGACCCTGCTGTGCCCCTAGTGTGGCTTTCTGATCTGATGAAGGGTGGGCCAAGGGGTAGCATGTGGCTGGCAGGCCCAGAGGCTGACCTCAGCGGAGTTTCTAGGCAGCGCAGGTGTCCCTGGTCACTTGGCTTCTGGCTTGGTATAGGACAGAGCTGCCTTCCTCACTGGATGTGAGGCCTTCATACTCCCAGGGCCAGTGTGCTCTTCACTGGGTAGAGCCTACTAAAGAAAGTAGAACAGCCCCTTCTGCTGGTGCAGCCCCCAGCAATTTAAACCCCCGTGAAGAAGGCTTCTCTTAGAAGGGCTGTCCAGTCACATGATGTATGGAGGAAGCTGAGGTGAGGGGTGGTGACAGAAGAACATGTGCAGTCAAGACAAACCTGCCTACAAGGGCCACTCAAAAAGTGACAAGGGGCATGTTACTCCCCAGGGACTCAGTCCCTGAAGTCTCTCCCCAAGCCCAAAAGCAGTGGATACCCAAGAAAAAGACTGCACAAAGAACTCTCCCTCTTGTCTGACCCTTTCCAGTTCTCCAGCCGCTCATGGCTTCCGCTGAGATTTGCCATGTCTAGCCTGCGGGGAAGCCAACGGTTAATCTGATAGTATAAATCCTAGATAAACAGTCTGGAGCTGGCTACTGAGGCTCTCTCCTTCCTACCTTACCTTTTCTCCATTTCCCTCCCCTGCCCTGCACATCTCCCTCCCTGCCTTGCTGTCCCTTCAGAAGTCACCCCATCCCACTGTCTTGCTTCAAGGCCTACTCCATCTCTTCCCAGCATCCTTTGCTACCTGAACTTCCAAAAATCCCCCTTTCCATACACTTCCTTATCTATCAGAGATGATATGTTCCCTTCTGTTCCCCAAGCACATGTCTCCCTCTACCCCTGTCCGCCACTCTTCTTACAGCCAGCTCTTGCTTGGCCCTCAAAGCCCTGACCCAAAGCTGTTTCCAGCAACATCTGTCCTTTCTGCCCATTGAAATGTGACCTCTGCCAGCACTTGGGAGGCAGAGGCAAGAGAATTTCTGAGTTCAAGGCCAGCCTGGTCTACAGAGTGAGTTCCAGGACAGCCAGGGCTATACAGAGAAACCCTGTCTTGAAAAACCAAAAAAAAAAAAAAAAAAAAAAAAAAAGAAATGTGACCTCTGCCAACCAGAAGCCCTCTCCTGTCCTTCACCAGGAGGACTCTTCCCTGTTGTGACTGTCACCTGGACTGACAAGAAGGACCTGACCGCCTGGCCTGCCTGGACATAAGCTTCGGACGCACAATGTGTATGGTTCTGAGTGCACCTTGCTGGGAGCTGAGGCAGAGGAGGTATGGACAACTAAAAGAACTCGGGAGCTTTAACTTTAGGAATTAGGGCATTGGGATTTAAATTCTTCTCCGGAACAGCACTGGGCACAGGAAGAGCTCTGGACTGGCAGTGTCAGCCTTGTTCTGTACCCCAGAACTAATGTGTTATGGGGGTATTCAGCACCAGCATGCATGCGTGTGACAGCAAGAATGGGGGCGCCGTGTTCCCTCCATGGCCACTTGCTTGTGCCTCTGGGGCCTCCTCACCCAATGGAGAACAGTGGCCTCAGAGTCAAAGTCCCTCCGCTAGTGCCCTGACCTCAGATCTCCTGACGCCCATGGCAGGCAAAGTGGTACAAAGATTGGCACAGGGATGTGAGACAGAAACACAGCCCGCTCTTTTAAACCCTTCAACAAATATTTGTGGAACACTCTACTTCCACAACACCAGGGCCATAGGAACTTTCTGGAAAGCTCTTGAACTCATAGGGCAGCCCCAGAGGAAGGTCCCCTCCTCCTAACCCTGCCTTGTGGGGCTGCAGCTGCCTCGGGTTACCTCTCTTCTCCAAGTGCCAGTAGCCTAGCGTGCAAATTAATCCTTGCCTTTCCCCCTGGGGCCACTGTGGGAAAGTGGTGACTGCACAGGGCGGGACAACGTTGTTGTTATTATTATTGTTGTTGTCAGGGGTTATTTGAAGACAATGAGAAAATGAGAACCAAGTCCACCCCTCTCTTCCCCTGGGTCCTCACTTCCTCCTCAGCTCTGCAGTCCACCCTGGCTTTGTCAAGAGATATAAATCCTCTCCCAGACCCGCTTCCCACACCTGAAGCCCTCTGATTAAGTACCTTCCCGGGTATCACTGTCTAATCCCTAAGTCCTTTCTCACCAGTCTCTGGTTGTCTCAGAAAATCAAATCCCTTTAGTATGAGGTGGCCCAGTTAGCTGCCAAGGGAGAGGGCGGGGGCAGGGATCTGAGGCCTCTGAACTGCCTCAGAGGAGACTAGAGGAGTGGAAGGCCTTACTTCAGTCTGGGACTAGTCGGCAAGAAGCTGGAGACTTCCTGAGTGAATGTCTGTTAACACTTCTGCTCTTACCCTGCATCCAAGATGGAGGCCAATTCTCAGCACCGGGTCTGTTTACCCCCCACCATGGACTTGAATGGTGGCCCACCAACTCTGGAACCAGACCACCTGGTTCTGTTACTTAACAAAGTTAGCTGTTACAGACCTCAGGTTCCTATTGAGAAATGGAAGTGAGAACCTCACTACCTCACCACTGGCGTTAAGTAAACTAGTTTATGGAAAAGATACCTAGAACCTAGAGAATGCAGCCGCTTCTGTCTGCTCGCACTTCCTGTTTCCTGCCCCAGACTTTCTGTAGGCACCACCCACACACCATCTGGGAGTGGCTTTCCTGTGCCTGACTACAGACTGAAGTTGTCCCGACCTCCAAACCCATCTCATTCTGTTTTGTTCTCCGTGTGGCGCTCAGCTGTGGTTTGGAATGGGATGACAGTGTATGTGGTTAGATTTACTCTCTGTTCTCAGGGGCAGGCTCTGTTGTGGGCCAGAGTCATAGCTGTATGCTCATTGTCTGGACTTCAGGTGCCTGACAAAGGAAGGGGCCGTCTGTCCCTTCCTCCTCACGCTGTGTGACTGTTGCCTGCTGCCATTCTCCACCTGGCCTGTGTGACCCTGGGTAACTGCCCCAGTAACCCTCTCTGGGCATCCAGGTGGGTAGAGGGCGCTATGATGGCACCCCAGGGACCGTCAATGATTCTCCTGTGTTGGTTTGGGTTTCATGTCTGCAAGGTGAAGAGACTTCTAAATTCTATGAGTGCCACCCCTAACGTCTAAAATTACCACCAACTCTGGAACCAGAATGGCTCTTGTTATCGCATGGAATCTCAGGCCCCCTAGGCCTGGGATTTGATCCGGTGAGCTGGGCATTTCTTCCCTTGAGGATCTTTCTGTACAAAATAACAACCCAAACCGGAGTTCCAAGGTGGCAACCTTTCCCCTGGGGCTAGGATGCCCCCTGGTGGCAGTGTGCCGCATGGCTCTCCCGATTATTAGAGCATATAACCTGCATGTAGTCTGCACTTCCTGCCAGCACCACAGAGCATGGCATGCTTCACCTACCCTGGTGGTATTTGCTCAGCCTTACCTGCTGGAAGAACTCATTTCACAGTTAAGTGAAGTTTCACGGTTAGGTGGAGTTTTGAGGACGGGGGGCTCACAGACCTTACTGTGTTCCCCATTACTGATACGAGTCCTCCCATCTGCCACTGGGGGACATATCTATCTCTTGCCTCAGCCTGGATGCTCCTACGGCTTTAAGACTTAAGAAAAGAGCCGGGCGTGGTGGCACACGCCTTTAATCCCAGCACTCGGGAGGCAGAGGCAGGTGGATTTCTGAGTTCGAGGCCAGCCTGGTCTACAAAGTGAGTTCCAGGACAGCCAGGGCTATACAGAGAAACCCTGTCTCGAAAAACAAAAAAAACCAAACAAACAAAAAAAAAAACAAAAAAAGACTTAAGAGAAGATAGAAACTGGGGTCCCCTCCGTTTCCAGGCCAGAAACCTGGTATAACCAGAAACAAACGGGTTGGACCCAGAACATGTGGGGTGAAAAGACCCAAATCTTTTCATCCAAGATCCATACGAGCTGGCCAAAGGAGAAGTGGCTTGCTTGGAAGCATGTGATGGGAAAATGGCTGTCCTGTCCGTCCTAGCTCCCCATCCTGTCCCAGAAGTCAAGCAGGCTGGAGCTGCAGACCTGTCTCCTTCAAAGGCACTGAAGGTGTTGAGCATTCTGTCTGTCCATTGCTGGGATTGGTCTGCCTGGCTCCCAGTCCACGTCTTCAACAAGAGCACCCCTCTTAAACCTTCCTAAACAATTCTACCAGTTGGAAGACAAGCATTTAAATATACGAGCCTATGAGGCCATTCTCATCCAAAGCACCTTGACCCCATAGGCCTGTGGCCATATCATAATGCAAAATGACTCAGTCCAAGTTCAGAAGTTCCCATAGCCTTTACTTTAAAGTCAAGAATTCACAGTCTCTTCTGAGACTGAAAGCAATCTCTTCGTTTTACCCCCTAATTTGTCTTTACAATTTCACATATTTCCAACATTCAATGGCAGAGAATATAAAATACCATTCCGAAAGGGAGAAGAGTGAGCACAGTGAGGAGATATTGTACCAAGGGAGATCAAACCCTAACAGGGAAAATTACAAATTCTGTGACTCTGCCCTTCTGGCTTTGCTGCCCGCAACATCCCCACCCCACCCGCTGCCGACCCCAGGCTGGTTCCATTCCCTGTCTATGGCTCTCCTTGACCCACAGCTCGGTCACCTCCTACAATGTGGCGTCTCCAGTGCAGCCCAGGTTTTACCTTCACAGCATCATGGAATGGCCTCTCAGGGTCTTCAAGGCAGGGACTTCCCTGCCACACATTGCCTGGCCTCAGCAGCTCTCCTTAAGCATGGAGGAAGGTTCCAAAAGCTCTTTATTTGTGTTTCCTTCGACACCGAAACCAGACACACATGGACAGCACTGCCTAGCTTAGCTGTGCACTTGGGATGGATCCTGCCCCCCTTCAATCACACTAGCAGCAGCTTTCATTTGTGGCTTTTTTTGTTTGTTTTGTTTTTTGTTTTTCGAGACAGGGTTTCTCTGTATAGCCCTGGCTGTCCTGGAACTCATTTTGTAGACCAGGCTGGCCTCGAACTCAGAAATCCGCCTGCCTCTGCCTCCCAAGTGCTGGGATTAAAGGCGTGCGCCACCACGCCCGGCTCTGTGGCTTTTTTTAAGAGCAGAAAATTCCCAGGCCTTCTCCTCTCACAAATGGGAAGCTTAGCTTGTAGGGTCTTGCCCAGGGACCCCTTCCCTTCATTCCATTTCAGATCAGGTCTCTCCTTAATCTCTTTCCCTCTTTCAACACAAGCCTTGGCTCCAACATTGAGTTATCCTGGTGCCCTTTCTCTCTTTAAGCTGTTCATTTTGCCTTGTTTGCTCATTTTCATTGTAGAGTGATCACTATTAACCATATGGCAGAGTCAATGTTAGTCTGTCTTGAAATCTCTGCCAATAAATTTAGTCCATTGTTTTTCAATTTAGCCTCAAGCAAATTCTTAGGACAAGGGCAGAAAAATAAGTACAGTCTGCCAAAATATCACAAGAATGTTCTCTAGCCCAGTTGCTAATATTGTTCCCTCTGACATGTGCCACCATAGTCCCCATTGCTCTCAGTACTACTGTCTCCCAAGCTCCTACTAGGATTCCCCATTAGTCCCCACTTACAGTGTTCAACCATTCTCCTAGTCCAAAGTTTCAAAGACTTCTACATTCTTTCCCAGAATAGCACAGGCAGGCCCTTCATAGCAAATGCCACTCTCTGCTACCAGCTTCTTGGTTACTCTTTTTGGGAGGGGGGCGGTTCGAGACACGGTTTCTCTGTATAGCCCTGGCTGACCTGGAACTCACTCTGTAAACCAGGCTGGCCTCGAACTCAGAAATATGCCTGCCTCTGCCTCCCGAGTGCTGGGATTAAAGGCATGTGTCACCACTCCCGGCTTGGTTATTCTTGATTGCTGTAATAAGACACCACCATGACCAAAGTAACCCATAAAAGAGTGTGTTTAAGTGAGCTGAGGATCCAGGGTGTTCCAGTCCATGATGCTGGAGCAAAGCATGACTGTTGTTGGCTGGAGCGGCAACACAGGTCTCATCTTGATGGCAAGCTGGAGGCAGAGATTTCAGTGGGACTAGCGTGAGGCTTTGGAAACCTCAAATCCTGTCCCCAGTGACACATGTCCTCCACTTCCTAATCCTTCTCCAACAGTTCCATCAAGTGGGAACCAAGTGTTCAGACATGTGAGCCTCTGGGGGCCATTTTCATTCCAGTCCTCAGGATGCCTCCGCTGTGTCTTCACCTTCATTTTCGAGGCAAGGTCTCTCATTGAACTGTGAACTCTGTAATTTTTTTTAAAGATCTATTTATTTATTTATTGTATTTGAGTACACTGTAACTGTACAGATGGTTGTGAGCTATCATGTGGTTTCTGGGAATTGAACTCAGGACCCCTGCTCACTCCAGCCCCGCTCATTTGGCCCCCCTCACTCCGGCGAACTTGGTATTTTTTGCTAGACTGGCTAAGTGGTCCTTGTGGTCCACCTGTGTTCACCCACTAATACTAGCGTTACAGAAACCCATCCATTGCTGGTTTTTATGTGAGTGCTTGGGCCTGAACTCAGGTCCTCCTGCTGCCAGTGTTTGACTTCTTGAGAACTTGCCAGCCATGGACAAGGATTAGAGTTTCCCCACACCTTCACTAACATGTACTATGTTCCAGCTTTTGAGGAACTGTCTTCAGAGGGATTGTATTGTCGTACATTTCTGCTGAGGAACCATTTTGCATTCATTTTGCCTATGACTTTATCATTCTGTAGGTTGCTGGTGAAATAGTTCCATTTTCCACTGAATGATCTTGCCATCTGTTCAAATCAGTTCTGTGAAACCTGGAGAGATGGCTCATAGGATGAAAGTGCTAGATGCTCTTCCAAAGGACCCAGGTTCAATTCCCAGCACACCCCTGGCTATATCTATAACTCCAGTTCTAGGAGACCCATTGCCCTCTTCTGGCCTCTGTTGATACTGCATATACATGGTACACAGACATACATAAAATAAAAAGAAATCCTAAAAAGTAGAACAGAAAATCAACTCCGTGGATGTATAGATGATTTATATCTAGACTCTCGGTTCTACAATTCTCTCCCATTGGTCACTGACTCTCTCTATGTGTCTTTAAGATTTTTTAGATTATTAATTCTGTGTATTCATTGTTGGGATGGGTATGGGTTCATACATGAGTGTCAGTGCATTGGAAGGTCAGAGAGGTCATTGGATCCCCTGGAGTGGGAGTCATGGGTGAGTGTGAGCTGCCTGATGTGCGGGCTGAGAGCTCCAGCCCTATGCTAGAGCAGGACTAGCTTTGGCACTGAGCCATCTTTCTATCCTCTGTCATCATGTGAGTGCCACATCATTTGACCGCTGGAGTTTTCAGAGTGAGTCCTGTGACTCCTGATTCTGGATTCCTCTGTTTCAATATGCTCTGGCTATTTGAGTCCCTTGAAATTCCACAAGTACTGGGGCTGGGTTCGTCCCTTCACTGAAGGTCATTACAGCTGTGACAGGGATTGCACACAATTTTGTTGTTGTTGTTGTTGTTTCAAGACAGGGTTTCTCTGTGTAGCCCTGGCTATCCTGAAACTCACTCTGTAGACCAGGCTGGCCTCGAACTCAGAAACCCGCCTGCCTCTGCCTCGCGAGTGCTGGGTTAAAGGCATGTGCCACCATACTTGGTCGCACAGGGTTTTTTTTGCTAGTACTTTAGCAATATTCCTTCTGCTGCTCCATCAGCGCAGACGCCTTTCTGGGTCTGTCTGTCTGTCTGTCTGTCTGTCTGTCTGTTTGGTCTTCTTATGCATTTCAATAACATTTTATAGTTTCCAGCGCATGTGTCCTTTACTTCCTTGTTTGTATTATTATCCAAAGATATTTCATTACTTTGTATAATATTATTATAAGTTAGGTTACTGCTCTAATTTATTTTTAAAAATGTCTCTTGCTGGCATATAAAAGCAGACTGACTTTTGTGTTTTGATCTTAGACACCCCAGTGAGCTTATTGGGCTTCTTCTTAAGAAGTTACCTTTTCGGGGCTGGTGAGATGGCTCAGTGGGTAAGAGCACCCGACTGCTCTTCTGAAGGTGATGAGTTCAAATCCCAGCAACCACATGGTGGCTTACAACCACCCGTAATGAGATCTGACGCCCTCCTCTGGTGCATCTGAAGTCAGCTATAGTGTATTTATGAATAATAATAAATGAATCCTTGGACCGGAGAGAGCAGGGACTGAGCAAGTAGGAACGACCGGAGCGAGCAGGGCCAGCTGGAGCGAGCGGGGCCAAACGGGAGCGGCTGGAGTGAGCGGGGCAGACCAGAGCGAGCAGGGTTAACCGGAACAAGGAAAAGAAAAAGTTACCTTTTGGACTGGAGAGATGGCTCAGTGGTTAAGAGCACTGACTACTCTAGGAAGAGGTCCTGAATTCAACTCCCAGAAACCACATGGTGGCCCACAACCATCTGCAATGGGATCCAATGCCGTCTTCTGTTGTATCTGAACATAGCAACAGTGTACACAGATATATTTAATAAATAAATAAACCTTTAGAAAAAAAGAGAAGAAGTTGCCTTTTATGGTCGCTGTCTGTGAGGTCTTGGCTAGCCTGGTCTACAAAGCTAGTTCCAGGACAGCCAGTGCTACACAGAGATACCCTGTCTCAAAACAACCAAAACCAACCAACCAACCAACCAAACAAACAAACAAACAAACAAACAAATAAAGTGCCTTTTGTACTCAGCATCCCGTAAGAATCGTTTGTGCTGCGAAGCATTCATCTCTGGTGCATGATAGTCTGCATATGAGGAATCCGCTATTCATCTCTTCTCCTAGTTATAGAGAGCTGGGCTATGTGCAGTCTTTCACAGTGCAACCTCGTTTTGTACATCACAGTGGGGTGGTTCTCAGCCAAGACCATACATGGGAATGATCTCTCTGGAAACCTTTTTACAACTAACAGAAACAAACCTACCTCCAGTGGTACTGATACTGACTTAAAGTGTGGCTTTAAGGGGCAGAGGTTTGGACGTTGGACTGTTTATTTGAGGTCTCGCTATGTTGTCAGTGCTGGCTTTGACTCCTGGGCTCAGCCAGTCCCTTTGCCTCAGCCTCTTGAGGATCTGGGATTCATGTGCCTGCCACAGCATCCAGGTTTATTTGCTTGTTTGCAGATGGGGACTCACTTTGTGGCTCAGGCTGGCCTTGAACCCACAATCTGCTTGCTACTACATGCTTAATGTATAGGATTAGTTAGGCTTATTTTTTAAGTTTTATTTTTAAAATAGCATTAATTGTCTGTGTGGATAATCATTATTCTGTGTCGGACCATGAAAGGCAGCCTGTTTTGGTTGAGCGAGGTTTGCTCCGGAGACCCAATAGAAAACTCTACAGGGGACCGAACAGTGAGCTATGTTCCCAGAGACAGGTGCCTGATACCAAAAGACAGAGGCACCAACTACATAATTCTGTGACTATCAGTCTGGCAGACAAAGCCCTAAAGTCCTGGCATTCTAGCTAGACTCCACCCTCACAGTTACCTGACAATAGCCAGGTATGTTCCTCCCCACAGTTACCCTGCAACTACAAGATAGCCCAGCCCACTATAAAAGGAGCGGCTTGGTACCTCCTCTCTCTCTTAAGCTCTCACCTTTCTTGCTCTTATCTCTAACTCTCCTTGTATCTCTCCCCTCTCTCCATGTGGCCATGGCCAGCCTCTCTCTTTCTTTTACCTTCTCTCTGCCTTTCTACAATAAAGCTCTAAAACCATAGGCCATCTCTGTTCATCAAGGCCCTCTGTGTTTGAACGATGGAACCGAGTCTAACCTCCCACAGGAAGGCCTTCCTGTGCTCCAGCCACAGACTGGACCAAAGACTCAAGCCTGCGTGGGAACCACCCAGTGCCCCCTCTCCCCCTGCCCTCTCCTCTCTTCTGCCCGAGGTTAGCTGAGCGCCCCCCAACTCCCCACCCCACGCCTCCACTTTGTTTTCCCGCAGTGTCCAGCAGCGTCTGGGATGCCTGAGACTGAGAACCTGTTATCTTTGGCCTCTGTGAGGCCCAGAGACCTCGGACTGCCCCTTGTCCATCCCCCGTGGGCTGGGGTCCATGGCTTCCCAGAGCCAGACACCCACCCAAGGTTGCATGGAAAGCGTAAGGCAGCCCTCCGCGTTTGCCTGCCCAGAGCACCAGAACTCTGTCGGGACATGGGTTTTCTCCCTTTCCCTTTATTCCCCCGTGCCCACTGCCCTATAATTCTAAACTAGACTCTTAGAACTAGAATACCTACACAAATGCATGTATCCGGGTTCTCTTGGTGAAAATAGTTTTCTAGTGTGGCTGTTCCTTGCTAGTACAGCAAAATAGCTAAATCCTAACCTCTCAGCTGAGTGGAAATGCTAATTCCCTAACAGTACCTGACATTGTCAGACTCCAGCTGCTCTCTCACAGGACTTAAAATTCTTATGTTTTTTTTTTTTTTTTTTTCTCAATAGTTAATTTTGCCAGGTTGTGGTGGCACATGCCTTTAATTCCAGCACTTAAGAGGTAGAAGCTAGTGGATCTCTGAGTTCAAGGCTAACGTGGTCTACTCAGTGAATACTAGTCAGGGCTACACAGAGAAACCCTGTCTTGAATACTTTCCCCCCCCCCAGAATAATTACTTTTCATTTTTCAACACCTCCCACAGCACGGAGGACTGAATTAAGGGCCACGGAGGACTGAATTAAGGGCCTCATGAAGCGCGTGCTCTATCTATGAGCCACACCCTGGGCAGACTCTCCACATGTATAGACCATTCTTGTCCCCTTGTCCAGTCCTATTAGTGGTGTCTCCTTCTTTTATCTGAGCATTATACATTCTGGAGATGAGTCATTTGGTTACAAATAATTTCTTCATGTTTGGGGCTGAGGTTTCTATCACTTTACTTATTTACATCCATGCTCATGGAGGGTTTTTTGGTTCATGTACATGTCTCCCTAGCTGGATCTCCACTCATACACTGAGGCAGATCTTTCACTTGGACTTGAGTTAGATAGCTTAAGGGGTTCTCTGTCTCCAGCTCCAGGAGCTGGGATTATAGCCCAGTGGCCACCTAATATTTACTCCAGTGTTTAGAGGTGATCACTGGTTCCCACGCCTGCACTGTAGTCTCTCCTGCTGAGCGGTCTCCCCAGCCCTTCTTTTGCCTTAGTGTGCTGTTTTTCACTTTATCGTGGGCACATTATTTACTTTTAAATACTATTTATTTATTAATACTTTTTGTCCAATACAGTTCCTATAGCTGTGATAAACACCATGACCAAAAGCAACCGGGGAGGAAAAAGTGGCTCCCACTTCCACATCATAGTCCCTCTCTGAAGGAAGTCAGGGCAGGGACCTGGAGGCAGGAGCTGATGCTGATGAGGAGGCCACGGAGGGTGCTGCTGATTGGCTTGCTCCTCATGGCTTGCACAGCCTGCTTGCTTTTTTTTTTTTTTTTCAAGACAGGGTTTCTCTGTATAGCCCTGGCTGTCCTGGAACTCACTTTGTAGACCAGGCCGGCCTCGAACTCAGAAATCCACCTGCCTCTGCCTCCCAAGTGCTGGGATTAAAGGCGTGTGCCACCATGCCCAGCCACAGCCCGCTTTCTTAGAGAACCAAGAACTATGAACCCTGGGATAGCACCACCCAAAATGGATTGGGCTCTCCCCTGTCAATCACTAATGAAGAAAATGCCCTACAGTCTGATCTTATGAAGGCATTTTTGGGAGGGGGGTTGAGATGGGGTTTCTCTGCATAGCCCTGGATGCCTGGGTGTCCTGGAACTCACTCTGTAGACCAGGCTGCCCTTGAACTCAGAGATCCAGCTGCCTCTGCCTCCCGAGTGCTGGGATTAAGGGCATGTGCCACCACTGCTTAGCTCGGAGGCATTTTCTTAACTGAGGTTCTCTCCTCTCAGATGACTCCAGCTTGTGTCAGGTTGATATAAAACTAGCCAGCACGTTTTTATATCTAGTTCTGCGCACAAGGAGACCGCATGTATCATGGCACATGTGTGTGTGTCAAAATGTGGGTGTGAATGGAGTGGGGGATGTCAAGTCATGGGTAAAGGCCAAAGGACACTGCAGGAGTTGGCTCTTCTATCATGTGAGTCCCAGGGATGAAGCACAGGTCTTCAGGTCACCAGGCTTTACCTGCTAAGCCATCTTACCAACTCTATTTTTTTTTAAAAAGAATCTTTTTCCCCCCTTGTTCCGGTCAACCTTCCTACCAACTCTATTTTTTTAAAAAAAAAAGAATCTTTTTCCCCCCTTGTTCCGGTCAACCTTCCTACCAACTCTATTTTTTTAAAAAAAGAATCTTTTTGCCCCCTTGTTCCGGTCAACCGTAAGGCCCCGCTCGCTCCAGCCAACCCTGCTCGCTCCTGACAGCCCCGCTCGCTCTGATCTGCTCCTCTCGCTCCGGTTGGCCCCACTCACTCCCATTGGCCCACTCGCTCTGGCTCTGCTCGCTCCGGTCGTCCCCACTCGCTCTGGTTGGTCTCTCCGGTCCAAGGATTCGTTTATTATTATTCTTCATAAGTACACTGTAGCTGACTTCAGACTCACCAGAGGAGGGCGTCTGATCTCATTACGGGTGGTTGTAAGCCACCATGTGGTTGCTGGGATTTGAACTCATCACCTTCGGAAGAGCAGTCGGGTGCTCTTACCCGCTGAGCCATCTCACCAGCCCCCAACTCTATTTTTTTTTTCTTTTTTTTTTTCGAGACAGGGTTTTTCTGTATAGCCCTGGCTTTCCTGGAACTCACTCTGTAGACCAGGCTGGCCTCGAACTCAGAAATCCGCCTGCCTCTGCCTCCCAAGTGCTGGGATTAAAGGTGTGCGCCACCACGCCCGGCCCAACTCTATTTTTTATGTAAGAACTTTTCTTATGCCGGGCAGTGGTGGCGCATGCCTTTAATCCCAGCACTTGGGAGGCAGAGGCAGGCGGATTTCTTAGTTCGAGGCCAGTCTGGTCTACAGAGTGAGTTCCAGGACAGCCAGGGCTAGACAGAGAAATCCTGTCTTGAAAAACAAACAAACAAACAAACAAACAAACAAACAAAGAACTTTTCTCATTTTTATTTTATTCTTATGAGTGTAGGCCTGCTCCACAAGCATGCAGTGTACTGTATACATGCAGTAGCCTACAATGGCCAGAAGAGGGCAACAGATCCTCTGGGCCGGCTTGGGACTCTCAAGCAATTGTGAACTAGCAGTCCATGAGGGTGCTGGAAATTAAACCCAGATCTTCTGAAAGAACAGCCAGTTGAGCCATCTCTCCAGTTGCTACACACATCATTTAACATCTTTTTTTTTTTTTAAAGAGGGTCTCACTGTATAACAGGCTGGTCTCATGATCTTCCTGCCTCACCCTCCCAAGTGCTGGGATTACAGGCATGCCCATCATAATGTATTTTTTCTGTCATTAAAAACAAACAAACAAACAAACTCTCAAACACTTGAAATCATCAAAATCGTGTTCTTTATTAAAATGTTAAAGTTGTATTTGTCATGTTTGGGTCTGTAATTCACATGAATTGGTTTTCCCTATGCACGGTGCATTTCACGTCTTTTCCCGGTGGTACCTAACTTTTGTTGTGATTTAGCAAAAAGCAAGCCATAGCACCTCCTCCCAGATCCCTAAGCGCAGTACCTTCTCTGACAACCAAGTTTATATATGTGCTGACTGATTTTATGTCGATTCCCTGTTTGCAGGCCGACCCAGCTTCTTCTCTACATCTCTATCTTCTTTAGGAATAGTTTGGTCGTTGTATACTGGTGGCTAAACAGGTTTCTATTTTCTGTAGATTTTAATATTTTATTAGAAAGTGGGAGGGGGTGTTGCAGCTCATCTGCTCTTTGCCCTTTTATCAGGGTACAATTTGTAAAAGGCTCAGATTTCAGATTGATCCAGCTACCAGCAACCACAAACCTCTGGGCTGAAGGACAAATTTTCGGACAAAAGCAGAACCTTCTCATTCCAGTAAGCACTGGCGATCATGTTAGAAGCGAGGTAGTGCAGGTTAAGACCAAGCCCATTTTACAGACAGCCCAGTGCTCCGTGCCACTATGGCTCTGTGTGTTTTGTCCAGCCTCGTATGCCCAGCCCTCCTCCCTGCTCCTTTAAAACCATGGCCTCAGTCTTCGCATCTGCTTTCCATCTGTGATTCTCTGCTACCTGCTCGTTGATCCCATCAAGGAACGCTGACCCAGAGGAGGATGAGACATAGCCTTGACAACACCGTAGGTCAATCAGCCCAGATCCCTACACCTCCCTCGCCCCTACATTTCTCTGATCCTGAGACAACCCGCACCTGTCTCCACCGACAAGCTGGTGAGCTCTCCAAGGCTCTGCACTAAGGTATTTGTCCCATTGCAGCTCCTCAAGCCTCCTACGCTAGGTTTCTCGGGAGCCACCAGGAGGAGCTCTCACTGTCAAGCACCCAACTCAGCCTTCCCCCGCACCGCCCCCTCCGGCTCCGGCCCCGCCCCTCCCTGTGCCGAGCCCCGCCCCGTCCGGCGCGGCCTGGCTCACTCGGTTACCCCGGTCCCCGGACCTTAGACTACGGCCTCGCCACCTCTCCGGTCCGATCATGGGCCCTGCCGATCGCCCCGCGCTGAGGTCGCCATCGTTGCCGCCCCCTCCACCATCGCCGCCGTCGCCGCTGCTGCTACTGCTGCCCCTGCTGCCTCTGTGGCTGGGCCTGATGGGGCCCGGAGCGGCGGCGGACGGCAGCGAGCCGGCGGCCCGGGAGGGACGGGGTGGTGCCCGCTCAGTGCGAGTGGATGTGAAGCTGCCGCGGCAGGACGCCTTGGTTTTAGAGGGCGTCAGGATCGGTCCCGAAGCCGGTCCGGAACCTCTGCTGGGCGGCCGCCTGCTGCTGGTGAGCTTAGCCCCGCCTAAACTTGCCATGACCCTCGGATAGACCCTGCTGTCTTCATCCAGAAGCTAGCCCTTGACAGTCCAGAATGCTACTCCCCAGCATTCAGGAGCTCGCAAGCCTGAGATCCACATGCCCCTTCCACACTCATTCCCATACCCTGACCTTTCGTGCTTTGTGGCAGACCCCGGCTGCCTCTTCTATTCCCTTTGCCTCCCTCTTTTCATGGCTCCTCGTTACACAGATGGATGTCGTGGATGCTGAGCAAGAGATACCCGTAGATGGCTGGATTGCAGTGGCATATGTGGGCAAAGAGCAGGTCGCCCAGTTCCACCAGGAGAATCAAGGCAGTAGCCAGAAGGCATATCCCAAGGCTCTGGTCCAGCAGGTGCAAAGGGTGTTTGAGGGAAGGGGAGAAAGAAAATGCTTTCGAAACATCTGCTAGAGCCAGGCTAACAGGTGGCCTATGAGGAGCCTTTCCAGAGATGCCCTGGGCCCGAGTTGGTCAGCAGACACCAGTATGGAGCATCAAAGCAGTGTGATGGGGAGGTGGAGAGACTTGCTGGGGAAAGTGGGAAAGTGATAGGAGCCGGTAAGGGTGGAGACCTGCTTTGTCAGGACTAGGGCCAATGAAAAGAATTTTGGATCCTACAGAATGAAAGGAGCGTAAGTTTCTCACACACATGATAATGTGCAAATTTCTTTTTTTTAAAAAAAAGTTTTATTTATTTATTATATGTTAGTACACTCACTGTAGCTGTATTCAGACACTCCAGAAGAGGGCATCAGATTTCGTTAGGGATGGTTGTGAGCCACCATGTGGTTGCTGGGATTTGAACTCGGGACCTTCGGGACCTCTTAACCACTGAGCCATCTGGCCAGCCCTGCAAATTTCTTAAAATCAAGAATATTCCTTATGTAACTATGGTATAGGAAAGTTAGCATCTATAAAATGTTGTGATCTATGTCCCATAACTAAATATTGCCTTATGTGTCCACAACCATCATGTGTTGCCTTTGGCTGCCATTATCTCTTCAGCCTCCAAAACCATCCCTTAGCTTTGGCTTGACCTCAGGGAGCTTATAGCTAGTCAATCCAGAGGCCGGGCTCATGAGAGCTGGGGCTGCGGGTTAGGCAGGTGTGTGGCAGCCTCTCACCTTCCCTTGCAGATGCGCCGAGCCCTTTTCCTGGGAGCCTCTGCCCTGCTTCTCCTCATCCTAAACCACAGTGTAGTCCGAGAGGTAACCTGGCTTGGACTGTGAGGGTGAGGAGGTGAGGGGACAGGGGACGAAAGCCTGCTGACCCTGCCTGTCTCCTGCAGCTGGATATATCCCAGCTTCTGCTGAGGCCAGTGATTGTTCTCCATTACTCCTCCAATGTCACCAAGCTGTTGGAGGCACTTCTGCAGTGAGTTCCATTTGTTCTGGGTGGTCTGATGCCTGAGTGCTCTTGCTTTCCAGTGGGCTCTAGGGGAGGAGAGTGTCTCTGGAGAAGGCCCTTACCTGTTGGCCCTTAAACTCCTAAGGTTGAAACTGGGGGATGGCATGGGAAGGAGAGGCAAGGTCTGGGAAAGGAGCTGTTCTATGGGCAGAGGGGACTAGCCCAGCATGAGGAAGCTGGATGCCTGGTTGACAGGCTATTCCTTGGCCTGGCTGCGTAAAAACATGGGCAAAGAGCAGCTGAGAAAAGTCTGGGAGCCAAATCAGAAGGCCTATGGCAACAGTATCCTGGGGTATCCACTGCAAAGCCAGGTAGATGAGTTTAAGCCTCCCTTCCCAAAGGCCTTCTGTCTGTTCCCCACCCATGACTCTCCTCTCAGGAGAACCCAGGCTACTGCTGAGATCAGCAGTGGAGAGTCCCTCTCAGCCAACATCGAGTGGAAGCTGACATTGTGGACCACCTGTGGTCTCTCCAAGGATGGCTACGGAGGCTGGCAGGACTTGGTGTGCCTGGGAGGTGCTCAGGCCCAGGAGCAGGTAGGCCCCATGGATCCTAGGACAGCCCCTACGTACGTTAGGCTTATTATTTAGTAGAGTAGATCATGTAGTAGTAGATTATTAGCAGTGCCTTGGTGGTGGGCAATGGCTGCTGATGCCTTCATGGTCTCTGCTAAGTGGCCTTCATAACTCTCTTACTTGCCTCAGTTTTTCCCCATTGGGGATAGAACCCAGGGCCATGTACATGCTAAGCAAGTGTTCTGGACACAGCGTCATCTCCACTGGGTCATGTCTTGCCACCTGTAGGCTTTACTCTCCAGCTCCCATACGCACCGTGACTTCCTGCCTTTGGGACTGATGGGGAGAGGGTGACAGTGAGGGTGAGGGAGAGGGAGAGGGAGAGGGAGAGGGAGAGGGAGGAGTCTTCGTGAGTAAATCAGCTGGCTCATGAACCCTTCGCTGCTCATCTTGCCTTCCTGCTTTGAATGTTTCTCCTCTGCTCATAGCCCCACTGTCTGCTCAGCATGCCTGGACTTTGCTAGGCTTTCACTCTGCTGTAGGAGCTCTAAGCCTGTATGTTAAAGAGTGACTTTGTGTCCTCGTGGCTATGGCTATGTTTTGTGTCCACATCTTCCAGTGCTTGGCTTCCAGGGGTTCAAGGTGTTCAGTCCACACCATTTCTTGAACCCTAATCTGTATAGGTTGGAGGGAAGCAGACATACTCTCTTCTCCTACTGCACAGATTCCAATAGTTTGTGATGTGGGCCAGTTTCAAGTCAAACAGGTTAAAACCCTGGCTCCTAAACTTTAGGTGAACCACCTAAGCTAGGTGCTTTCCTGTTCTCTCCCTCTCTCTCTCTCTCTCTCATTGGAGCAGACTACACAGACCTGTGGGGAAGGGAAGCATTTGGTGAAGGGCAGAGGGACAGGTTACATTTGGGAGAAGAGCAAGCTGGGAAAGGGCCTCCGTGGCCTGGAGGTGAGAATGTATAGTTTAGTCCAGGCTGTCAGGGACAGAGGACAAAGCTGAATAGCTGTGAAGGTACTGCCAGCCAAGATGAGGGTGGCCTGTTCCATGTTGTACAGCCATGGCAGGTGAGATGTTCAAATGATAGCCGGGCAGGCATCTCTAATAACTGCCTGGTGGACAATGGACTCCAGGCCTAGCTACCACCCTGAGCTGGGAATGAGGAAGTTGTGCTGAACCACGTCCTGGCTGCTCCAGGCCACAGGCTGCAGAGAGGTTCTGCCTTGATGGCTGGTTGGTTTGCCACACTGTAGCATAGGACACTGCACAGTGGCCTGCGCTGTGGCCAGGGAGCAAGTAACCACTGTCATTCTGTAGGGCTGACCCACACGCCAGCAGCAGGCACAAGCTCTCCCACGTCATAGCAAAAAGGACCTGAGCCCAACCTTGGGCTCAGACTAGATGCCACCACTCCACTGTGATTAGAGGGGAAAGAGGCTTCTGCTGCTTCAGTTTCATTCCCCCAAAGGCTGAGTCTCCAATATGACTATGTCATACTAAAGGGCCTCTCGAGGACTACCCAGGACAGCAGCAAGGGAGCCCATGGTCTATGGGTATGTGGAGGGCTGGGCAGGGGGATGCTCCTGGAGCAGTAGGCCAAAGGTGTGAAGAGAAGGGACAGTGAAAATCAATTCTCAAGATGGGGGAAGTGTGGCAAGGCAAAGGACCAGGGAGACCGGGCATGGCTGTCAGATTGCTGGTGATGTCCTGGGCAGCAGTGGGGGAGGGGAGTGCTTCGTGCTTCTGGTTGAAGAGAAAATGATCATAGCACAGAAGCACTTCCACCAGCTTTTTCTGTGGCTTCAGGTGTGAACGTCAACTTAGATGAAGGTGAGTGGAGGACATAGGGACCAAGAACAGCTGAGGAGGAAATCTGTGCTGGGGCAGAGTAACAGGGTATTAGGGAGACATGTGACTCTCCATGGAGCTGGGGCAGACCCAGCATGGAGACTTCAGAAGAGCAAGCGGGGGGGGGGGGCCTCCATAAGCAGAGCTCAGTGTTTTGAGGGGTAGCTGTCCCTGGGGGGAAGCATGTGGAGCGTCCTCAGTGCCCTGACATCTGCCTCCCTCCGCAGAAGCCCCTGCAGCAGCTATGGAACGCCATCTTGTTTGTGGCCATGCTCCTGTGCACAGGCCTTGTGGTTCAGGCCCAACGGCAGGCGTCAAGACGGAACCAGCAGGAACCTGGAGGCCAGGTGGGAGCCAGACTGTGGAAGCCCTCATGCCCGCAGCCCTTGGGCCTGCGAGACTGTGGCCATCCTCTTCCCACAGGAGGATTTGTTCAAACGCCGCGTGGTTCGGAGACTAGCATCCCTCAAGACTCGGCGCTGCCGGCTGAACAGGGCAGCACACAGCCTTCCAGAGCCAGGCACTGAGACGTGTGCCGTGTGTCTAGATTATTTCTGTAACAAGCAGGTTAGTGCCTGGGCACAGTCAGCCACAAGCTGACCTGTGGCATCCCCAATCCTGATCCTAAGAGACCCTCAAATCTCCAACCAGGACTGTCTTCCAGTCCTTATTATGGCTGCCAACTGGAGATGGCCTAGGAGTGCTCTGCACAGTCCTAGTTGAGGGCACAGGTCTAGCTCCCATCTAGAGCCTGTGCCCCTCCTCCCACTCTGTAGTGGCTCCGGGTACTGCCCTGTAAGCATGAGTTCCACCGAGACTGTGTGGACCCCTGGCTGATGCTACAACAGACCTGTCCACTGTGCAAGTTCAACGTCCTGGGTGAGCGCCAGGGGCCAGGTGGGATCCTGGGCTAACTCCCTAAACCCCACCTGATACCTCTCTCCCTGTCCTTCCTTTCCCTACAGGGAACCACTATTCAGATGACTAACTGCCCCAGTGGAAAGTCTGCAGTTCAGGATGGACCCTTCCCAGCCTTCCTACAGGAGAGTGGGATGGACAGACCAGCTAGCTCTATGGGCAAAGGAAAGGTCCCACCATGCCCATGGTGGGTAGAAGGGCCTCACAGCTCCAGGCTGAAGACACAGAGCCAGGACCCAGCAGGCAAGGAGAAATCATTAGAGCCCTTCTCTGCAAACCTGGGGTATTTGTGTCTGTCCTCATAGGCAGCTCCCACAACTCTGGGAAAGAACATATGGCCATTACACCTGTCCCCAGCACTCTGGAGCGTCAGTGTTGAGTTTTATGCTATTTATTGGGGGATAGATGAGGGAAAAGATGTGTGGCCATGGGACCCACTGGCAGGAACCTGTCTTTCAGGCCATGGCCTGATCAATCAAAGGTATGACGTTAAAGTGAGCCTGCTCCATTACCTGCTGCCTGTCCAGCTGGGTTCTTCCAGTCTGGCTGGGATCAGAGGCCTTAGAAACCATCTAGTGCTGTATTTCTTGGTTGGGCTAAATGTTACTGACCAGGATACTTGAGGCCACAGAATATATGTGGTGCATCTGCAAGGGCATCATTAAAAGGAAAAAACAAAAACACAAAACAAATGTTTGGGTAGGGAAGTTTTAATAGTAAAATAAACATGGAATCTATTTTAACATAAATCTGTTAAGACATAAATCTGTGTGATGCTTTAAGATGTTAAGGAAAAGATGCGTATGTGGTGGCATATGCCAATAATCCCAGAAACCTGGAAGTGGAGACAGGAAGATTCATAGTTCAAGACTAGCTGGGCACAGTAGTGCACCCCTTTAATCCTAGCACTGGTAAGGCAGAAGCAGGCAGACCTCTGTGAGTTCAAGGCCAGTCTAGTCAACATAGCGAGTTCCAAGACAGCCAGGGCTATTCAGAGAAACCCTCAATATAACATAACAAAACAAAAAGTTCAAGGCTAACCTGGGCTACTAGGCAGTCCCTGTAATCCCTTGTGTCCTCTGGGAAGGGAAACCAGAGGATCACGAACTCCTGATCATCCTTGGCTACACAGGGAGTTTGAAGTCAGCCTGGGCTACTCTCAAAAAGAAAAACAAAAAAATACCAATCACCTTGGTTTCTCTTGCTGGGAACAGGTAGAATTCTTAAATTCCTCAAGGCCTTGCACTCCTGGGCTGCACAAATATACTTTGCATAATCTTTAAAGACTCTAAGAAGTTTTAGCCCCTGTGAGCGGGTTATGTAAAGTGGCCTTCGGTTGAGAGAGGCAAGGGCTGGGGACTGGCAGAGCACTTGCCTAGAATACACAAGGACCCGAATTCAGTTCCCAACACTAAACACTAACAATAAAGATGAGGAAAGCATCTGGCCAACACACAAGCCCACAGAAAGCAGGAGGAAGTCAGGGACCGAAGGGTATTCTATACAGGAGACACACATTCCCTGCTGCATACCTTCCTTTTCTTTCTTTCTTTTTTTTTTTTTTTTTTTTCTTTTTGAGACAGGGTTTGGATGAGGCCCTGGCTGTTCTGGAGCTTTCTATGTAGACCAGGCTAGCCTCAAACTCAAAGAGATACACCTGCTTCCGCCTCCTGAGTGCTAGGATTAAAGTGCTACCTACCATGCCCACCTCTGCTGCCTTCTTGAAGATGGGTGGTACCAATAAGAAGCCAGGCAAGAGCAACCCCACAGCCTAAGCCTAAGCATCAAGCTCTGTCAAAGCCAGGAGCTTGTAAGAGGACTCTTGCCCGGAGCCATCTAAAGGAGCCATCCTGAGTGATACCTTAGTTTTCCCCTCTGGGCACCCTGAGCAAAGAGCATGGTCAAATAGATGGACTTCCGGTCTTACTTGTTTCCTATCGTTTTATGCCTGTCCATCTGTTGTCTGAGTTAGGTCCTTGCTATATGGCATAGGCTAGCCTCAAGCTCTCAGTCCTCCTGTTTCAGCCTCCCTAGGGTATGTGTCACGTAGATGAGAAGGGTCTGGCCTACTGACTGGCACAAGCGAGAGCGAGTCAGTGGATGCTGACTCAGCAGTCACAGGGCCTCTCTCCAGGAGCTGTGCCCAAAGCTGGCTCTCCCTGGGTAGAGTGGCTCGGAGCATCCAGTCTCCCCCAGAACCCTTGGACAGTTAAGAAGCAGAGTTGGGCCAGCAGGAGTGGCACACGCCTTTAATCCCAGCACTCGGGAGGCAGAGGTAGGTAAATCTCTGTGAGTTCAAGGCCAGCCTGGTCTACAGAGTTCTAGGACAGCCAGGGCTACACAGAGAAGTGCTGTCTTGAAATATACCCCTCCCCCAAAAAGAAGCAGGTTGGGAGACCTTCACTATTGGGCACTCAAACCTACTATACAATAAATAATGCCACCCACACTTGGTGAGTGTGCCCTGAGAAATCCTCAGTAAAAATTTAGAGCCTGTCCATCACAAACAACATGACTCAAGGTAGGCTAGTGGCTTGCTTAGAAGAATGACCACTGTGTGCATGGTGTGGCTGGTAGCATCCTTGCTCCATCTTGTGTCATCTTGTAACTGGGTGAGCCCCAAGGTCTAATTCTCATCAACCACGGCTGGCTAAGGTGTCCAAAGGCCTGGACTGTCCACCAATGGTTTGGTGGGGCTCTGACTTCTAGGACTTAAGAGGGATTTCCCAGTACTTCCTAGAGGAACATCAAGCTCCCTGGTGAGTTGACTGGTGCCCTTTGGTACTGTATCAGATGCAGAGCCCAGGTGGAAGGCAAAGGCAATGCTGCTCTCTGCCTGCCTTGCTAAACCAGAGGGCTAGCTCCTAGCCTAACTCATTGTTTCAGATGTGTCCTTTCACCCTGTGCCCTACCCCGAGTGCTGGCCAGTGAATGCAGAGTTACCCCTCAGCCCTCTCTATGGGACACAAAGGCTGGGCTTCGCTTGGCTCAGATGCTGCCTCTCAATGTGGTCCTCCCACAGTGCCTGGTCAGGATGCAGACAGGCAGCTCCCAACTCAGTGCGAGGCTTCCATTGGCCAGCGACCTGCATGGTGGGATCACAGAGGACCTTACCCAACAAGAAGGGAAGGTCTGTTCCCCCAGCTCAGCCACGCTGAGGCCAAGATCGCAGTGGGCAGATGGCTGGGGCTTTTATTCCATGGGGGACTGCTAGCCACCTGCCCTCCAGCCCTACCCCTGCTGCAGGTTACATGGGCCGCTCCTGGGGGTGGTATGTAGAACCAGCCTGACGGTTTGGTGAAAGCTTTCTCCTCAGCTTGGCCAAGGCCCTTATGGGGTTCTGGGTGCAGGTTGCTGAATGAGTTCCATCCCCCAAAGAGAACTTGCTGGGCAAGCTCCCGGGCTGCCGAGAGGGGGATGTGCGGAGCCCGCCTGGATGGGTCCTGCCTGTGCTGCTTGTCCTGCTGCCAGGAGACTGCCGTCTGCCTGTCGATCTGAGGGAACACAGGAAAGGCAACTCCTGTGATCAAGGCACCATAGCACTTAGGACTCATCCGCCTGGCCTCAAGGAAAGCCTTACTCACCCTGAGAATACACACTGGGCCTGGGCTGGAGGTACTGCTCCCTGGATGCCCTTGTAGGGAGGGGACCAGAGCTGGCCCTGCGGGACCATCTGCAAAGAAGGTAAAGCACAGAAGGGTGCAGGAGTCCTTCCCTACATTATAGAATGCCAAAAGGTAGGGAGAGAGGCAGACTCCCAAGCTAAACCCACAAGTCCTCTTCACTAACAGCCAGGGCTTGGGAAGCCCCAAGGGTCACCCTCAGCTGCAAACTCTGGGGCAGGCAATATATACTGACTCGAAGTAAACTAGTGAGGGTCTGTAGTGGGACTGTGAGCTGGAAGGCTCAGTCTTTCATAGTCTGGTCTTTCTGACGTATGGAAGTCACTTTTCAACTGTGGCCTAAAGCCACATGTCATGAGATAGGCTCTCATGACACAATCTCAAATCCTGCCTGGTGGGAACGCTTTCCAAATAAAATACCAAAGCCCTTCAAAGGTTCACCTTGAGGCCTCCCTGCTGGGCTACCTCTCGGATTTTGGTCAGCATCGACTGGAGCCGCTTGTTCTCCTCCTGTAGGACCTGGATACGGATATCATTGGCTTGCACTTGCCTCTCCATGTCCTGTGTGACATTGCTAGAGCCTGCAGAGACAGATTTGAGCCCCACCTCACAGAGTCTGCCTCTGTGTCCAGTTGGACAGGGCCTCCGAGGGTGAAGAGGGCATCCAGCACTTCTCCTGCCCAGGCTTTCACCCCACCCTGATGCCAACCTGCTGTGACAGTGAGAGCCAGGGAAGGCCTAGAACTTGCAGGTTTGGATGTTGAATAAAACAGTGGATCTTGGGACTAGAGAGATGGTGCAGTGGTTATGAGCCCTGGTTGCTCTTCTAAAGGTCCGAAGTTCAATTCCTAGCAAGCATCGTGGCTCACAACCATCTGTATTGGGATCTGATAGCCTCCTCTGGTGTGTAGGTATACATGCAGACAGAGCACTTATATACATAAAATACATGAATAAATCTTTAAAAAAAAAAACAGAATGGATTTTATTCAAGGCCACTTGTCTTTGGCCTGGCAGTGGTACTACTGGGTCTTGGGTCACAGGAGGTCACCATGTATGGTCTTCCTTACCCTGTGGACGGTGGGTGAATGAAAAGCATCCAGTTCTACAAACTCAAGCAAGCTGCTGCTCATGTTAGATCTCAGTTTCCTAGTTTATAAAGACGGTGTCGGCTGGAGAGTGCCTCAGTGGTTAAGAGTACTTCCAAGGAACCAGGATTGGATTTCCGGCACCCACATGGCAGCTCACAACTCCAGTTCCAAAGGATCTACCCTAACTTCTGCCTTAAGGCACCAGGCACCAACACAGTACATAGAGATAGATATCTATGTACCCAAAACATCCATACGCAAAAAATGATTTTTAAAAACATTTTTGTAGGGCTGGGGAGATAGCTCAGCAGCTAAAGAAAGATGTTTGCCACCAAGCCACCTGAGCTTAATTCCTGGACACTTAGACCCATGTGGCGAACGGAAAAAACCAACTTCCATGTTTGTCTTCTGTCCACACCCCTGAGGTGGTAGGTGCACACATACAATGTAAATGTACAAAAAGCTTTTTAATTTTAAAAGAAGAGGGTCTAGGCCAGCCTCAGAGGTAGCTGTAGGAAGCAGAAGGGCTGGCACTAAGCGCTCAGCAGTGACTACCTACTGACCTCCTGACAGCTCTGGGGAGGATCCATCCAACCCAGGGCCTTAGGACTCTAGACATGCTGGCAGGAGAACAGAGATCACCTGACAGGATCCTGTGACAGTGTAGGTACCCAGTGATCCTGACCATAGGGCCCAGGACACTGGACAGTTGGGCCTGTGTCACTGAAAATGGTCCCATGGTATATGACAGTAGGAAAGGAACTCTGGAAGTTGAGGAAGCCTGGCATGTGGGCAGAGCATGTGCTGAAGAAAGACAGGCCTGTGTCCAGGTCACCTTAGGTGAGAAGGGCACTCACTCTGCCGGGCATTGGCTCCAGAGAGGTGAGCAACAGATGAAATAGGTGGCTCTAGTGCCACACGGCTCAGGCTCGCCCTCCTGCCCCTCATCTCCTCTGGCTGAGGGTGAGAACATCAGCAAACCCAGTCACAGCCACGCAAGTTCCATGCCCAAACGGGCCCCACCCTACCCTCAGCAGTACCCCCGGGCCCCTACTTGGGATCTGGGCCTCCTCTGGCTGGTGCAGGTCTGGGAAGGCCACCAGCAGCCGCTCCCGCTCCTTCAGGTCCACCAGCTGCTGCTGTAGCTCAGATATGGTCAGCCGCAGGTCTGTAGTCACCTGTTCCAGGTCCTGTTTCTCCTGCTGCAGGCTCTGCAGCAGTTCCTGCAGCAAAGAAAAGCTCAGACCTGGCTCTAAACTCCCTTGGGGACACAAAAAAGGCCCAGAGACATCAACAATGCTCGAGGTTCCTGAAAGGTGAGGACTGCCTTCCTTTCTTCTCACCCCACCCCACTGCACCTGCTGGGCTTGTAGCTGGCACTGCCCCTGTTCCCTATCGCTGCACCCCACCCCACTGCACCTGCTGGGCCTGTAGCCGGCACTGCCCCATTCCTTATCGCTGCACCCCACTGCACCTGCTGAGCCTGTAGCTGGCACTGCCCCTGTTCCCTATCGCTCTGTAGGTTCTGCAGCTGCTCCTCCAACTCAGACCGCTGCGCCTCGGCCTCATCCAGACTCCCCCGCAGCTCTTCCCGCTCCTGGTCCAGACAGTCCAGCTGCTGTAGCAAAGTCCTCTGCTTGGCCTGCAGGGACTAAATAGGGATGGATAGACAGGGCAGAGGTAAGGACCCTGTGGCCAAACTAGCCTCGTTGGACTAAGGGGGCTACAGTGTGGTGTCTACGACCTTCTGTGCTATATTTGGATGTAGAGACCAGCACGCAGTTGTTAACGTGCAGCAAGCAGGTAGATGTATGCCTGTTGGGATAAGTCCAGGACTCACTGTCTAGAAGGCAGTGGATGACCCAACTTCTTTCCAATCATACAGTTCCCACTCTCTTCTTTAAGTCTCCAGTGTCACATCTGCCTGTAGCATTGAAATCCCAGTACCCTGGCACCTACTGAATATAAAGTCCTGGCTCTGCCTCTCAGTAGCTATGTGGCCTGGAGCTCAGTTTCTCCATTTACAAAATGGGAGACAACAGAAGTGTCTACTTCCTTCTGTTACAGCAAGGAGTGAGGAGAAGAGGGCTGCAGACCTCCTGATGACGGACCATGCTGTCGACGCGGGCCTTCTCCTTGTCCAGCTCTGTGCTGGCCCAGCGGATCTGCTGGCTCGCCCCATCCAGCCGCCCCGCCAGCAGCTGCACTTGCTCCTCCAGCTGTTGCACCTGCCTCTCAGCCGCTGCCCTACGCTCACCTTCCTCCTCCAGCTGCTGGGCCTTGGCCTCTGTAGGATTGAGGGAGCAGATAAAAGGGGAGCCCTGAGTGGGAGTCTCTAAAACATCTCTGACTGGGACTAAGGGGAGGTCATATCACAGATCTGAAGCCCAGATCACAACACAGGGATGAGGAAACCATGGGGTGGGAATGTAATACAGAAGGTTCTTTCTGCCCATGGATATTGTGACTCCAGTTGGGACCATCATCAAAGCATAGAAAGTGAGAACCTTCCTCCTGTGGTTTCTACTCTCTTTGCTCTAAAAGCTTGGAACGGAAACAGAGGTACATGCCTGGCTATACAGTGAGTTGGAGATGTGGATGGGGGTCCCACAAAGGGGCTTCTTACCCATGGCCTGCATGGACTTCTGCTGCTGCTTCAGGTCTCCCTCCAGAACGGCCACCTTTGTCTTTAGGTCACATGTTTCTATAGCAGCCAAGAGAGAGGCCTTTCAGAGGATCACTTGGGCCCATGGCCTTTAAGCTCAGTGCATCCTGTATGGTAAAGGCAACTATCTAGTGTGCAGGGGCTGCTTGCACTGTCAAGGGAGACCTGGGGTAGTTCTAGGGGCCTTGGGTCTTACATGCTCCACAGGCAGCTTGCTGCATTACCTATGGCTCTCTGGACCTAGCACTCTCCACAGATATAATGGTGAGACTCAGAAATGACAATGACTCCTTGCCCTAAGCCTTCAGCTAGCAACAGTGGATCCCAATACCTTCCTTTTGCCCAAGAGCTTTTGCCAAAGCTAAGAGGATGCTCTGTTAAGGCAGGGTGTGAGGGTAGGGTTGGGAGTGACACCCCAGCCCTCTGCCCTTCTGATGGGGCATGTCTGAGACTGGGGTCCAGGAGTTGTTCCCTAAGAGGACAGAGCTCCAGTGGCTCAGTGCCAGCTGGATGTCTACACCCTTCCTGCTGCCTTCCTGTCCTGGGACTTCTGGCCATTCCCCAGCCTGGGTTTCTTCCATGCAGACTGCTGGGACTCAAAGCCTGGTCTCTGGACAGGGAAGAGGGATGGTCATCTTAAGGTCATGCCAGTGTCTGGCCTCTGGGAGTAGACCTGTGAGCAGCTGATGCCTGTCATGCTCGCACTTGGCCAGGGTCCGCTCAGCCTCCTCTGTCTGCCGCTGCCGCTCCCCTTGCTCCTGCTGCAGGGTCTGCTCCAGCTTGCTCACCTGCTTCCTCAGTCCATCCTTCTGCCCCTCAGCCTCTTCCAGCTGAGCCCTGAGGGGCCCAACGAGCTGGGTGAGGGCCCCCACATGCTTATTGAGACGAGTCAGGTCTTTGCTCTGCTCTGCTGCCCAGTGGCCCACGGTGGCAGCTGGCAGTGGTTTAAGCCCCAGGCTGTCCTGCACCAACTTCTGGAACTGGCCCAAGGATGAAGGCAAGTTTTGGCTCTGACATAGGCTGATAACCACCTTGCCCACCTCCCACAAGCTGCCCTGGACACTGGTGCAAGCATCACAGGGCACCAAGGCTGTTTCGATGGTCTGGGAGTAGACGCTCTTAGTTTTCTCAGAGGTCGCACTTGGACTCCACAGGGAGACTCTGACAGGGATGCTCTGCAACCCTTGGCAGATCAAAGGCAAGCCTGGCACCGGGGAGGGAGGCTTGATGAACTTGGCAGTCATACATTCTGGGCTCCTGGCTGGTTCACCCTTAGCTGTGGGCTTGGTGATAGAAATCTCCCCTTGGTTTGCTCTTTTCTGGGGTCAGGAAAAGAAAGGGAAGGCAGATGAGAGAGATAGGCATGGGTGACAGCCTTGTCCAATGCTTAGATCTTCAGATGTTAAGTAAATTTGCATAAATCACAGAGAACCTTCTTTTTTTCTCAAACACAACCAAAGCCTGGCCTCTTTTCTGCTCTTTCTGCTCGCACCCTAGGCTTTACCTGGTTAAATATGCAGGGAACTGAGAGGGTACTGGTTAGCTGTAACAGTATCAGTCACAGCAATTGCTGCTGGGTTCTTGCCTGTTCTCATGCCACCCTAACTTCTCTGTATCAGGCTCCTCTCCCTCTCAGTGACAGTATGCTTTCTCAGGAGGTGACTGAGAGATTTGATACCCTGTTAGCAAATCAGGTTCATATAAAACCCACAGATGAACACACTGAGTTTCAGACTGGGAAAGCACTTTCTAAAATCTCACTGCATAAATGGCAAACCCTGGAAACTAGACATGACTCCCAAGGCTTGCTTTCTTGACTGCAAAGCCAGTGGGCCTCAAATAGAAGACTTTAGATTAATGTTCCATGTGGGCAGTGGGGAGCCAGCAAAGGATGGGGTACATGCGGTGGTGTGGTAAGAAGCTAGAATTGTAACAGTATGTGAGGGCACCCACAGTTAAGGCTGGGATGACCCACCTGGGGGACTGCCTGCTGGTAGAGCAGGCCCAGCCTAAGCAGGTTTCTCCAGAAGCGCCTTACTGTAAGCCCCACGGACATGCATGGTCCTGAAGCCCCGGCAGGAGGCATCATCTGCTCCACACTGAGGTTTTCCAGGTAGCTGGCACAACTCTGAAGCAGCAGCATCAGCCTGTGGGCAGAATTGCTAGGGTAGGCTGGGGCCAAGGTTGGTACTAATACAGTCTTCATATACCGGGGTCTTTGAGTTCTCAGGGATTGGTCTGGACATCAAGAACATAGAGAGAGTCCATGTGAGCTTCATGTTCAACCCAGGGGCCACTTCCCATAGGCCCTGCGCCCTGTGACTTCTGTCATTTGGTTGAGCAATGAGGAAAGGTGGCCTGGCTCGGAAAACTCTGGGTGAGTAGACAGAAATAAACTGCAAGTGTATCCCAATGTCCCAGGGCCAGCAGGGCAGGGCAGTGCAGGGTTTCCTGGTCCCAGTCAGAGGCACCTCCTTCAGGCTTAGCAGTCTTGTGACAACTGAGACTTGGGATGAACACAGCTAGGTCTCTTTATGCTAAGTTTAAGTTTAGAGTAAATACTGGTGTTAGGGAACACAGGTGTTAGAAAGTATACATTTCCATGGCTAAGACTTACCTTAAAGGCAGAACTGTATGTTTGTAACACACACCTGGATGGTAAGGGGTTGGGGCAGGGGGTGGCATTCCAACCCTGAGGCCTTGAGAGGAGGTACCCACTGCTTCCAGGTCCTACCTCTGGGCCATCTGGACAACACTGGGAACAGTCTGTGTTCTCTGAGAGTGGCCTATTGTGGGAGATGCTATGATAGATGTACCCTTAGCCAGGGGCCCACCATTGATATGTCCTGAGTATCTCAAAATGCCACACTGTTGGGCAGAGGCCCCGGCCATTGCTCTAGGGGTCCCAGGCTGAGTTTAGATTCAGAGGCCTCTGGCAGAAATTACTTTTAGACACAGGAGTCACCTATACACAGAGGAAACTAGTACTAACTCAGAAGTAGGCAGAGCTCAGCAGGGGAGGTATGTCAGCAGCACCTTTTACAGGAAATGGGTGGTCGGGGCCTTGGGTGAAGGGGTGCCCTGCCAGAGCCGGGCAGGCCTGGAGGAACAACAGCACAACGCCAAGCCTGGGGAGAGGACGCGTTCTGTACTCATCCAGCAGCCCTATAGAGGGTGCAAGCACTGCTTTCATATCCAGAATGCCTCCAGGCATTACAGGACTACCCTGTCTTCTGTCTCCAAGGTCACCCTACAACACTTGGGATGCCCACTAGTCCCCCTCCCGCTTTATTAGCATGGACAGGTTTGGAGTGCCAGAAGCCTTAGTTGTGGTCTTTACAAGGAAACTTTAGTGACAGTGTAGAGATGGTAGGGTGACAGAGAAGTAACTGGCCTCTCTCTAGCAGGGCCAGGGGTGGGAAAGACACCTCCCATTTTTGGTCTTGCAATGCAGAGAGAAGATGCCTCACAAGATGCCAGAGCCTGGGATGAAAATGCTATGCAGTAGCTATAGTGTTCCTGACACACAGAAACCTCAGGTGAAAGCGGGCAGAGTTGTAGTATTGTGGGAAGCAACAACAGAGGGGAGAGTGGGGATAAGGACAAACACTCCAGACAGAACAGGGTGGCACAACACAGTACATCTCTTGATGTCCAGGTTTGGTCCAGGCCTCACCTGTCAATGACCAGCTCCAGCAGCACTGCATGGGACAACTGTGTGAACTCAGGGTCACCTGGCACATGGTCATAGTGCTCCAGAAGGGCCACCATGTCAAGGTCACAGGCTACACGGTCAGGGAACTTCCAGGAGGGGAAGCGCACAGGCCCAGCACGAGAGAACACATCCACAATGGTGCCCTGCAGGTCGGTGAGGTCCTTGCGCAGGCTGTCCATACAAGCCTGGCTGCCTAGCAGGTGTGCCATCCCCACAGCTCCTGGGGTTGAGAGAGGAGCCATGGCTAGCCAAAGTGGTGTGGCTACTGCCAGGAGAGCCTTATAAAACCCCCATCCTGCCTACATGTTCCACATCTACCTCTGAATTTAGGGAGAAATCCTGAGTGATCAGCCTTTTAGAACCTGGTTCTGGATGTCTTGGTCAGCTTCCCTTTCACCAACCCCGCCCTGTGACTGCCCTACCTCCACAGAACCCTGCCCTGTGTCTACCTCCCTCCAGAAAACCTGCTCTCCCCGGGCCTACCTTGCTATATGGGAGCAGGAATGGAACTCCTACCTATAGAAAAAACAAGAAGCCCTGAATGAGTGACATCCTGAATAGATGTATGCTGCTGATATGAGAACAGCAATATCAAGGACTGTGGCGCCTCAGACCCCGAGGGAATGGCCAGCTGGCCCTGGGGTACTGAGTTCAAGTGTTGACAGTGCATGTCCACAACCGCTTTCTCTCTGCTCCCTGCTGCTTCAACATAGCTGGCTGGTCACAGCCTAAACACTGACTACCTTCAGAGACTGTGCCTACCAAGATTAGCTTAACCTGTCTCCTTGATACAGCTACATCCCCACAACTGTGCCTCCTTGTTTGTCTATTGTAACCCTGCCTCCTTGTTCAGCTGTACGCAATAACTCCCTCTCCCTGTTCAACGCTAATAAATACACTGTCTGGGATGTGGTTTCTCTATCCCAACCTTAGCTTTTCTTTGTGTCTGTATTTTCTTCATCCCATGTCTACTCCCAGTCAGGTTTAAGTCAGGAGTCATGGCAGTAAACACAGCCAAAATACATCACAGCTTCAGCATGACAGGAAATGCTAGAACCCACCCACACCCCTACTATACACCACCCGATTGAGCAAAGGGCACTGTGCCCTTTGAGTTCTACTACATGACCTGATCACCAAGTCTGAGACTTGAGGATCAACCTGGGCCCAAAGGTACTGGGAAACTCAGAGATACCCCAGGTGGTCTGTAGCCAGCTCTGGGTTTCCCAAATGACTCCTTCTGCCCTACCTCTCACAGATGTTTGCCCATGTAGCTGGAGTGGCCGACTGTGCCCAGCTTTTGGTCTAGGCTGGGAGGTCTGGGATTCATGCAGGTTCCTGGCTTTCTGGCTCCTGGCTTCCTGATGCAGGGCTGGCCGCAAGCGGCCCTCCCATCCCTGGAATGGATACACAGGAGAATGAGTGAGGACTCAGTTAAGAAGGCGTCCTTAAAGGTTGAGTGGGAGTCATATGCTTGAAGAAGAGCTGCCCCAGGTGAGAGGAAGGGGATGAGGGAAAGAGTGGGGAGCACACCGCCTTCAGCCCATTCAGAGTGGGCAAACTTCAGTGCTGCCCTCTCCAACACTGCCCCTTTATATACAGAAGGGCGAACACTTGAGTCCAGAAAAGTCAAGCAGGCAGGAGGAATTTATAGTCAAGCATCTTTCTTCTATCCTTAGGCCATGCTGCTTCTAGAGCAGCCATGTCCAAACACACACACACACACACATACACAAACACACACACACACACACACACACACACACACACCAAACCAAACAAACAAAAAAAAAACCCTATAACACAATGAATGGCGCCTTGAAAACTAAGAAAACAGCAGAAGCACAAGGATACTTTCCCATCCCCCTCTTTCTCTTCCTTCCCTGAAAAGGCCTGTAAAAGCAGGTACTCTGACAGCCCTTCCTCCTTCCCTTCATATGATAAGCATCCTCTGGAAAATCTAGGTGGTAAGGAATAAGGAACATCTTTAGAAAAATAAAAAACAACCAAACCTGAGCCAGTGAGATGGCTCAGCAGGTGAAACACTGACAACCTGAGTGTGATCTGCAGAGCTCATCCAATGGGACAAGGAGAGCATCGATTCATAAAAACTGTCCTCTGACCATCACACACGCATGGTTACACATGCATGTGTACCCACACACATGAACACATGTTTATATTAGTAAACAGGTAAAGTTTTTAAAAGGAATAAAATTGAGCAGGTCTATTTTGGTTTGTGGATTGTCTGGCACAGGCTTATCTACTGGTGGCTTGATTACCCATTGGTGAGCTTTGAGGAGGTCCATATAGATCATGATGGCATTTCTGGGAAGTAGTAGAAAGTAGAAGGTGGGGAAGAAGTAGGTCACCAGAAGTGTGTCCCTGGGGGCCATGGCTTGCCCTGGAACTCTCCTTTTTCTCTCTGCCTCCTATCTATAGTAAAGAGCCTCAGCCGGGCGTGGTGGCACACGCCTTTAATCCCAGCACTCAGAAGGCAGAGGCAGGCAGATTTCTGAGTTCGAGGCCAGCCTGGTCTACAAAGTAAGTTCCAGGACAGCCAGGGCTATACAGAGAAACCCTGCCTCGAAAAAAACAAAAAACAAAACAAAACAAAACAAAACGAGCCTCCCCCTCCACTTGCTCCTGCCATCTCACCGCCAGTCCAGAGTCAAGGGGGGATGGGGCTTAAGTCTCTGAGCTAGAGAGTCAAAATGAATCTTTCCTCTTTTAGGCAACAAGAAGAGATGTCCTAAGTTTCCCCTCTGTATTACTGTTAGAGCATAGACTTTATCTTCCAATTATTTTATTTTGAATGGCTGTTCATAAAAATACAAAGATTTCTTTGTGTCTTTGGGGGGTCTTTGTTTCTGAAAGCTCCAAAATAAGAAAATGTATTTATTTAATTTTAATTAATTAATATATTTTAAAGAATGTGATAGTCTGGATGAAAATGGTCCCTATAGGCCCATATGTTTGGTTCCCAGTTAGTGGAACTGTTTGGGCATGTGGCCTTGTTGGAGGAGGTGTATCATTGTGGGTAGGCTTTAAGGTTTCAAAAGGCCTAGTCTCTCTCTGCCTGCATCTTTCTCAGCCACTGCTCCAGCACCCTGCCTGCCTGCCTGCTTGCCTCCATGATGATCATGGATTAATCCACAGGAGCTGTAAGCTAGCCTTCAATTAAATACATCCTTCCATAAGCTGCCTTGGTCATGGTGTCTCTTCACACCAATAAAACAGAAACTAAGACAAAGCACTTGAAATGTTTTTGTTTTTTATGTTACGTTTATGAAAGCTTTGCCTGCATGTGCATCCCTGGTGCCTGCTGAGGTCAGAAGACTGTGGATCCTCTAGAACTAGAGTTGCCCGTGGTTGTAAAGCCACATGTAGGTAGGTGCTCGGAACTAAACCTGTGTCCTCTGCAAGAGCAGCCAGTAACCTGAGGTAGCTTTCAGCCCTCACAGCAAAATACCTTTTTATGCTTTTCTGTCTTTCTCTGTGTGTGTGTGTGAGTGAGAGAGAGAGAGAGAGAGAGAGAGAGAGAGAGAGAGACTCACTATGGACATATTAGACCAGGCTGGCCTCCAACTTAGAAATCCACCTGCCTCTGCCTCTCAAATGCTGGGATTAAGGATGTGTGGATCCAGTCCTGCCCTTTTCTTTTCTTTTCTTTTCTTTTCTTTTCTTTTCTTTTCTTTTCTTTTCTTTTCTGTTCTTTTCTTTTCTTTTCTCTGACTAGATGTCTTATTAGTTTTAAGTCTCAGTCGTGAACCAGTGATAAGTAAGTTAAAATACTACTTTCCCTCACCTAAGCCACATCAGAAGGAGTATAAAGGAAGCTGGAGAGATGGCCCTCTTGTAGAGGGTCCAGGATAGGTCTCAGCACCCTCAATCATTTATCTATGACTCTGGTTCCAGACAATGTGACGCCGTTTCATCTCTGCAGGCACTGTACACATGTGGTCGCCAGACATGCCTGCTGGCAAAACACCCACACATACTAGTATAAATAAGTCTTTTTCAAAAGGATTTTGTTTAAAAAAAGAAAAACACTAAAAAGAGACTTTGATTTATTTAGCGCAAATTACTAAAAATATTGTTTTGACATGAACTCAGTATGAAATTAATATTTTCATACATTATGTTTTAATTTTTGAGATAGGTTCTCACTATGAAGTTCTGGCTGGCCTGAAACTCACTACATAGACCAAGCTGAACTTGAACTCATGCCTGGTTTTGCCTCCAGAGTCCTGGGATTAAACACGTGTATCACTATGCCTAGCTATTCATTTTTTAATTAATTAATTTTATTTTATTTGTTTACTTATTTATTTATTTACTTATTTGTATGTGTGTGTTGTCTGTGAGTGCCCATGGAGTCTTACATGCTGGATCCTCCAGAGTTGATGTTACAGGAAGCTCAATCACCTGACCCGAGTGCTCGGAATTGAACTCAGGTTTGGCTGTTTGAATTAACAATACATGCTTTGTTTGTTTGTTTGTTTGTTTGTTTGTTTTTCAAGACAGGGTTTCTCTGTATAGCCCTGGCTGTCCTGGAACTCAGAAATCTGCCTACCTCTGCCTCCCGAGTGCTGGAATTAAAGGCGTGTGCCACCACGCCTGGCTGCAATACATGCTCTTAACTGCTGAGTTCTCTCGCTAGCCTAGTTTTTTTAAAAAGACAGTTTGATGGTGGGCATGATGGCCCATGCCTTCAATTCTAGCATTCAGGAGGCAGAGGCTGATGCAGGTAGATCTTTGCTAGTTCAAGGCCAGCCTGGTTTACAATGTGAGTTTCAAACAGAGAAATCCTGTCTCAAAAAACCAAAAACAAAACAGCAGTCTTCTTTGCTAGCCTGTACCTTGAGGAGGATGACTTTCAAGACTTTCACGTTCCAATCCTTATGCCTATACTTCCCAAGTGCTGCAATTAATTATAGTTGTGCACCATTGTATCCAACAGATGTTGGGGACTGAACTCAGGAGTTTGTGTATGCTGGGGAGACACTGTACTTACTGAGCTAGACCTCCCAGCCCTTTCACCTTTTCTTTAATATTTATAAAACCACAAAGTCAAGTGTTTATTTGACCCTCAGGGTACATCTCAATTTGCACCAGAGAGTATTTCAAAATAAATTTATAACTATTTTTGGTGATTTGAAATAGTGTCTCTCTACATAGCCCTGGCTGTCCTGTGACTCACTATGTAGACGGAGATCCACTGTCTCTGCCTTGTCAAGTGCTGGGATTAAAGATGTTTACTACCACACCTGGCCCTATTTCAAATACTTGAAGGCCACTTGGGACTGGCTAAAGTGGTTAAAGTACATCAAGAAGATTAACTGCTTTGTATTCATCAACAATAAGATAGAACATCTGCTACCTCCTAGGGTCAGGCAGGGCATGGTGACACAGGCCTGCAATCCTAGCGCTTAGGAGGTTAAGGCAGTAGGAGCACAAGTTCAAGGGCAGCCTGGGCTATCTGTGAAACTTTGGAGGAAGGGAGAGCAATCCTTCAGGCGCACTAAGTACATCTGAGTTTCCCTACAAGGAATAACACTCACATCCAAACAAACACACAACTCATATCTCCCATGCGTTGGCTTGGCAACAACCTCTGGGGAGATAGTGCAGCCCAGGAGATTATGTCCCCAAGGAATGAAGTGGGGACAATGGGGAAAGCAACAACAAAAGGAAACATCATGGAAAGGCCATGAAAGAAATAAAGCAAGCAAGAAATCCCAGTCTGGAAGAAGCATATTCAGGAGGCAAAGCATTTTAAATTCCTGAGCACCAAAAAATATTGATCTGTTTACTGGGGCTACCTTGGATACCAAATCCCATGAGATTCTGGGTCAAAACATCAAGAATATTCAAAATTAAGCAGAAACTATGGCTTGACAGTACAACACTTGCTTGAAAAATGAAGCCTTGGGTCAATCATCAGAAACATGAGCACACACAGAATATCCAAGGTTACTGTCTAGTGATTCCTTTAAAAACAGAGAGTATATGAAATATGCACAGGCAGATGCATAATGTGGAAGGTGGAAGCCTATGACATAGACTTGCTTTGTAACTTCTCATGCACCTGTGACCCCACAGGCACTGGCTCTAATGGAACCAACATTATCATGAAAGGGGCAACAGCTATTAATGTTATTTGATGTTTCCTGATTCCCAAAGAAGGGTAGGAATCCTTCCTTCTCTCTATTCAATCCTCAAGTCCCCCTTTCTCAAACAATGAATGCCACATCTGAAGTCCATGCCAGCATTCCCACTGAGATTCAGTCACCACTAAGAAAACATTTTTGAAACTCTAAAATCACCTACATGGCAATTTCCAGTCTCTGACTGTCTTAGTTAGTGCTTTACTGCTGTAAAAAGAAAACATGACAAAGGCAACTCTTATAAGGATGATATTTAGTTGGAGCTGACTTACAGATGTTCAGTCCAGTATCATCAAGGCAGGAGCATGGCAGAGTGGGAGGAGCTTAAGAGTTCCACTTCTTTTTCCAAAGGCAGCTAGCAGAAGAGTGGCTTCCACGGGGATAGAAGGAGGGTAATAAAGCCCACACCCACAGTGGCACACCTAATCTAAGAAGGCAACACCTATTCCATCCAACGAGGCCACACATACCTCTTAATAGAGCCACTCCCTGGGCAAAGCATATACAAACATCACATTCCACTCCCTGGCCCCCATAGGCTTGCTCAAACATATGAGTCTATGGGGGCCATACCTAAACACAGCATGATCCAAAATACATTTAGTCCAACATCAAAAGTCCCCATACTCTATAGCAGCCTTAGCAATGTTCAAAAAAAAAAAAAAAATTCCAGGGGTTAAGAGCACTGACTGCTCTTCAAGAGGTCTTGAGTTCAATTCCCAGCAACCACATGGTGGCTCACAACAATCTGTAATGGGATCCAATGCACTCTTCTGGTGTGTCTAAAGACTCATATAAATAAAAAATAAATAAATCTTAAAAAAAAAAGTCTAAAGTTCAAAGTCTCTTCTAAGATTCAAGCAGTCTCTTAACTGTAATCCCATATAAAATCAAAAATACTGGGACCAAAGCAAGACAGAAAACCAGCTGGACAAACTCCAAAGTCCATGTCTCCACGTCCAATGTCAAAGAGCTCTTCAGATCTTCAGCTCCTTTCATCCTTGTTGACTGCTGTGGCAGATCTGGCATTCAGCAGCAACAAACTTTATTCTCCTGGACTGGTTCCACTCCCTGCTAGCAGTTTTCCTCGGCAGGTATCTCATGACTCTGGCATCTCTAACATCTTGGGGTCTCCAAGGCGACTTCAACTTTACAGCTTCTTATTCTAACTCTTATTCCAATGTTTGGGAGCCACACATGATCTTTTGGGCTCCTCCAAAGGGCTGGCATCACTTCTCCAGCTCTTCCCTCTGTAGCACTCTAGGCTCTGCTTGACTCCACTCCACTGCTGCTGCTGTTCCTGGTGACCATCCTATGGTATTGGCATCTCCAATACACTGGGGTCTTCAACTGCAACTAGGCTTCACAAGAACCTCTCATAGGCTCTCTCCATGGTGCCAAGCCTCAACTCCTTTGCATGACCCCTTCAGTCCTGGGCCATCAACTGTAACTGTAACTGCACCTTCACCAATGGCCTTTCCTGGCCTCTCACGGTGCCAAGCCTCAGCGCTTCATGACACCTTCATGCCTTCAAACCAATACTGTCAATTCTTGTTTTGTTTGTTTGTTTTGTTTTTTTGTTTTTTGTTTTTCGAGACAGGGTTTCTCTGTGTAGCTCTGGCTGTCCTGGAACTCACTTTGTAGACCAGGCTGGCCTCGAACTCAGAAATCCGCCTGCCTCTGCCTCCCAAGTGATGGGATTAAAGGCATGCGCCACCACCACCCGGCTAACACTGTCAACTCTTACACACTGCCAAGTACAGCTGCAGCAACAACCTTGGTTATCTCTGGAACACAGCTTCTTTGTACTCTCAGAAAACACTTCCCAGAAGATTTCACCTCAGTGATGCTGGTCTCTTCTTAATCACGGCTAATTTCTTAGCTCTAGCTCAGCATTAATTGTCCCAGTAATCCCTTCTACTTTGGACTCTAAAGCCAGAGCTACGCAGCCAAAGTGCAAAATTCTGCTTCTTGTAGCTGGAACCTGATCCTCTTTATTATCTTACCAGTTTTCCAACTCCCTCACTGCCTAAGCTTGGCTGTCCTGGAACTTACTCAGTAGATTGACTTTGAACTCAGAGATCTGCCTGGCTTTGTCTCTTGGGATTAAAGGTATGAACCACTACACCTGAATTTTGGCTTTTCTTCATCTAGAACTTGGCTCTCTCCCAGACTGGCCTTGAACTCAGATCTGCTTGGCTTTTTGTCTCCTGGAATTAAAGGTGTTAGCACTATGTCCTGGACTCTGTAAGGAGGGATGCGGAGGAGGTGGTGCTGAACCAAAAAATGGAGCTAAGTGGGACTCTATGGCATCTTCAAAATGCCAGGCCAAACAGGAAAGAAACAGGGGCGGGGGGGGGGGCTGAGGGGCCGAGAAACCGGCCAGAGACAGGAGGAAGTTCAGAGTCAGAGGATGTAGAATGGCTTACCTGTCTCCGGCGGCGTCGCAGCCTCAGCTCTGTGTCTTTCTGGCTCACAGAACTTCCTCCAGAGGGCCTGAGGCTCCCGGGATTCCTCGCAACTCTAAGTTGGCCGCCCAGGCCACTGCCATGGCAACGGCGTACCTCGCCACCAGGCATGCGGGGCGGGGCTGGAAGTGCGACACGGCGAGAGGGCGGGACCGGAAGTGCTCCCCCGGCTTCTCTCTCTGGGTCACCGCCATCTTGCCATTGAGTCGACTACTTCGCGTGGTGAGCTTTAACCTTGTCGTCCCACCGGTTGTGGCCACCGAGGCGGACTGGCAGCCCTTAGCGTCGCAGTCATGCAGGCCGGACCCGTGCAGGCGGTACCCCCGCCGCCGCCAGTAGCCACTGAGTCCAAACAGGTACCGTGCCCCGTGCTACCCCGCCTGCAGGCCTGCTGGAGGCCTGGTTCATCCCCTCCCGCGCGGGCGCTGTGACACTGCTGCTGGAAGCTCAGGCCACCTCGAAGAACTTGGAGGGACTGCAAGTCCCAGGAGTCAGCGCGCTGCGTTGCTTTCTGGTCTCAAAAAGCTCTCCCTAGAACCGGACTTTTCAAAACCAGCGTGCGGACCTGCACCCTTGACTTCCTCTGGGGGCTTATGTGAACCATGAAGCCTCCATTCTAAAGAGGAGAGCCAAGCAAACCATTCTTCCCCCTAGATTAGGAGTGACTGTAAATACAGGATGGTTAAGGAATCTTGCCCTGTTTTGTTTTTAACTGCGTCCTTGGATGCTACTCCAAGAAAGTCTTCAGTCTGCAGGACACATTCCTGTCAGTAGTATCATAGAGCGTTTATGCTAGCCTAATCCGAGCCAGGGATTCGAAGCCCTTACTTCCTTTTCTCTGTTTTCCCAGCCAATTGAAGAAGAAGCATCATCGAAGGAGGATCCCACCCCTTCCAAGCCAGTGGTTGGCATTATTTACCCTCCTCCAGAGGTTAGGAACATCGTCGACAAGACTGCCAGTTTTGTGGCCAGGTAACAGCTGCTTCTGCATGGTGGGTCAGGGACTTGTAGTATAAAGGACTTTTAAAGCAGCACAGGGGCATCATGGGGTGTTCTAGAGGCTCTGGCTTAGCCTCTTTACTTCTTCCAAAACCACAGGAGGGCAGTGAGGTAGGCGATAGATAGGACTGGTGTCATTGACATACCACAACAGTAATCACAGTGAAAGCCATGCCTAGCTGTAGAGTAACCAGGAGTTTCTGCTTCCAAAACAAGTCTGTGGAAATTCCTGGTAGCTTCTTTGTGACTGATGATGTGCGTATGCTGTGTGTTTGGGCTGCTGGCCTGAAGAAAGAATAAAAAGAGTTGATTATTCTCGTTGTGAAAGGACGACTTTCCCGGAGCCTCAGCTGAATCAAGTGCAAGCTGTTAAGCATGTTAGCTAGCTTTCAGGCAAGGTGAAAATTGGTCACGATTCCTCTCAGCCCCTTCATCCCACATACTTCTGCATCCTTGGATGGAATCTTCTAAGGGCCACTTGACTCCTGATGGTCAACACATCTCCTGGCTTAGGGCACTTTTGGCAGCCAGCATCATTATCCAGTCTGCAGATATTTAGTTTGTCCTTAGAATCCTTAAAAGAGAAAAATCCTATTACCACATTTAGAAATGAGGTGATTTCACAATCAGTCTGGATTTCTGGCTTTTTTTGAAGCAGGCTACTTTTTTTTTTTTTTTTTTTTTTAAATGGTTTTTTTTGAGACAGGGTTTCTCTGTATAGCCCTGGCTGTTCTGGAACTCACTTTGTAGACCAGGCTGGCCTCGAACTCAGAAATCTGCCTGCCTCTGCCTCCCGAGTGCTGGGATTAAATGTGTTGCACCACCACACCCAGCCCAGGCTGCTTCTTACATGGCAGAGCTTTGTGGCCCTGAACTGTGTATGGAGCATGTGTTGTCCAGGACCCACACTTAGTCACACCCTTTAGGGAACATCCCTACCACCTTGAATCATTTAATAATATTTTGTTCCCACATTCCTTTTTTTTTTTTTTTTCCTTGTTCCGGTCAACCCCGCTCGCTCCCGCCGGCTCTGCTCGCTCGGCCCCCCTACGTACGCCCCGCTCGTGCCAGCCGGCCCGGCTCGCTCTGATCAGCTCCGCTTGCTCCGGTTGGCCCCGCTCGTTCCGGCCGTCCCCGTTCGGCTCCGCTCGCCAGACAGCCTCACTTGCTCCGGTTGGTCTCTCCAGTCCAAGGATTCATTTCTTATTATTCTTCATAAGTATGCTGTAGCTGACTTCAGACGCACCAGAGGAGGGCGTCAGATCTTGTTACAGGTGGTTGTAAGCCACCATGTGGTTGCTGGGATTTGAACTCATCACCTTTGGAAGAGCAGTCGGGTGCTCTTACCCGCTGAGCCATCTCACCAGCCCCATGTTCCCACATTCCTAATAAGAGATTCTGATTGATAAATTGTACAGTGTCCACTCCATGAGAGTTCAGATCACTTTACAGGCTTTAATTAATTTGAATTTTCACTTAAAAGATGCCCCACGATAGGGCATTGAGTGTTGTGTGTGACTGGCTCATATTTTATAGTAACCCTAATGCCTTCCCCCCTTTCTCCTGTGATGCTAATAATTGGGGAAAGGCTGTTGCATAAGGACAAAGTGTAGTCTTACTGTGAGGACAACTTCTGCCAGCTGTTGTTACCGTTAGCTGCTTCCTTCTGACCTTGGCATCCTTAGATACAGTAATAGCAACACAAGTACTGCCATGTCTTGATTTCCTTTGCATGCTAAATTGTAAACACTTCCTAATTTTTAGTTCCCCTCATGCTTTCTATGGAGAGGATGCAGAGTGCTCAGGCTATGTGTTTTCGTTTGAAACTGTTTCCAGTGTTTCCATTTGGTCAGTGAAGCTGTAAAAGGAGTTTGAACATTGTCTTTTCCTCTTAGAAGGTTTCTTTAGAAGGAACTCTGTGTGAAACAGTAATGGCTAAAAGACATTGAACCCTTCAGGGATTGGGGAGACAGCTCAGTTCAGGTGCCTGTATAAGAGTGTGAATCCCATGGTGTATATTCCACAGATACCCATGTTAAAGAGAGATTGAGCAGTGGCTATGTCTGCTAACCTCAGTACTGGGACATAGAGAGCTTTGTCCTTTGCCTCAAAAACTAAGGTGGGGCCAGTATATTCATGTACTCTGAAGGTAGGAGCAGGTTGATCTCTGTGCATTTGGGGCCACCCTGGTTTACATAGCATTTCAGATGAGCTGGAGATACATGGACCCTATCTGAAAGAAATATGTAGATAAATCTAAATAAGGCAGGGAATGATTGAAGAAGACGATGGACATCAGCCTCTGTACGGGTGCACACAAGTATGCACTTAGAAACATCTCAAACAGTTTTCCTGAGTAGCTTTCTATAATTGTGTTATCCTGCTGTCACAGCCAAAAAAAAAAAAAGTACCACTGACCAAGTTCTCTTAAAAATAAATACTCATTACTGGGCATGGTGTGATACATACTTTGTAATCTTGGTGCTAGAAAGGACTATAGGAAGGTAGAGACTGGAAACACAGTGAGCCCTGTTCTAATGGTGGGAAATGGGAGCTGGAGAAGTGGCTCAGAAGTTAAGGCCACTTTCTGCTCCTACGTAGGACCTGAGTTTGGCTCACTGGATCCATGTCAGGCAACTCACAACTACAGAATCTGAATACCTACATGCATGCCCTTTAATATACACACATGCCTACACAGAGTCAATTTTCTTTTTCCTTTCTTTCAAGAAAAAGAAAATGAAGTGGATTGGAGCCAGTCATGGCACATACCTTCAAGTCCCATAATGTATGAGGCAGAGAGGCAGGTGGATGTCTGTGAGTTCAAGGCCACCCTGGTCTTGTGAGTTTTATATCAATCAAAGCTAAAAACAAATAAAAAATAAATGGGTTGGTTGTGTAGCTTAGTAATAGAGTGAGTGTATGTTTCCACGTATAGGGAATGATTTCTATTTCTAGTAGTGTAAAAATCTCACCATGTTTCCAGATGGGTTTTTCATCCATGGTGATCTTTTGTTGTTGTTGTTGTTGTTGTTGTTGTTGTTTTTGTTTGTTGTTTTTTCAAGACAGGGTTCCTCTGTATATAGCCCTGGCTGTCCTGGAACTCACTCTGTAGACCAGGCTGGCCTCGAACTCAGAAATCCGCCTGCCTCTGCCTCCCCAGTGCTAGGATTAAAGGCGTGCGCCGCCACCGCCTGGCCATGGTGATCATTTTTGTGGGGATTCTAAAATCTGAACTTGAGATGACTCCATGGGTAATGTTTGCAACATTAATGGAGCGTGGATCTCCAGCAACTACAAAAAAGCTTGGGGGGGGGGTGTGACTGTTCCCAGCCCTGATGAATAAAGGTAGGCCACTCCTTGGAGCTTGCTGATTGGCCAGCCTGCCCGCCCAACCATGCCATAATGGTGAGTTCCAGGTTCAGTGTGTAAGACTCTGTATCAAAGACTAAGAATGAAAATGATAGAAGAGGCTACTCACTGTTGGCCTCTGGTCTCCATGTGAGCATAAACACATGTTTTGCCCAACCCCTCAGGAACTGCAAATAAATTCAGAACTTGCTTTTGCATGTTTTACAGTGAAGGGACAGGTCAGAATCTTAGTCTGAGAGAGCTGGTATTCAGGTCTCTGCTCTGCTAGGCCACTCAGGAGGCAGGCAGTGGGTATCTGCAGCCAAGTCTGACTTTATAAAAGGAGCTTTTTCTCTGTAGATGAGTCTTCCCATTCCTGCATTTTCCTGTCAGAAAGCTAGATTGGAAATTACCTTCATAAAGCCCTGCCAGCTGGGCTGAGTTAGAGTCAGGCTCTTCTGCTGAAATCTGTCTCTTGTATTACAGGATCTAATTCTAAAATTAACAGTAAGCCAACTTAGAGCACTGGAATTTCTTGGAATAAGAACATCTGCCTTCTCATCATCTTTTTAAGTGTTCCCTGATGTGTAGAGACCATGGCTTAGGGGATAGTACTGCAAGAGACAACCAGACCTCCAGGCATGGTGACCTGATCTGGCAGGACCCAAAGCTGTATCCATCCTGCTTGTGTATGGTTTGCATTACATAGGGAGGTAGGAAAACGCTTCTTTCCAAAGCATGAGGTTCTAGTTGGACTAATGCACAGTCAGATTGAGACCTCATGGTATTAGTCACACTACAGGGTGGGACCAGAATTTGCTAGAGGCTAAGGCTTCCACAGTCTGTGCCATGGATCTGTTGTGATGGCTAATCTTAACCATAAAGTTGCCTGCATCTTGTCTTCTGCTCTGTTTAATTGAAAGATCCTTGGATGTGAAAGTCTGGAGAAAGGGTAACCTGTCTGTTACTAGTCTCTGGAACCTTGGCTTGGTATATTTGGGGCACCTCTGAATGCAGGCTTCTGGCCAGAGAATCAGAGGAAGCCCCAAGGGCATCTCCTGATAGGCCAGTCCTTTTCAGTGTTGGTGGAACTGCCCCCTTCTAAGCTACACAGTAGTGACTGCTCTCTGTTTGCAGACCATTGTATTCAAAAAGTCTTGAGCATCTCCTTAAGTACTACTTAAGTAAATGTTTTCAGTATTTGAAGATACAGAGGAAAAGTAGTATTAGCCACATTTGACATATGGGAAAATCAAAGTAGTGTCTTTTTAAGACTTGGGTGCCTTTTAGCAAGTGTGATACTTGGAGCTAGGTTTGGTGGTACACGTAATTGCACCTAGAAGTAAAGGCAGGCAAATCCTGGCAGGGCCAATCCTTAGCCTGGACCTGTGAGACTGTATTTTAACAAATAAAAGAAAAAACTATGGCCTCTTGAGTTATATCTACTGGGACTCTCCAAACATTTTTTCATTATCCTGGAGTATGGCATTTCTTTAGTGTGGGTATATATCCGTATGTGTGCATGACATGAACACACACATGACATGAATGCACACACACATGGATCAGACAGAGTACAACTTGGTGAGAGTCAGTTTGCCCTTTTACCAGCTGGAACCAGGAGAACTCAGAGTGTCCATCTTATCCAGTATATATACAGAAGACATAAACCTTGCAGAGCAATTTTTCCTTCGTGAACCTCCCAGTAATAAATGAAGTTACTTTAGGCAGTATTTGGGCAAGGCATTAATACTTACTAGCTGTTTGAGGTTTTTTTTTTTTCCTTTTTGTTTTTATGGAGCTTGGTACCCAATCCAGGGCCTTGTCGACCTTAGATACGCACTCTACAATTATGCTGCATTCTTAGCCAAAGAATAAGTGTTTTATTACAAGAACTAAGCAGTTGTTCAGCTGATTGTGGGTATCATAGAAGTGGCAGGGGAGCTAAGGAATGAATGGCTGTGGTAGAAGCAGCCAGGCCCACACTGTCCAGTGGCACCAACTGATTCCTCGATGTTCAAGGAAAAAAAAACAGCTTCCTCGGTGCTCCGGAGCAGCTCTCCTATCCCGAGGCATGGACTGCTTTAGTGAGTGGGTGGTGGCAAAGATGTTGAAATAGAAGATTTGGGTCTGAGTAGTCACAGAGGTGGTAGAATTCATTCTTTGGTGTGTTGTTTATCTTACTTTAATTTTTCACAGAAATGGGCCCGAATTCGAAGCTAGGATTCGACAGAATGAGATCAACAACCCCAAGTTCAATTTTTTAAATCCCAATGACCCTTACCATGCCTACTACCGCCACAAGGTCAGCGAGTTCAAGGAGGGGAAGGCTCAGGAACCCTCAGCTGCTATCCCCAAGGTTATGCAGCAGCAGCAGCAAGCCACGCAACAACAGCTGCCCCAGAAGGTTTGAAGTCCAGCTCCTCTTTGTGGGTTAGGGAGGAAGAAAGAACAGGCAGAGTGGGAGGGCATACTTATCTCTGCTGTGCACCATCACAACCACCATGGGCAGAAGTAAAGTTACCGTCAGCTTCTAGAAGCTTCTGAACACTGGTTGTGAAGCTCTGTCCTCCAGGCTCAGGTTGTGAAGAGCCCAGCAGAACAACCAAGGCTTATGATTTATTGACCCAAGGAGTGAGAGTTAATTTAATTGTAGTGTAGGAGCAACCTTTTGGCCCAGCTGAGCTGAAGAAGGTGATGTAGCCTTGCACCATTCCTTCCCTTCTGTTGAGGCTGCTCCAATACCTAGTTGGTGCTCGGGCCCAGGAGTGTCAGTAAAGACAGAGGACCAGTGCATTTTGTCTGCTGGGTAGAACTGGCCTGGTCTCAAGACTTCTGTGGAAAAGTCCATCTTTTATTTGGCTGTGAGAAATACAAGTTGAAGTCATGTTTAAAGGGCATTGCAATTGCTGCTTGTAGGGCTAAAGCTGATGTGGCTGGCGTTCCTCGTGTGTAAAAAGTACTCACAGTCCCTGTGCAGTTTCCTGCTTCTCTTGGAAGGAAGAGGAGTAGGAATCACTGCACACACTTGGACCTTACTGTATTTCCAGCCTCTTAAGTCATATTTTACATCTGATTTCCTATATATATTTGCCACCTCTTTAAGCTTCTGATGTCAGGACTGGAGCAGAGATGTAGATGCCTCACTTGAAGCAGATTAGGGAGTTGAGGCCCATTTGGGTGAGACACTTCTAGCAAGTTCCAGTGATGTTCTCAGTTAGAGTCTGGCTATTCTGCTTCAGAGTTAGTTTACTCCTGTTCTGTTCTTGTTCTATACTCTCTGTCTTAGGTCCAAGCCCAGGTGATCCAAGAGACCATAGTGCCGAAGGAGCCCCCTCCTGAGTTTGAGTTCATCGCTGATCCCCCCTCCATCTCAGCCTTTGACCTGGATGTAGTGAAGCTGACAGCTCAGTTTGTGGCCAGAAATGGGCGCCAGTTTCTGACGCAGCTGATGCAGAAAGAGCAGCGCAACTACCAGTTTGACTTCCTCCGACCCCAGCACAGCCTCTTCAACTACTTCACAAAGCTGGTGGAGCAGTATACCAAGGTGATGGGTGTGGGTACAGGGTAGTACAATATCTTACCACTGGGCATGACATGTGAATCCCAGCTTAATGTAAAGTTTTGATTTAAAGCATTTTTATATATTTGCATATCTGTGAGAGAGAAAGTGGGAGTGTGTGCTGCCATGGAGCTTGCTTGGCAGGGTGCTTTTGTGCCCTGCCATGGAGCTCGCTTGGCATCAGAAAACAGCTTTCAGTTCTCTCAGGCTTCCATAGCAAGTGCTTTTACCCTATGAACCATCTCGTTGGCACTAAATCTTTTTGTTTATTTTGTTTTGTTGAGACAGGATTTTCTTTGTGTAACAGCTCTGGCTTTTCTAGACTAGTTTGGTAGTCTAGGCTGGCCTCAAATTCAGAGAACCACCTGACTCTGCCTCCTGGGGGGCTGGAATTAAAAGTGTGCCTTAAATCTTGATTTCTCCTCTTTATCTCTTTTCTCTCTCTCTTTCTTTCTTTCTTTCTTTCTTTCTTTCTTTCTTTCTTTCTTTCTTTCTTTCTCTCTTTCTTTCTTTCTTTCTTTCTTTCGTCTTACTGTGTAACCCCAACCCTGACTGACCCTTGAACTCACTATGTAAACCAGTCTGGCCTCAAATTCAGAGATCCTTTTGTCTATGGGATCAAAGGCATGGGTTCCCACACCCAGCTTATATTGTTATCTCTTTAAATATCTCTTGGTATTGAAGAGATGTGTTTATAAACTGCTGTTATTAGGTGGTCATCTGCTGTGTGACCAGACTAGAGAGCACTGTCTGCACTGCCACTTGTCTGCTCCATGGCCTGAGAAGCAAGCTCTTCACAGTGCCTCCTGTTATCTATGTAATTCTCACAGACCTTTTTTTTTTTTTTTTTTTTTTTTTTTTTTGGTTTTTTGAGACAGGGTTTCTTTGTATAGCCCTGGCTGTCCTGGAACTCACTCTGTAGACCAGGTTGGCCTCGAACTCAGAAATCCACCTGCCTCTGCCTCCCGAGTGCTGGGATTAAAGGCATGTACTACCACACCCGGCTCTCTCACAGAACTTTTAAAGTACCATTTTTCAACTTTCACAAACAGAAACCAGCTAAGAAAGATGATTTCATGGGGCTCTAGTTCTTCCTCAGTGGTAGAGTACTTCTCTAGCATGTATAAGGAGCTGGATTCAGCACTGTTCTTAAGGAAAAAGACCAAAAAGGGATGAAGTGTGAGATCACTCCTGATTGCTGTGGTCTCAGGCTTGCAAGCAGCATTGCTGAGATTCACGTCTTGGCTGTCTTTATCCTATGGAGTAGCTTACATGAGAAAAGGTTCTGTATGAGTTTACTAACATTGAAGACACATGTGCAACATCTTCCCCAGGGCCCTGATAATGTGTTAAGCTACCACTATTCTCAGTTATCCTGACTGAGTCACACAGATGCTGCAGAGCTGGGACTGGAGAGCAGTCACTTTTCATTACTCTCAACCCTAGGTTGCAGTCAGGAATCAACATGGCAAGACAGGCATGGTGGGGCACATCTTTAGTCCTAGCACTCTTTGTTGTTGTTGTTGTTGTTGTTTGTTTATTTGTCAAATGACTGGGTCTCCTCATATAGTGTGGTCTCATTTGAAACTCACTATGTAGACCAGACTGGCCTTAAACTCACAGAGATCTGTCTGCCTGCCTCTACCTCCTGAATGCTGAAATCCCAGCACTCATGAGGAGGGAGGATCACTGAGTTCAAGGCTAGTCCATGCTGCATAGTAAGTTCTAGGACAGCCTTGCCTACAGACTAAAACTGTCTTTAAAAAAAGAATCTAAGCCAGGCGTGGTGGCGCACACCTTTAATCCCAGCACTCAGGAGGCAGAGGCAGGCGGATTTCTGAGTTCCAGGACAGCCTGGTCTACAAAGTGAGTTCCAGGACAGCCAGGGCTACACAGAGAAACCCTGTCTCAAAAAACTAATATATATATATATATATATATATATATATATATATATATATATATATATATATATATATATATATATATATATATATGAAATAAAAAAGAATCTGATACAGTAATCTAATATTTAAAATTAGTCAGAGAGCTGGATATAGTAGCTAACACTTCTAATTTAAGTTCTATGAAGATTGAGGAGTACTAGGAGTTCAAGGCCAGCCTGAGCTCTTTGAGAGACTTTTTGTTTTAACAATAAAATGTTTGATATGTTACCTGGTGTAGGTTTACCAGTGTCATGTTTTTCTTGTTTTTCTTTTTAGTGGAATGGTTTACATCTGTTATTAATATTTACAAGCAGTGTTAGAGATTTAAGTTGAAAGGACTCATAAGGACTCTGGAGTAAAGTTAGAAGTATTTTAAAATGTGTTTTTAAAAAATGACCAAATCTAGAACTAGTAGAACAGTAAAACAATGACAGAAACCTAAAGCCACAGATTCCGTGAGTACACAGTCTCAGGGAGTTGTGGATTTTTTTTTTTTTTTTTTTTTTTTTGAGACAGGGTTTCTCTGTGTAGCCCTGGCTGTCCTGGAACTCACCAGGACCAGGACCAGGCTGGCCCCAAACTCAGAAATCCACCTACCTCTGCCTCCCGAGTGCTGGGACTAAAGGTATGCGCCACCACGCCTGGCTGGATGTGGATTTTTAAATGTTGTTTTATCTATTTGTATTTTTTGTGTATGAGTTGTTTTGTACCGCTTGTGTGTGGGGGTGTGGAAGTGAAAAGAGACTATCTGATCTCCTGGGACTATAGTTACAGATGTTTGTTAGCCACCATATGGGCTGAGAATCAAATACAGTCCTCTGAAGAACAGGCACTGCTCTAGCTGCTGCTATCTCTTTAACCCATAGCATTAGTTCTAAGTATGGCCTAGGTTCAATTTTAACTGCTTCCATAGTAGAAGTTCTCAGATCTCTATTTTGTTACTTTTTTCTTTCTTCCTCTGACTTTGGCTATTAGCATTGACTCATAACTGACTGGCACTGGAGAAAGCTGTTCTACCAGATAGATTCTAGGGGTAGGGATCCAAGGAGGGGCCAGGTAAAATTGTGTTGGTGGAAGCTGGGAGGATTGGAATGGCTGCTAGAATAAAGGCAGTCAGTGTTCCATTCTTCAGGAAAGCACGTTAGACATTATTTGTAGTTCTAGTAGTGAGAAGACAGGAGTCTGTCTTGATAGAGATTGTTAGTGGGTAGAGGAATGTAGGCGAGGAGTCTCTCTGACGGATGGAGATAGCTGCTCTGGCTTAGGGCATGGGAATGCTGGGAAGGAAGGGAAGAGGTAGCTGTGGTCTTGAACAGGATGGCAGACGAAGACTTTTCATTTTCAAAATAATAAGAGTACATCAGTGCTACTTAAGCAACTATAACAGCCTGTTCTAGGAAACCTGCCTATGGCTTGAGTATTTTTCTGGGAGTCCTTGGAAATGGTTTTCTCTAAAGGTGCTTTCTTAAGTGGTAGCATCAACATTGGAGAAGGAAAAGCACATTCTAAGATTTATTTTATTTTATTATATGTAAGTACACTGTAGCTGTCCTCAGACACTCCAGAAGAGGGAGCCAGATCTCGTTACGGATGGTTGTGAGCCACCATGTGGATGCTGGGATTTGAACTTATCACCTTCGGAAGAGCAGTCGGGTGCTCTTACCTGCTGAGCCATCTCACCAGCTCGGAAAAGCACATTCTAATTGTTAACTTGATGACAGGTGGAGCTGGGACTCATCTCTTATGTCCTTGGATGGGCCAGCAAGGCTGCCTCTTTGTCTCAGACCCTGTGTGATATACTGACAGTTGCTCTCTTGTGTCAGACCCTGTGTGATATACTGACAGTTGCTCTCATCCTCTTTCAGATCTTGATTCCACCTAAAGGCTTATTTGCAAAGCTCAAGAAAGAGGCTGAAAATCCCAGAGAAGTTTTGGACCAGGTAAACACAGAACTTCCTATTACCAGGAAGCATGCAGTGAGTTCTCTTCGTGTGGGTTTTGTTTTTGTTTGGAAACCATCTTTGAAGCAGTTCAAGTTGACTTTCCCTAATCTGAAAATTTTAACACTCCAGAATCTGAAGCTTTGTGAGCACCTACATGACACCAGAAATGCAAAATTCCACATCTGACCTCTTGTGATGGGTCACTTCCAAAATGCAGGTACACCGATGTCATATAAAGTTAACCTTCAGGCCATGTGCATGAGATCAAGTACAATATGTACTTATTGTATGTAATGGCGTTCAGGTTTAGACATGAGTTCCATCCTGGGGTTTCTAATTTATCATGTCTATGCAGATATTCCAAAATTAGAAACACCTCTAAAACAAACACCAAAGCATCTCAGGCGAGGGATGGTCAGCCTGAACCTAGGCCTGGGTGCTGAGAAGAACAGCCTTGTGTATGTGCCTACTTTGTACTCTCCTGAAGCTTTAGCTAGTTTCTCTTCCCTCCTCTAGGCAGAAAACTCTTTCTCCAAGCAGATTCCTGAGTGATAGGGTTGATAGATTCCTTTTGAAGTTACCAGGTTTTCACAGTTGAGCAGGCATATTGGTGCTGCTTGGTTTTAACTGAGACAGCAGTTTCTCAAGACTCTCAGATTGGGGCTGCTTTTAAAGATGCCAGGTTTTCTTTTTAAATTTTTAAAAATGTTTGCCAGGTGTAGTGTTTCTCCTCTAGTCCAACCACAAATTTACAAGTTCAAGGCCACTCAGGGCTATAGAAGGAGCGCCTGTCTCAAAAAACACAGCCCTCCCCACCCCCCAAAACAGTCTTTTTCAGTTTTATACATATAAATACTGATTTTTAGATGTCTTTGCCGCCCCCCCCCCTTTATTTTCGTTCATTTTTTTCCTCCACCTTCCACTCCCCTCCTACTTTTATGCCATCTTTGGGGGCAGGGAGTGACCTACTGAGTTTAGTGGAGTTGTTTACACAAACATGGGATGAGACATTTACTGGAGCTTGGCCCACTTATCAGGGACTGCACTGAAGAATATGACACCCTTAACCTAAGCCACCCCTAATGGCCAGCAGTCCACACAGTCCCTCAAGGAGGGATTTGTGGGTTCAGTGTCGTGCGGGTGCCACAGCTGCACAGCTGGTGTCTTGTCCAGAAGCTGATTTTTCTGCATAGCTCCCATCTTCTGGTTCTTACACACTTTTTTTTCTTATTTATTTATTTATTTATTTATTTATTTATTTATTATATGTACGTGCACTGTAGCTGTCTTCAGACACACCAGAAGAGGGCGTCAGATCTCATTACAGATGGTTGTGAGCCACCATGTGGATGCTGGGATTTGAACTCAGGACCTTTGGAAGAGCAGTCAGTGCTCTTACCTGTTGAGCCATCTTATCAACCCCTCTTACATACTTTGTATTCTCTCTTGTACAAATGTTCACTGCACCTAGGAAGGGGTAATATGAATGTCCCTTTGCACTGAGCATACCACTGTCATTTATCTCCAGCAGGAATCTCTTCATTGACTGTTGCAGGGTGTAAGAAGTTTCTCTGCTGAGAACTAATCATGATATAAACTTTGAACCTTTTAACAACATGATCACCTGGGGGGGGGAACAAAGGGCAGGGATTGGGGGATGTGACTGTTTCGCCTAGGGCAGATGCTATGCAGCCACTTGCAGTAGCCACTAACTTGTAACCCGGTTTACAGTACCAGTTATTAGGTTTTCATGCATATTTACTGCAAGGAAGTTTGCTGCTGCAAGAACAGAATCCTTTTCTAACTCTGGTGGAAGTTCCCCTTATGATCATAGTGGGTACATCTCCATCTGAAAGATACCATGAAGCCTCATTGTAGGTGCTATTTCCTGTCTCCATAGGTTTGTTATCGAGTAGAATGGGCCAAATTTCAGGAACGTGAGAGGAAGAAGGAAGAAGAAGAGAAAGAGAAGGAGCGAGTAGCCTATGCTCAGATTGACTGGCATGACTTTGTGGTGGTGGAGACAGTGGATTTTCAACCCAATGAGCAAGGTTGGTCTGGCAAGAGAGTGCCTCTAGGTGGGAGCCAGAACCCTAAAGGTCCCAGGGAGAAGCAGAATCAGGCACAGGACTTTATTACTATTTGTTTCCCTCTATTTCAGAGGGCTTCATTTGCCCAAGTTAAATGCAATTCAACAGCTAATTACTATGTTAGACTCTGATATCCTCTGTAGGTAATGAAATCACCTTATTATGTCTGTGGAGAGCTCACAGACATAAGGGTGGCCTTTTCTTTTTTCTTCTCTTTTGTTTTGAGACAGCTTATGTTAGCGTTTTCTAGAGAAACAGAACTCAGAGAATGAATCTGTGTATATAAAAAGAGGATTAGGAGCTGGGCGTGGTGGCGCATGCCTTTAGTCCCAGCACTCAGGAGGCAGAGGCGGGCAGATTTCTGAGATAGAGGCCAGCCTGGTATACAGAGTGAGTTCCAGGACAGCCAAGGTTACACAGAGAAACTCTGTCTCAAAAAACCAAAAAAAAAAAAAAAAGGATTAGAGGAACTTAAAGGCCATGATCTAGCTGCAGGAGGCTGACTGGATGTCTCAGTTGGTCTTCGTTGTTCATTGGAAACTTAACTAGGGAAAGAATGTTTCAGCAGCAGGATACGTAAATTTTCCAGGATTGTGGGCAAGTGGGTGAAAAGCAGAAGCCTGCTTCTACGTCCTTTCACATAGGCTGCCCTAGCAGGTGTGGCCCAGATCAGGATGGGTCTTTCCACCTAAATCCCTCAGGTTCAGCTGCTTGGGTTTTTAGATAATTCCAGATGTAGTCAAGTTGACCAAGAATAGCCATCACACAGGGTTTCTATGTAGCCCTGGCTGTCTTAGAACTTGATATGTGTAAACCAGGCTGGTGACAAACTCACAGAAAGTCCACTTGCCTTAACCCTCCAAGTGTTGGATTCAAAGCTGTTTGATTGTAACATACCCAACTTTGAATGCTTTTCACCCTGGCTTACCCCTTTTAGGAAACTTTCCACCCCCAACAACACCAGAGGAGCTAGGAGCTCGGATCCTCATTCAGGAGCGCTACGAGAAGTTTGGGGAGAGCGAGGAAGTGGAGATGGAGGTTGAGTCAGATGAGGAAGATCAGGAGAAGGCTGAGGAGACTCCTTCCCAGCTGGACCAGGATACTCAAGTACAGGACATGGATGAGGTAAATTCCTAGTTTAGTTTTAGCTTGACCTTTTTCCTGGAGCCAAAGCTCAAAAGGTAGTGAACTCGGGAGACGCCTTACAACTGTTTAAACCCAGGCAGCACATCACTTCTTTCCAGTTCCAGAAACAAAGATTGAGTCATGGGAAGCATCTGAGAGCAGTGCCAGCCTTGTATAGTTTATTGCCTTCCCTCTGGCTCAGCGTCCCTGGTCACAAACCACCCTCCAGCAGCCCTGCTAGGGAATCTTACTACCCTGTGCTTCGATGCCTTTCTAGTACTTAGGCCTAAAGGATTACTAGTTCCCAAGCTTGTCTAAATGTAGCCTACACATCCTTTCAGGAGTTTCTAACCCTTTCAGCTTGGCCCTCCAATAGCGCAGAATCCTAAGCCAAGCTGCTCTCCCCACTCTGAATTTGTGTACAGCTTGAGAAGAAAGGGCCCCAGTGTCTGTGGGAATTGACTCTTTCTCCTTCTCCCAGCATTGCTCTGGGGGCAGCTACCATTTAGCGCTGACTTGGCTCCTGTATTTCTCCCCTGGATGTGAAATGTGCTTGGCCTCTTGGGACTGCCTGGTGCCAGCTGCTGGAAATGCCTGGGTGGAGTGTTAGCACTGAGGTCTCTGATGTTTCCATTCATGTTGTGAGGAAGCAGCTTGGCCTGCTGCCGCCTGACCTTAGCTGCCCCAGGAGACTTAGCACAGGGATTGGCTGGCAGGGACTAAAGCTCCTTGCCACACTAAGAGCTGTCAGTGGTTTTGAGCTTTGGGAAGTGGCCTTTCACCTCCTGAGTTGTGACATTGCTTTGCTTTTTAGGGTTCAGACGATGAAGAAGAAGGGCAGAAAGTACCTCCACCCCCAGAGACACCCATGCCTCCACCACTGCCCCCAACACCAGACCAAGTCATTGTGCGAAAGGACTATGATCCCAAAGGTATGTTCCTGCCTCCCAGTCCTTGTAATATTAAAGAAAGTCCTGGTTGTTCTTGTGTGCTTTTCAGATGGGCTGTTTCTAGGAGAGCTTGAAGTGACTCGTATGTTACAGGCCTCATGGTGGGAAAGAGAGTGTAGTCATCTCCAGTTTCAGGTTACTGGTGTAAGAGTGGCAATGAGTGGATGTTTTCCATGAATGATGTCTGAATACACCGTTTTCTTAACCCAGTATTCTCACTTAGACATCTGTTTCCTCTAGCTTCCAAGCCCCTTCCTCCAGCCCCTGCTCCCGATGAGTATCTTGTATCCCCCATCACTGGGGAGAAGATTCCTGCCAGCAAAATGCAAGAACACATGCGCATTGGGCTACTTGACCCCCGCTGGCTGGAGCAGCGGGACCGCTCCATCCGAGAGAAACAGAGTGATGACGAGGTTTATGCACCAGGTGAGATGGAGGCTCCCAGCCTGTAGCTTGTTGGGGTCAGTGAGAGTTTGGGAGGCAGGTGTAGCCTGTGATACTGCAAAAGATGTATGTCCTTCCCGGGACACTGTAGAGGAGTCCTCCAGAGTCTGGCAGGGTGTCACTTGTCTGCTGGCAGGATGTCACTTGTCTGCTGGCATCCAATAACAAGACGAGCAATAGGAATATTTATTCCTGTGTTCTTTTGAACTTGTCTCTCTCCTTGCGTGACACTCACTAATTAGTCTTATTGCCAAGTATAAAGCAGAAGGATAGGGCTAGATGAGGTGGTGCACACCTTTAACCCCAGCACTCTGGATCCAAAGGCAGGTAGATCTCGAGTTCGAGGCCAGCCTGATCTGCTTAAGAGAATTCCAGGACTACACAGAGACCTTGCCTTTGTGAAGTGGGAGGTGGGTGTGCTGCCTAAGGCTAGGGACTTGGTCTTTGGTCCTGTTAATAGGAGTTGGACAAGCACCATGTCTTATGCTTAGAGCTGCTCTGGCCCTCCCCAGACCTAGAGGACATGTTGGGGCCCACAGCCTGTGCTGTGGATCCAGCTCCACTCTGCATACCCAGAAAGCTGCGGACTTGTCAGAAGTGTGGCTACGTGCTTAGTTTCTCTTTCTATTTTTGCTGTATAAGGTCTGGATATTGAGAGCAGCTTAAAGCAGTTGGCTGAGCGACGTACTGACATCTTTGGGGTAGAAGAGACAGCCATTGGTAAGAAGATTGGTGAAGAGGAGATCCAGAAGCCAGAGGAAAAGGTGTGTTTCCAGTGAATCCTAGTGCCTTCCTGTTCTGTCTCCCACATGTGGGTTCATGACAAGCTATGTCTTTGCTTTCTCCCATGTAGGTGACTTGGGATGGCCATTCAGGCAGCATGGCCCGGACCCAGCAGGCTGCCCAGGCCAACATCACCCTCCAGGAGCAAATTGAGGCCATCCATAAGGCCAAGGGCCTAGTGCCAGAAGATGACACTAAGGAGAAGATTGGCCCTAGCAAGCCCAATGAAATCCCTCAGCAGCCACCCCCTCCATCTTCAGCCACCAATATCCCCAGCTCTGCACCCCCCATTACATCAGTGCCCCGGCCACCTGCGGTGAGTCAGAGGGCCACCCTGTGACCACATGTTCTAAACCTTGGTCCTTAGGGTAGGATGATGCTCTTGTATAGGAAAGGCAACTGATTTACAGTAGGGCTGGGATGCTATAGTGGGTGGAGTTGAAAGAGGAAGAATCAAGTTGAAAGTGGAACTTGTAGCCTGACCTACTTCAGGGGAGATTTGGATTAGGGAGTAAGCTGAGAGGCAAATGGGGAAGCAGATTTGAGGCAGAGGACTGTGGGCTTAATGGTTCTTTGAGAACTGGTGGTCTATTCAGTAAAGGAGGTCAAGGTCAGCCTCTTTAATGGTACTGTGTGCCATGAATTGCTGGTTGAATCTGAACCACTAAGTCCCAGGTAGAAAGTATTAACCTGGAACTCTCAGCGTCAAGTTTCTATCATTGGCCTGAGGTGAAACTTGAGTCTCAGTGATGAGCAGAGTCCAAGTTGTCCAGCCCCCATCCTGAGAGTGGCCAGTTGGTGTGTTCCTGAAGCTGAGCCTTGGCTTCCTGGGGCTTATGTGTCTCTTCCCACCCTCAGATGCCACCTCCAGTCCGTACCACTGTTGTATCTGCAGTACCTGTCATGCCTCGGCCACCCATGGCATCTGTGGTCCGGCTGCCCCCAGGCTCAGTGATCGCCCCTATGCCACCTATCATCCATGCACCCAGGATCAATGTGGTGCCTATGCCACCTGCAGCACCTCCCATCATGGCGCCCCGTCCACCTCCCATGATTGTGCCAACAGGTCAGTCTGTAGTGTTGCTTTCTCATCTCATGTGTTAGTCCATAAAGCCATGGTTAGCCTTAATGATGGCTGTCCCACTGAGTATCCATCCCAGAGGAAGTCTCAACTGGGAACTGGGAGCCATATTTCTTGTGAGAGACTGAGATGGCATAGCTAGTGTGTCTACATTTGGTGGCCAGGTCCTTGTCAGGTCCAGAAGCCTGACATAACTATTTTATGGCTGACCTTGGCCTGCCTCCCCTTTCCTGCTGCTTAATTCGGGCAGCCTCCCAAGGCTCCCTGCCAGAGAATGTGCTGAGTGACAGACTCATCAAGGCATGGCACTTCACACCTCTTAAAGAGCAAAACCTCGAAATCACCCAGCAAAATCTCCCCAGTCCTGCCTCTTGGGCCTCTTCTCTTCTGTACTTAGTCAACTGTTCTGTGTCCATGCAGCCTTTGTGCCTGCCCCACCTGTGGCTCCAGTCCCAGCCCCAGCTCCAATGCCTCCTGTACACCCCCCACCTCCTATGGAGGATGAACCGCCATCCAAGAAACTAAAGACCGAGGACAGTCTCATGCCTGAGGAAGAGTTTCTGCGCAGGAACAAGGTCTGTGACCCAGGATACTGCCTGTGCCCTGCAGTATCCGGCAGCAGCATGGGTTACCCAAGCCCCGGTTATGTGCCATCCCATGCTGTTAGTTTCTGGGATGTCAGTCAGCCATGTGAAGCTTCTGGGTATGTTTGTAATGTGAGGTCAGTAGCTGGGAGCTAGTGATAGTTGTGGTAGTGTGGATTCTTGTGCAGCTGCTGAGACATTATCACAGGAGTGAGGTGGCAGATCACTAAACAAGCTGAAGGAAAGCATCGCTCAGCATAGTTAATAAATTCAGATCTCTCAGCTCTGGGAAGGTGCTCATGAGGGTAGGATTCTGCTGGCATTCTGGAACAAGGACTACATTGGCACTGGTGGTCTCTGACAAAGCTGTTAGGCTTTGGTGAGAAGGCATTGACAGTCCCAGCTCCCAAAAGATTTGGCCCAGGCTTGGGAGGCAGAGGCAGACGGATTTCTGAGTTCCAGGCCAGCCTGGTCTACAGAGTGAGTTCCAGGACAGCCAGGGCTACACAGAGAAACCCTGTCTCGAAAAACCAAAAAAAAAAAAAAAAAAGATTTGGCCTGGGGCTGGTGAGATGGCTCAGCGGGTAAGAGCACCCGACTGCTCTTCCAAAGGTGATAAGTTCAAATCCCAGCATCCACATGGTGGCTCACAACCATCCGTAACGAGATCTGGCTCCCTCTTCTGGAGTGTCTGAGGACAGCTACAGTGTACTTACATATAATAAAATTTAAAAAAAAAATTTGGCCCATAAATTTGACAACACTTAGCTAATGTCTATCTATTCCTTGAGCACCTACCAAAGGTTCAGACTATTCTCTTTCGTGTTCCCACCAGTCTGTTTTGACACAGGCAAGTAGCATTGAGCTTAGGTGTCTTTTTCTGCTGAATTTGAAACCAGTACTTCACAGACTGTATCTTTACCCTGCTGGTCCTTGAGATTGCAGAATTCACTGGAATTTTAAGGAATATTTAGGGAATGGGAATGAAACAGTATTATAATATACACTTACAATCTCAGAACTCTAGAGTCAGGAGGTTTGAGGTCAGCCTAGGCTAGCCCTGACCCCTGCCTTTAAGCCTGTCTAGAAAAATAAAGAAGAAATGAAGCCTTGTGTAGTGTCACACCTGGCATCAGCAGTAAAGGGGTGAGAGGGACAGGAGTCGTCGTTTGGATGAGCCACTGTTAGCACAGCATAGTTCCTGATTGGCTTGGGTCGTTCCAGACATAATGAGCACTGCATTTTGCAGGGTCCAGTATCCATCAAAGTGCAGGTACCCAACATGCAGGATAAGACGGAATGGAAGCTGAATGGTCAGGGGCTGGTGTTCACTCTCCCACTCACAGACCAGGTATGTTTTGCCATCCCCAGTTGGTACAGGTGCTTTGGAGTCAGTGGGTTGGGTCAGCTTTTTCCAGATGGTCTAACAAGGGAATGAATGAACTTTCTTTGATCCCACAGGTCTCTGTCATCAAAGTGAAGATTCATGAAGCCACAGGCATGCCTGCAGGGAAACAGAAGCTACAGTATGAAGTAAGGGTAACCGTCCTGCCCCTAGGTTCCAATTCCTCTACCATCCCTGAAACAATCTGTAGAAAGTATGATGGAGAGAGGCCTGGATGTGGCCATCCTAGAAGTGATTCAGCTGGAATGCCGAGGGAGGCAGCTGAACCTGATAGTGCTGGATTCTGACAGCATAGTATATATAATTCAGGGTCTAAAAACCTTGGTCTCAGTATGTGGAGCTGGATGGGGAGCAGCCCGGTGATGTGATCTTAGGTGGTTGTTTATGTAGATGCAAAGGGATCTTCAGGTTTTCTGGGTGTAAAATAGGGTGTTGAAAAAGGTAATCACTAAAGGCCTTTTGACCTGAGAAGTCGGCTGTGCCTTTTTGTTGGTCATGGCAAATGTTTGGAAAGTTGAAAACTAAACCAAATGTTGACAAAGTCCCTTACTTTTTGCATCTGTTGTTGGAAAGAAGGAAGGAAAAAGGTGTTCTAGAAGAAGCCAAAGTTCCATACTTCACTGACCTCCTGACCTTCCCTTAAGCTTCCATAGAATATTCACAGTAAGCTCAGTTGTGTGAGGCTGCATGTGGTCAAAGACAGGTGGCATACATTAAGACATTTGTCTGTCTTCCAGGGCATCTTCATCAAGGATTCCAACTCCCTGGCTTACTACAACATGGCCAGTGGTGCTGTCATCCACTTGGCCCTTAAGGAGAGAGGCGGCAGAAAGAAGTAGCAAGAGACACTGCAATTGGACTCCTACCATTGTACCTCTTTCCACCACCAATTCCAGGAGTTTCCCTGGGACCTCAGGCACAGCCTGGGCATTTGTTTCCCTCTAAGCCAGTCTACGGAATGAATATCTTGTTTCAATTCTGGATTGGAGGTCCTTCAAGGGAGTCCATTAGGAATTAAAAACCCAGGGTTGTCCACAGGACAGATTCACACTATCGAGTGATGCTTAGCTAATAGAATATGGTTAATGCCGTTTAACATTTTGTATCATGCTTTGGTCTCTAATAAACCTCTTGAAGCCAGGCATGGTACATGCATGCCTGTGATCCTGGGACTTGGGAGATGCGGGCAAAAGGTACTGAGGGCAAGTCAATTAAATGTTCAACGTTTACCTTAGCTGTATAGCTTGAGGCCAGACTGGGCTGTGTGAGATTCTGTGTTTAAAAAAAAAAATTTTTTTTTTTTTTTTTATTAAAAACTGAACACTTCTTGGACCTTCATGGAAGCAGTTTGTCCCTGCCATCCACAGACTGACTTAGAAAGCACTGATTTTCTTACCTATGCAGGGATAGCTAGTGCACAACAACTCTCCTAGGGACAAGGGTGAATTTCCAAGTCGATTAAGAGGGAAACAAATGGATTGCTGAGCTTTTGGGGTCTCTGCAGTCTTGGTGTTTATAATACGTTTTTGCTGCCATTGTGTCTGGCGGGGGTTGGGGGGGGTGGCTTGGTGAGTAAAGTGCTTATGGTGCAAGAGCTGATGTAAGCCAGTATAACAGGCCACTGCTACCCTGTGCACGAGGAGACAAGACAGGCAGAGTCATCCTAGCAGGCCAGTGAACGAGAAAGACCTGGAAGGCCAGGTGGAAGACAAGGGGGAACACCTATGGCTGTCTGCTGATCTCCACATGTTTGCCACCGCACAGCTTTATAGAGATACACAGTTTTTTTATAGAGATATACAGTTTTTATATTTTAAAGCTTTGGGACCCTCCATGCAGCAGCCATAGAACAAGGCTTTTTCCATGCCTTAAATCACTTGATAGGCATAGCGGTTTTAGTGATTTGCTCTAGGGTGGACAAAGGCCGTTTATTACTATGTGTGTGTTTAATTGTGCCAAATCCACATACTGACCTAAGGGCCTTGTTGGTATTTTTGTTTTTCCTTGGTTTTGAAATAGCTCCGCTGGAACTTGCTATATAGATTAGGCTGGTTTTGAACACATAGAGGTCAGCCTGCTTCTGCCTTCCAAGTGCTGGAATTAAAGGCATGGACCATCAGGCTTGACACTGCTTCCTGTTGAAGCACTTGTGTAATCCTTGTGTGATTATTCTTGTTTGAGGTACTGAGGGCAAGTCACATGCCCTCCATCCCATGGCACAGAGATGAAGAGTAAGTCCAAAACATGTGCCTCGCTCTTGGTCAGTAACTGCGGTCCTGATGTGGGTTATTATTTTTGGAGCTGTGGTCTTGTGGAGGCATGAATGCTACTGTGTATTCAGAGGGAGGAGAGGCGAGAGCTTGTTGATGAGCTGTAAACAAAGCTGGTTTCCATGTGCTGAAAGCTGAGTTCCCAGTCCAGAAGCAGTATTCTAACTCCCAGCCCTCTCTACCTTTTCCTCTCCCAGCCAAGGCTTAGGCAGCTCCTCTATAGTACCAGTCACTTGGCTCCATTACACATTGCTGAGCCCTCATATTTAACATCATTGATGTCATGCTAGTCTGTACCCCTGTGTGACATTTGCCTAAAACTAGTGCAAAATTTGGTTTGTTGGTGTGCTTTTCTGGTTTAGGAGCCTGAAACAAGCTCACTACTAGACACTAGTTGGGTAACACCAGAAATCCCCTGGAGGGATTTCCAGGAGGAGCATCAGGAAGTCTCAGAGAATCCCGTGCCCAAGAGCTCCTTTTTGGTATTAGTGACATGGCATTATGTCAGGGCATATGCCTCTATAGACTGACTGGCAACGCCCACAGTGCCTCTGTGGCTGAGGTTATGACATGAGACCAGGAATGTGGCTGGGTAGAAAGCAAGTGAATGGGCCCTTTGATCCACACTCTGGAGCTAACAGTTCCCAGAATTCCTGAATGAATGCCTGTCCTGGCTCACATTCACTTGGAGGCTCATTGACTACAGAGCCTTGTGACCTTTGATGGCCACAGACCAAGATTGTTTTCTAGCACTGCATGTCCTGCAGCCTTGTAAATTTTAAAGTGCTTATCCAAATTTAAGTTTTAAAATATTTGTAAAAATAAGTTGTTTTATTAAAAATACATATTTTATATTTATTACATATAAATTACTTTGGTCATATGCCCTCCATTATCCTCATCTTTTCCTCTTCCTAGCAAATACTTCTTTCCAACAAGTTTCCTCGTGTTTGTGTCTGTGGTGTGTGTGTCCCACTGTATCTAATTAGGGTTGTTTGTTTGATCAAGGGTAACTAACTAGTGGCTACACCACTAAAGAATATATACCTTCCTCTACCCAGCATCTGTTACCTGCCTGTAGGTCCTCAGAGAGGGTGGTGCCTTATGACTTCCCCACCATCATCCCCCGTCTAGTTTCCTGCAGGCCTGGTGCTATGAATTCATGGGTACAACAACCATATCATGATGAGCTCCATTGACTACGAACAGTGCTGATAGATTGTTGCTTTCAGAGGACCCTAGTTCAGTTCCCAGCATCAATGTCAGGTGGGTCACAGCACATAATATACACATACATAGAAATAAGGAAAAAAATAACTTTAGAAGTGTTCTGGAGTTTAAAGAAATTAGCATTGAGAAGTAGAGAGATGCTTCAGCTGTGAGAATGCTTACCAAATAAGCTTGTGAACTTACATTAGGGTGCCTACACCATGTCTTACCTCAGCACTGGGGGGCAGAGACACAAGGATCCTGGGAGCTAAATTGCTGAGTTCACTGAAAGACTTTTGGAAAATAAGGTGGTTTGTAATTGAGGGAGACCTTGCCATTAACGTGGCTTTTCACACATACCCATATGCACCTGTGTACACACATGTACCCTGCTGACACACCAAATGTGCCTTTCTTGTTCTCAAGGCTTAAGAAGCAAATAACTGACATCTCCATTCTTTCAATAACCTTGCACAAGGACACATAGTAATTTAGGACAGCCATGAAACTGTTAACTCCACTGCTATCCCTGTAGGCTATGGTGGGAAACAAGACAAACATGAACTTGAAAATTATGAACACTATTTACTGTTTACTAGGAATTGCCAAGTATCAAGTGCTTACGGACATGGCACACTAAAATCTCAAAATAAGGGTTGGTTTTCTAGTATTTCGTTTTACTGATGAGGAAATAGTTTAAAAGAAGCCAGGCATGCTGGTTCCAGCTCCTTGAATGTGATTAAGCAGGGCAGTTGTTTGAGCCCAGGAGTTGGAGGGCAACCCAAGTAACAGGCCCTGGTTCAGAAAAAAAAAAAAAAAAAAAAAAAGGCCTCAGGCCTCAGAATTTATTTGCCTCATGGTCATCAACTTCAGTCTCTTTCCTGTTTCTGAAAGGTAGGGTATGCTACCCTGAGATTTCTGGGTATCTATGTGGTGTTTATACTGTCAACTTGGACTGGATTTGTAGTTACGTAGGACACAAACTTCTGGGCATTTCTGTGAGGTGGTTTCCAGCAAGGTTGACCTGGAGAGGAAGACCCACATGGGTGACAGGTTAGGGAACCATTCCATGGGCTGAGGTGCAGGAAAAGGGAGCTGGTAGCACATGCCTTTTATCTCGGGCTACATAGTGGATCGAGACTTCTCTCAAGACAGGGAGAGAACAAGGAGAACTACTAACTACCCCCTCTCAGTGACTGACTGGATCCTCAAACTATGACCCCAAATAAAGAAGCCTCACTCACTAATAAAAGTACAATCTGTATATTTGCCCTTAGAAGACTGAGTGATAAGGGGTTTGGGAGATAGAACCTTAGGACCAAGATGACAAAGTCAAACTGGGATACTACACTATCCACTGGTTCTATCTGGTTCCTCTCTCCATCCCTGGGATAGGCACTCTGTGCCTCCTGGGATCTCTGTTCAACTATGGGAAGGAGGAATGTTCTCCCAGATAGTGTTTTAAAAGCAAAATGGCCTATGCCTGCTCCCATGTCTGCTCTTGCCATTTGTATGGAAAACCAGAAGCAATTGGAATGTAAACTGCAGGCCTTCAAGAATGTCAGGCTATGTGGCATCAAAGAAATGGCTGGTGAGTCATTCTGTGCTAAATCCCTTTCTTGGAGCTTGTTTCAAACTCTGTAGCCTGTCTCTCCTGCTTAGTTATCTAGGGAAAGTCAAATGACCCTGGTAAACTATAAAAAACTAGATGAATGAGGAACCACTCTAAGAATTGACAAACTTTAGGACTGAAAGTTGTATGCTGGGGTCCAGCTGCATAAGAGTGTAATTGGCCCAATTCTTTTCTTTTTCTTTCCCTTTTTAAAAAGAGTTATTATATGTAAGTACACTGTAGCTGCCTTCAGACACTCCAAAAGAGGGTGTCAGATGGTTGTGAGCCATCATGTGATTGTGGGATTTGAACTCAGGACCTTCAGAAGAGCAGTCAGTGCTCTTAACCGCTGAGCCATCTCTCTAGTCCCAATTAGCCCAATTCTTTTTTTTTCCTTTGTTCCGGTCAACCCCGCTCGCTCCGCTCGACCCTGCTCGACCCGCTTGCTCCCGCCGGCTCTGCTCCCGCCAGCTCTGCTCGCTCCGGCCAGCCCCACTCGCTCCCGGCCGCCCCCGTTTGTTCCAGCTGGCCCCACTACTCTGCTTGCTCCGGTTGGCCCCGCTCGTTCTGGCCGTCCCCGTTCGGCCCCACTCGCTCCGGACAGCCTCCGGTTGGTCTCTCCGGTCCAAGGATTCATTTCTTATTATTCTTCATAAGTATGCTGTAGCTGACTTCAGACACACCAGAGGAGGGCGTCAGATCTTGTTACTGGTGGTTGTAAGCCACCATGTGGTTACTGGGATTTGAACTCATCACCTTCGGAAGAGCAGTCAGGTGCTCTAACCTGCTGAGCCATCTCACCAGCCCAGCCCAATTCTAATACAAGCATTTTGTGAGAAGTGAGGTTCTAGGACTGCCATAAACTAACCTGGGATCTTAGACAACTGACTTGACTTTATAGAACCTCGATTTACCTACCTGTAAAATTGGGCATGTATTTACTAAAAGATTACAATTTTCATATAAGAAATGACTCCTGAAAAATGTACTCTTTTGCACACACAATTTTTTTAAAGGTTAACCAGAGTTATTAAAACACTCTGAAAGAGGGCTGGTGAGATGGCTCAGCAGGTAGGAGCACCCGACTGCTCTTCCGAAGGTGATGAGTTCAAATCCCAGCAACCACATGGTGGCTTACAACCACCCGTAATGAGATCTGACGCCCTCCTCTGGTGCATCTGAAGTCAACTACAGCATACTTATGAATAATAATAATAAACGAATCCTTGGACGGGAGAGAGCAAGTGGGACGGACCGGAACGAGTGGGGCAAGACCAGAACGATCAGGGTTGACCGGAATGAGGGGAAAAAAAACACTCTGAAAGAAACTTCTATTCAGTAAAGGTAATTCCAGTCCTCCCTCACTCTCTGAAAACCATTATTCTTTGTACCTATAGATTTGCTTCTTCTAGATATTTCAATATCTATGATTATCAATGATTTTGTGTGTTCAGTTTTTTGTTTGTTTGTTTCTTTGTTTAAGACAGGGTCTTGTCTTGCTTGTGATACAGGCTGGCCTTACCCTTTCCTTTTGCTTTCAAGATATATCTACATTGCATACTTATTAGTGCTTTATTCTTTTCATGGCTGAATTATATTCCATTGTATGGACATACCACTCTTCATCAATGAAAGTCATTTGAATATTTTTTCTTTTTCTTCTCTTTTTCTCTATTTGACCAGATAACATTATTTTCATTTTTCTAAGGTAGAATTTCCTAGGAGGAGGATGTAATGTTTGCACAACTCTGTAAAGATGCTAAAGAACCATGGTACTGTACTTTTTTTTTTGAGATAGGATTTTTATTTGTAGCCCAGTCTGTCCAGAACTTGTGAACTGTTTTAGCCTACAGAATATAGGCATCTGCTATCATGCCTAATTTATTTTTAGTTTTTATTTATTTATCTATGTGTAGGTGTGTCGGTGGGGGGATGGGATTCAAACATAGGAAGTATATTCCTTAAATAGATGGAAGTTGTGGTATGCTAACCATATCTCAATAAGACCACGGGGGGTCAGGCAGGGTGGCCCACATGTGTAATCCCAGCACTTGGGAGACGGAGAGGGCCCTAGGCTACATAGTAAAATCAAGGCCACTTTGGAAACCCTATTTCAAAGAAAAACAATACAAATCAACCCTCACCAGAAAAGGTGTTGGGAAGAAAAAAGTAGAGCTTAGGTCTGTATTATTCTTTTTTTTTTCCAATTTTTTTATTAGATATTTTCTTAATTGTATTATTCTTATAAGGTCTTCCGCGAGCTAATTTACATCTCCCTAAGCAGGGCAGCAAGGTGGTTCAGATCCCTAAACTCACTTGCGTCTCATCACTGTTCTTGAAAATGAACTGGCGAAGCAGCGCTACCCACGACCCTGTTTCCCGTGGAGGCAGAGACCTTAGGACCTCTAGGAAAGCCCTAGACCTTCTGCCAGAGAGAGCGGCAGCAGGTGACACCAGCTTCGTGACAACCCGGAAAAGCCAGACGAGCTAGTCCAGGTGAGTTTTTGTGATTGGCAGCCAGGGCAGGCGGGCCCTTGGTGACGGTTGTCCCGCCCCCTCACGTCGGTCCACTTGGCGCCAGGCTGGAGGAGGGGCGGGGCCCGGCACCCTCGGCACCCATTGGGCGCGTGGTGGGAGCTCCTTGGGTATCCGCCTCCAGCTTTGTGGCAGCCAATGGACACGGTGCGTGGGAGGGGCGTCGGCAGTGTGGGCGGAGGCCGGGAGGCTCAGGCGGCTGAGGTGGCCGCTGGCGCTCTGGTGGCGGGCGCGGCCGATATGGCGAAAAGCAGCAGAGAGAATGGGCCGCGCGCTCCCGCAGCAGGCGGGAGCCTGTCTGGGACCCGAGAGAGCCTGACCCAGGGCCCCGACGCCGCCACCGCCGACGAGCTGAGCTCGCTCGGCTCCGACTCGGAGGCCAACGGCTTCGCCGAGCGCCGCATCGACAAGTTCGGCTTCATCGTGGGTTCGCAGGGCGCCGAGGGCGCGTGAGTAGCTCTGGGGTCTGGGCCGGGCGCGGGACTAGCACAGGCGTGGGCCTGACCTACCAACGTGTCTCCACTGTCCCAACCCCACAGACACGCCGCAAGCGACAGCCTACTTCCTACCTACGGACAGAAAGGCCACCCCCTTCCTCCCGGTCTCCCCCAAACCGACTGACCCGTACCCTCCAAGGAGGGTGTATCTTCGTTGGGGGTTTCCCAACTCCAGCTCATAGTCTCGCCAGGTTACTCTGGCCTTAAAGCTTTGCCACCGCCTGACATGCGCACAGATGGCTGCCCCATACCTTGTCCACAGCTATTCTCCATCTCCCCCTACCCCATAGAATCCTTGTCTCACCACCTTAGTATCCGCACCACAGGAAATCTTAGACTTCAGGACTCTGAGCTGGCCCCACCCCATTCCAGGTCTCACTAACCCTTACATCCAGACACACAGATCTCAGAAGGATTGACACTGGCCAGCCCCCTCCCAGAGAGTCCCATCTTGTCACCTACAGTTTCTTTTCATCATGGAAAGGTCTCTCATTACACACCCTCTGCCAAAAGGCAGCTTTGTCCATTGTCACAGGCAGCAGGTGGGCAGACACTCCTTCTTCCCAGTAGTTATAGGGTGACAGCACCTCAACTCTAGGATTCCCCATCAGCTTCATCACACAGGAGCCAGCCAGTAGACTCCCAGGCTGCCGTGTGTGTGTGTGTGTGTGTGTGTGTGTGTGTGTGTGTGTGTGTGTGTGTATGTGTGTACTTCCTTCCCAAATCCAGATCTAGGACTGGAGTAGGAGGGAGACAGCAGGGGCCTCACTCAGGGAGCACCCCACCCTTGAGCAACCAGGCACCCAGCTTTCTATTAGAGAAATCTGAAACAGGAGTAAAAGCTTAGCCCTCCAAGCTGAGCATGTTGGGCTGCAGATTTCTGCACAGCAGAACCCCTAGAAGCCCACCCTCCCAGAGACTGCGGGTGCGATCTGGTGGTCTCTTCAGGAAGATGGCCTCTAGATCCCACTTACATTCTACTTGTCTTGTGATAGGAGACTTGCACCATACCAGAACTGACAAGCCTCCCTGTCATAGTGCACCTCCCAGTTTATAGAGCCTCACAGTCACCAGGGGAGCCCTACTCCAGTATATATTCTCCCTCTGCTGACTGATTATGACTGCCCAGGGTGTCCCCAGCTGTTCTTGGGTCTTATGGAAGTGTTTAATTATCTTAAGAACCCACTCCATGAAGCTGTCCCATATAAATGTCACTTCCATCATATCACTCTTCCTCACCAAGAGCCTCTTATAAGGCCTCCTCCTCCTTAGAAGGAGAAAATTTCAAATCCAGGCCTCTGACCTAGATGGCATTTCTTCCCACCCATTGGATGTCTCTTCCAACCTTTCCTTTCTTGCTCACATTAGACTAAGCCTGGTCCAGTTCAGAACCAGGAGAAGCTCTCATTCTACAGAGTGTTTAGGCTGTGTTTCAGTTGGGGCACAGTCATCAGGGATCATGGGCCCAGGAAGGGTGAGGTCTTGAGGGGGTGGGAAAGGAAATCTCGGTTTTATCTGTGAGGTCTTGGACGTAACAGCTCAGATTTGCTGGTAAACTCTAAAGCATGAGAACTCTTCTGTGATTATTGGATATTTACCCAGATTTCAGGGTGCAGGGCGATATGATAGAGTGAGGAAGGGCCAGATTTAGGGATCCTACTTGCTGGCTGTGTGACCTTGGGTAGATCTTGAGTCAAAGTAGTGTGCATATCTATTGTTGCAAAGGAACATGAAACAGGATATATGGAAGCATCCCGTACCATGCCTGGCTCAGGAATAGCCCAAGAAATCGCTTTCTTTCTCCTTCTAAGGGTCTGAGAAATGAAGAGAAAAATTAGGGCGTACCTCTGGTATTTGTGGGAAGAGACGCCCAATGGGAGCACCTCCCTTTGGCTCTCATCCCCAAATCTCTGCCTGCTGTTCATCTTCTCCACCTTCCAACAGCACACTTAGGATATGGCCCCGCAGGTGCCCTCCTCGTCTATGATGTCTGAAGTGAGACCCTAGATCTGCTTCTGTCTCCCTCCCTCATTTCCTTCAGCTTGTCCGTTAGCAAAATCTCTGGTATCAGAGCTTGGATCTTCCTTGTTTAGTTTATACTGTGGTTTGAAAAAAGCCAAAAGTAAGTCCCTGCCCAAGGCCATACGAGGGGAAGTTGTAGGAAGTTTCAGGGTGACCGCCCTGAACCTAGTCTCGTGGTTAAGGGCTAGGAGTACATGTGCTATCCCAGAGAAGTGAAACATTAGCACAAATGGCCTGCAGAATCTGGACAGAGACTCAGTCTCCAGATTAAAGGTCTGTTTCAGACACTGGGGTTAAAGGTTGTCCCAGCACAGGTCAGTTTTGGTGGTTGTCAAGGTCTGTGGGAATAGGAAAGAAAACAGAGACTTCCTCACTCTGGTGTCTGTTGCATACTGGCCTAAAGTATATCATAAAATTGTGGGCTAAGCTGGAACAGATCTTAAGAGATTGACTAGTATAGCCTTTATATAGAAGATAAAACAGGCCAGAGAAGCAAAAACTTGCTTAAGGTCACATAGCATATTACATACCTAAGATCACATAGCATAGAGCTAGAACTGGGATGCAGGATGTCAGAATCCCAAGTCAGAGCCATCCTTGGGCCCCTTTGCTCCCAGCAGGAAATCAGTTGGCAAACAGGTAAAGTGAAGGTAACTAACAGGAGTCTGCCTGCCATCACCTTCCCTTGCTTCCTCAGCACCTCATACACCCTCAGCAGTGTAGGAGGCTAACAGGAATGGCCAGAAAGGTAAGGCATGTAGTCATTAGTCCGATTAGCTTAGGGCTGGACCAGCCAGGCTTATTCCAAGTCAGAGACTGAATGAAAGTGGACTTAGAGATGGCCCTGTCATACAGACCAGTGTGAAACCAGTGTTAGCCTTTCTTTCTCAGTCTGTTAGGGGAAAAGCTGGGGCTGAGCACAGAGTTCCCTATACTCTTTCACCTTTTCATCTTGCCATTCAGCCTGCTCAGTAGGGAACCTTTAGTGGGCCTGAAGTGTTCCCTGACTGCTCTTGAGCACTGGCCAAAAGCAAGAAAGCAGCTAGCCCATGAATGGCCCTGTGGGTGGCACAGGCACGGACAGAGGCCCTGGCAGCATTAGTTCTGGGTTGGCCCACGACTTAGCTGGGCAAGAAGACCAGGTGCTGTGAGCAGGGAAGGGTAGGAGGGGAAGAGCAACCCATCTGATGGTCTTTCTGCAGCTGAAAGTTGGTCCAGAGTGGAAACGGACCTAAGCTAAGTCCTTGGTAGCTGGAGAGGTAAGTCCCTAATAGCCTTCCTCTCCTTTTTCCATGTGACTATCAGCACTAGCCTGAGGCTGGAGCTTCCTTCCCACCCAGCCTCAATCTGCTCAGTATGTAGGCCAGATGAGTCAGAAGTTATGCTCTTTGGGATCTTGTGGGCATTGGCTTCCTGTTAGGGGAGCAAATGATTTGAGCTGAGCTCAGGGAGAAACATCTGGAACAGCATGTTGTCTTCTTTAACACTCCAGTTCCCTCTATTTCTAACTATAATTATGTCAGACCAGTGACTTTGAAAGTCATAGAACTGGCTTAATTGGCATCCTTACAGATTGGTCTATGCCAGTTTTTGTTGAGGTGGGGCTAGGCCCCTCCTGGCAAGCCAGAGCCTGCCTGTTTGCTGCCGTGCCACTGCTGCCTTTTTTACTTCGTAAGCGCAGACTACCCACTTCTCTTGGGCTCTGACAGGTCCCAGGAGAGCACAGAGCTGGCAGTGACCATCCCTGGGTAGCCTGTTTGGAAGAATATGGCTGTTTATGTGGGGTCCAGGTCTCTGACTCTAGACCATGAGCCCTCCCATTTGTTTTTTTCCATTTTCTTCTCTTGGCCTCTAAGAAAAATCCAGTTCGATGGCCCTGTTCTCAGACAAGATCTGACTTGGTAAAGGAGGAGCCAGCTCACCAACTGCTGTCCTGGGAAGGTGCCTGTGTGTCCACTTGCTAGAAACCCTAGGCTGTGGGAAAGAGATAAAGCGGTGGAGCCTGCTTGATGTTTTGTCTTCCTAGCATCTGGCCTGAAACATGACCTGGAGATGGGGGACAGCAATACCTGGCTGAGATTCAGTGACACAGTCTGTTTCCTTCTCCCTCAACCCCTTAGGTAGGCAAGAAGAACCCTTGGAGCCTGCCTGTCTGTATGACCTTGAACCTGTTGCTTTATTTCTGGACCCCAGTGTCTCACCCGTGTAAAGATTATACTAATACTGACCTTTGGGGCTTGCTGTGAGGTTTAAATGAACTGATGTGTAAACCGAGCCTGAGACAGAGTGGGTGCTCAGTGAGTATTCTTCCCTCATAGAGACTGCAGTAGAGAAGTGATGCACTTCCCATCTCAGGTTACAGTGAGGCCCTGCCCTGTGGGCGGGCAACAGAGAACCTTAATTCAGGTGACCCTCACTCTCCCTGAAGAGGTGCCAGTCTCCATTCTGAACCCAGGCGCCTAAAGACCTCAGAAAAGTGTGCCCCAAGTTTATCACCTGATAAATCCTGAAGCAGCCTGGCCAGGTAGGTTTTCCCTTCCAGGTCGGTTCTGTGGAGGATCCTAGAAGGGAGAAAATTGGCCTGGCTGCCCCACTGGCAAACCAGCAGTTGGGGTTAGAAGCTCCTTTACCCAGGGTTTTAGAGCAGCCATCAAAACTTGCGTTTCTCTTTCCTCTTTCCTTTCTCCACTTTTCCTACCCTGACTCTACCCTACCTCTACCCTACTCTGTTCCCTGTCTGCCTCTTTAGAGGCTGGCACAGATTGGCTCTTTTTTTTCTGCTTAGGTGGTGAGGTAGTCAGCCGATGCAGCTGCCTGGGGAGCCAGCCAGAGACTTTGTTTTGCTAGCTTAGATACTTATGCAGTGATATTACCTCCCAGACCCCCTTTGGAGTATCTACTCTGCCAGATGCTGTGATCAGGACGAGCTGTGATCTGAACGGGCTTGAGGTCTTGTTGCCCTCAAGGAGCTTAGACTGGTTGGAAGACAAAACCACAAACAAACCTTTGCAATGTTGAGTGATAAAGGCTGTAATTGAGGTGTGCAGCTGCTCTTAGAGTCAACAAGAGGAAGCAGCAGCTTTGCCTACAGGAGCCTATGAAGAAGTGCCATTGGATCCCAGCACTCAGAAGTGACAAGCATGGTCTTTTCATTGAACAGAGAAGGACTTATATGCAATATTCCACCAAAAAGCCAGCTGTTGAAGAAGTCTAACGTGCTAAGAGCAGAGGTGGCAGGCAGGATGGAAGCAAGGTTAGGCTGGGAAAAGAGGCTAGGCAGACAGCCTTGAATGCCAGCCTGAGACCTCCTGTGTTTTAGAGGAGTTAGTTGTTGAAGATGGCAGAAAGAGGACTTAGATCTCAGGTGATAAGAGTGTCAAGAGAATCCAAGATGGGCCAAAAGAGCTCTGGTGGGACTCTGAAGAAATCTATAGCCAATGGGAGGCAGAGCCTGGCAAATCATTTAGAGCTTGATAGTGACTAGCCTAGTGAGTGAGAGGTGGAAAGGCCTCTTACAGGGCCTATCCTAGGTCCTTGCAGTGGGCTGCTGCTGACTTAGCTATGTCATATCCCCAAGGTGCACAGCTTGGCTGGAATGCCCAGGGCACATGAAGGGGCTCTTTGTGTCTTTCTAGCAGCAGAGAGAGTTGGCTGACCTGACTGGGGGAGGCAGGATGGTGAGTAACACTGAGCTTTGTGGTTGCTGCCTGGTAAACAAATTGGATGGTAAGAAAAGCTGCAAGGAGAGCCAGGCTCCTCTCCAAGAGCCTAGGAGTGAACCTGAGGACAGAGGAGTCCTACCTTAAGGAGCTACAGCAGCTGGACAGGGGATTTGGGGCTTTCAGAGTAGTGTGAACTGATCAAGGGAAGGCAGATGACAACCAAGGCCAGTTTGAGTTAATGGATTTCTTCTACCTGGTTTCTTGGCTGGGACCGGTGAGTCTGGACCTATGAGAAGCAAGTTCTAGGGGCACACCAAGTTTTGAGAGATTAAGAGATTCTGGCTGGAAACATGGCTTTAGGCTCCCATGTGGAGAAAGTACCCTTTTTTTTTTTTTTTTTTTTTTTTTTGGTTTTTCGAGACAGGGTTTCTCTGTATAGTCCTGGCTGTCCTGGAACTCGCTTTGTAGACCAGGCTGGCCTCGAACTCAGAAATCCGCCTGCCTCTGCCTCCCGAGTGCTGGGATTAAAGGAGTGTGCCACCACGCCCGGTTGAGAAAGTACTCTTAACTAAGTACAGGGGTGTGAGGGTGCTGGTACCAGCTTCCCAATTGATTCCTGTGGCTCATGGCTTAAGCAAGTCCCCTCATTCAGTTACAGGGCTACTTCCCAGCACTTACTATGTGTGTAGCCCTGGGTCAGCTTCTGTATAGAAAGCAGTCTTTCTTTCAAATGACTTACAATCTCACAGGGAAGTCATACTTTAGACAAGTAGTTACAGGTGCAGCTGTGTACAAAGGATTGTGAGGCTCAAACAAGATAACTGGATTAAGAACACAGTACAAAGACTGCTGAGCAGGAGTCAAGAGACCCAAGTCCTAGGCCTCCCTGAGCTAAGTATCTGTGTGACCTTGAGAAGGCTGCTTGGTTTTTCTAAGCCTCAGTTTCCCAGCAGAGAAACTAGAGCTCATTCATCTCAAACATTCTGAGAAATGATCTTGGAAAACTGTTTTGGTAAGTAGCCCAGTACACAGGCTTATTGTGGCACATTCTGCAGAAGCCAACACTTCCAGAATATTTTGTCCCTCTTGTATAAGATGCCCCTTTGTGCACAGGACCAGTGGTCTTCATACATGTGGAAATGTGATCAGATTGAGGGATGTTTTATCTTTTTTTTTTTTTTTTTTTTGGTTTTTCGAGACAGGGTTTCTCTGTATGGCCCTGGCTGTCCTGGAACTCACTTTGTAGACCAGGCTGGCCTTGAACTCAGAAATCTGCCTGCCTCTGCCTCCCGAGTGCTGGGATTAAAGGCCTGCGCCACCAAGCCCGGCTTATCTCTTTCTTTTTTTCTATCAGATTTGTCTTTCTTAATCTCTTTATTTTTTAAAAGCTTTTATTTTTTGAGACTATAATAGAATTACATTATTTTCTCTTTTCTCCCTTCAAACCATCACACATACCCCAACCCTTGTTCAAATATTTGTTATTCGTGTGTGTGTGTGTGTGTGTTTGTGTGTGTGTGTGTGTTCTTAAAAATATAAATAACTTGCTGTCAGTACAATGTTATTTATATGTATGTTTTCTGGGCTCACCATTTGGTATTGGATAACTAATAGGTGAGCTCTTGCCTGGAAAAGACTATTGCACTCTTTAGCATTTCTTAGTTGTCTCTGGTTCTTTGTGTAGGGATGGGTCCCTGTGTGCTTTCCTTCTTCCTCATTAGCATGTCTCAGTGTCAGCGCCGTCCTTGTTCAGGTCATGTTGGACAGCATGTTGATGATACTTCCTGGGTATTTATTTATTTTTGAGACAGTGTCTCGCTGTGTTTCCAATGCTGACCTGGAACCCCTATGTAGACCAGAATGGCTTTGAGCTTAGGGAGTTCTGCCTGACTCTTGTCTCCTGAGTGCTGGGATCAAAGGCCTGTATCACTACACTGGCCTGCATCATTTTAGTCTCTGGTAGCAGTTACAGAAGTAATGGGAAAAAGTTATTTGGCTTTGTGTACAGACAGGAAAACTGACTGAGCAATGGATGAAACTAGGCCTGCTATCTGGGGTCCCCTGGTCACTTTGTGACCTCTCTTCCCTCTTCCTGTCAGTCTTAGCACTTCAGCCCAGCCTCAAATGTTTACTTTTCCTAATAGGTCTTCTGTGTTGTTTTGGTAGCTGAGTTGTCACAAGGAAAAGTGAAGCTCTTGTCTCATGCACACACACACACACACACACACACACACACACACTCCCTCCCTTACATGTATCCTGAGGTGAGACAGGTACAGCTGAGTATGAGGAATCCAGAGAGGGAACTTAGGTTCTAGAAGGTCTGCTTCCTCCTCAGTGCATCAGGGTCCTGGTCACTGTATGTATAGAGCAATCTTCCTAGTCTGCCCTCTGGAAGAGCCCAAGTTTAAGATGTCAGCAGATTTAGCTTCCAGTCTTCCTTCTGACACTTCCTTCTGAGTCCTTCAACAGGACATTGGTGGCACTGGAGACAGAGGTGTTAGGAGGAAGACATCTGGAAAGCATCCAGTACATTATCTGTCACAGAGGAAGGGCTCTGTGTCCTTGGTGCACCATGGTGACTTTCATACTTTCACACACGTGTTTTAAATTTTATTTTGGGGTTTTCAAGCCAGGGCTTCTCTGTGTAGTGCTGACTATTCTGGAACTTACTTTGTAGACCAATCTTGGAACTCAGAGATCCATCATCCTCTGCTTCCCAAGTGCTAGGATTAAAGGCATGTGTCACTACACCACAAAAGCCAGGCAGATCTCCCCCCCCCCCCAAAAAAAAGTAGGTAAAAGCATGAAAGAAGATTCAGCTTCCCTCATGTGCTCTGCTCACTCATCCCATGGTCTTAGGGCTAAGGCAGGAGAGGTCAGGAGCTCCCTGACCTACCAGAGCAGGTTGGGAATTCCCCATTAGTTCCTTATTGAGTCATTTGTAGCCAGGCCCTCTGACAGCCCTGACTCTGGGACTGTTCTTTCTTCTCTGTGGCCTGTGAAGAAAAAGCAGAAGTGAGAGTGGAAGTCTCCTGAGAGTTTCAGGGCCAGTGTATGGTCACAGGGCTGCCTGGTCTTGTACCCTCCTAGGTAGTGACCTGAGAAAGAGTCCCAGTTTGCCTCATAATTACCATCAGCACTCTCCCTCTCTGTGCCTTATGATCCTTTGTCCTGGCTTCCCAGTACTTCCTAGGTGACCCTTCCACTCTCTGTCTGTGCTGTCATAATGCTTTTTTACAGAGGAGCTCGCATGTAGCCCAGGCTGTCCCTCACCTTCTCTCACTTATTTCTGTGAGATGTGCCTGTCAGTATCACCCTGCTTTATGTCACCAGAAACCAAGTCCCAGATTGCTGAAGTGACTCCAAAAGTGTCACACTGCTTGTGGGTTGGAGTCCATTGAGCTCTCCCATCTCCTGGGATCAAAGCTTGTGTGCATCCAGCTGAGTAGACAGCACTGAGTCCTGAAGTTGGGTCGCATAGTCAGAGAAGAGCAGAGGGTCTAGCCTCACCTGCCAGGCTTGCTTGCCTTAAACCCTAGGCAGTGGTTATGAAATTCAGATTGCTGAAAATCTGAGTTTTCTCATGTGCCAAATGGGGTTGGTAATTGGAGAATGACTCTCATGGGCTTTGTTACCAGGGTTAAATGAAATGATATCAATTGGATACTGAGCAGTGGCTGGTTCAATTAATTGAATAGGAGAGTTGTAATGTTGTAAAAGGCCACTTGAAGCACATCTGAGCTCAGCCCTCACAAGCTAGAGCTGCTGTTAGGCTGCAGAGGGAGCGCCCCTACTGTGTTTGTCTGTCTGGTCTCAAGGCAGAGATCAATATTCCCAGCTTGTTGCTGAGAACTCAGGCCTGAGGTCACAACACAAAACGGTCACCGTGTGTAGATCAGGGGTCAGCCAGGTACTAGGAAATGAGACACACTGCAAAGAATGGCCTGATGGGGCTCTCTCTGGAGAAGCAGATCTTGAGGAATGTTGCCTCAGCAGAGCACAGGTCAGGTGGGGAGGCCCGACCTGCTCTGCTGGACTGCTCACATTCCCCACACAAGCCATGCCCGCCCTTCCCGTTAGCCTGCACTTGAACATACTGGGCCTTTTGCCTGGTATGTACTTTCTACCTCTCTCAGCCTAGCCACTTCCTGTCAGCCTTCAAACCCCAGTTTAAAAGTCTGCTCCCCAAACATCTCCATCCTCACCCTGGGGACTTCTTGCAGATTCCTCACACCTTTCACAAGCTCTGTGTTAGCAATTTGTGTGCATGCGAGTTATTTATCCACCCAGCTGCCTCTCTGAAACTTTGGCTATATTTTATTAATCTTTATAGCAAGGTTATGCAGATCTGTGTATAGAATGCACTAGGCTGATTGTGCTGTCTTGGAGCAATTAGACTGTGTAGAGATGAGAGGCAGTTTTTCAATGGTGAGTTAGAAATGGAGAGAGAGCCGGGCGTGGTGGCGCACGCCTTTAATCCCAGCACTCGGGAGGCAGAGGCAGGCGGATTTCTGAGTTCGAGGCCAGCCTGGTCTACAAAGTGAGTTCCAGGAAAGCCAGGACTATACAGAGAAACCCTGTCTCAAAAAACCAAAAAAAAAAAAAAAAAAGAAATGGAGAGAGGCTGAGGGGAGTAGCTCAGGGAGGGGACACCTAGAGGTAAACCCAGGAGTGAAAGGGACAGGAGGAGCCGGGCGTGGTGGCACACGCCTTTAATCCCAGCACTTGGGAGGCAGAGGCAGGCGGATTTCCGAGTTCGAGGCCAGCCTGGTCTACAGAGTGAGTTCCAGGACAGCCAGGGCTACACAGAGAAACCCTGTCTCGAAAAACCAAAAAAAAAAAAAAAAAAAGAAAGGGACAGGAGGAATAGAGAGCCAGGACCTATAGTTTCTGTTGGAGGGGGGGACAATAGGGAGCCATGAAGAAGTTCCAGCAAGGAGGGACCTTTGTGGACACAGTGTCAGGACAGTTAGGTGAGATCTGTCAGTAAGGGTTAACAGTTTGGTAAGAACGGCTTGAAGAGTCTCATGTAGATTAGGGTGGACTCTGGACGTCTACAAGGGAGATTATGACCCAGGTACCTAGCCAGTCACAGGCAGAAAATTTCAAGCACCACTCTGCCTGGCTAGGGTTGGGTTTTAGGGAAATGATATCTTCTGCTAAAAAAGACTCCACAACTTCTTGTCCAGGAGAACTGCCCTGGGGGATTTTGCTATCTGGGCCCTTTCCTAGTTCAATGGATCAGAAGAAGAGGGATTCCTTGATTTTTGGAATCTGCAAGACAACAGGGTGGAGCTGAGCAGAGTGGAGTGCTGAGCAGAGGCCCAGGATGCCAAGGCCAGTGAAGGGTGGAGAGAACCTGTTTACCATTGTACACTGACCCAGAGCCGAAAGGAGCAGAGCCAGTAAATGCCTCATGGGAAAGAGAGGCAGGACCAGAACTTGCCTCCACTGGAGCTAGGGAGAATGAGTAAGCTGGGCTCTCTCACTCAGGAGCCACTGACAGCCAGCTCCAAGGCAGAGTGGCCAGCACTAGACTACTACCGACATCACCTTTCCCTACCACTCACAGCATGACCTTGGGCAAGTCACTTACCCTCTGGGCATAAGACCTCTCCAACTGTCTGCAGAGGTTTCTTGTTTGTTTGTTTGTTTGTTTGTTTGTTTGTTTTTAGAGACAGGTTCCTCTGTGTATAGCCTTGGCTGTCCTGAAACTCACTCTGTAGACTAGGCTGGCCTTGAATTTACATAAATCCACCTGCCTCTGTCTCCTGGCTGCTGGGATTAAAGTCCCCTGCCGCCACCACCACCTGGTTGGAAAGAGTATTCTTAACTTGTGTGGTCTGTTCGGCCTGACTAGTAGCCATTTGCATACCCTAACCTACCTTCTCCCATATTCTAGTTTCCTTTCTAAGAAACTAACTTTCTAAGTACTGAGTAATGTACTTTAAGGCATCACTATCTTTCACAGTAATGAACTCTAGAAGTTGTCACCCAGTGTATAGAGCAGGCCAGCCTCTTTATCATTTCTCTTCCCAATTCCCCTTTCTGCACTGTCTCTGGACTCATGATTAACCATACTTTCTCTGCATATTCCTAATTTTCCACACTTTGGTTGGACCTCCTTGGGTGACCTTGTCTTTATCCTGGAGACCCAGCTGTCATATACTTCTGTCTTTCTCAGCTTAAAGGACAGAGAAGAGTAGGGGAGAGCACTGTGTTATGTGTGTGGGGGGGGCACTTTACATCTATTAGACAGATCAGTGTCTTGAGTGGCAGCCTCCGCCTCGAGGATATCTAATATGGGCAGATTACTTAACCGTGCTGAATAGAGGTAATGAGAACTACTTCCCTAGGGAAATGTATGCCCTGTAGTGGCTCAGCCAAGTTACTACATAGCCAGTTCTTGAAACATGTCATCTTTACAGTTGCTCTCTGGGCTGGTGACATAGCCACCATGTTACATATGAGAAACTGGAAGCTTAGAGAGTGGGGAAGCCTGTCTCTGTTTAACACAGCTATGAAAAAAAGTGATAGAAATTAGAAATTACTCTTTATGTGTCATAGAGTAAATGACATCATCTCTTGGACCTCTGTGACTTCCCAGGTAAAATGAGGGTGAGCTTGTCTTGCCTACCTCCAGGAACTGCATTTGAGGACTAGTCAGATGAGGAAATGAGTGAACGCTGTGCTGCAAATATAAGTTGTGAACTGGCTGTCGTTTTCTGACTAGCCACAGTATGTGTTTACCCCTCATCGTAGTCCTGTGTAATACAAGGTGTGTATTATGAGTTGGGAATGTGCCCAGGGTTTAAACCCAGCTGTCAGCGGGTTGGGGAAAGCACTAACTCATGGTTTTCAGCCAATAGATGGAGGAACTAAAGTGCATTCCTAAGTCCGTTGATCTTACTATGGTCTCAGTTCAATGTATGAAAAACATTGTTCTAGGTCAGGGTGAAATTGGAGGACAATAAATGGCATTCGGGCATACAGGTGGGCAGGCTGTGAGGCTTCTGTGGATTTAGTGTCTCGTGGGGTAGGATGTAGTGTAAGGCTCTAGAATATGGCCATGCAGTTAGACAGCCCTGGGTGTAGTTTGCTTCTTACAGCTAGGTATTCTGCAAGGTTCTTAACTTTACTAAGTCTGGGATTCTACTCTTTTATTTGTTTGTTTGTTTGTTTTTCGAGACAGGGTTTCTCTGTACAGCATTTTGTAGGCCAGGCTGGCCTGGAACTCAGAAACCTGCCTGCCTCTGCCTCTGCCTCTGCCTCTCAAGTGCTGGGATTAAAGGCATGCACCACCACTGCCTGGCATACTTCTTTTTTTTTTTTAGACTTATTTATTTTATGTATGTGAGTACACTGCAGCAGCTGTACAGATGGTTGTGAGCTATCATGTGGTTGATGGGAATTGAATTTAGGACCTCTGCTCGCTTCAGTCGGCCCCTGCTTGCTCCGGTCCAAAGATTTATTTATTATTATAAATAAGTACACTGTCTTCAAACACACCAGAAGAGGGTGTTGAATTTCATTACAGATGGTTGTGAGCCACCATGTGGTTGCTGGGATTTGAACTGAGGACCTTCAGAAGAACAGTCAGTGCTCTTAACCACTGAACCATCTTTCCAGGCCTGGGATTCTACTCTTAATGGGGACAATGATATTGTCCTGGGGGTTACTAAGGAAATGTACATGTGATACACATGTGTAAGAGAAAGAAATTAGCTAAGTAGTAAATGGTGAATAAATGCTGACTACTGTTGTCGATATTGCTATTATTGGGGTTTTGATAGTATATCAGACCCTGAAAGAGTGCTGTGGCTGAGAGCAGAGAGAAGAAAGAACATTCCAGTCTAGGGTGGATGGGTGACAAGAGATAAGCATGTGTATGTCTAGTATAAGAAGAGGGCCTAAGCATTGTGTAGCACCAGAAGGCATTGCTGAAATTACAGGGAGAAGTTAACAGAAAAGTTTTGCCCAAGCACAGGAAAGAACGTTTAGCAGTAGAAGCTGTTCAGTGCTAGCTGTCCCTGAAATGGGATACCTGAACTTGCACCCAGCTTTTCTCTCAGTAGGAGCAATGGCTCACACATTGATACTACCAGGGGAAAGCCAGGGCTTCTCACCGATATGCTGTCTGAAGAGCCCCCATCCTCCCACCTTCACCCCACAGCTCCCACTTGGCATTCCTCCAGAGTCAGTTCACAGTGTAACCTGTCCATGGATAAAAGAAAAGATCAGAGAGAAGGAAGGGGCAGAGGGTGGCTTGGTGGCCTTGGTATTGGTTTGTCTTGGTTTTGTTTTGGTTTTGGATTTTATTTTTATTTGCTGTGTATGGGTGTTTTGTCTACATGTATATCTGTGTACCAGTGCCTGTGAATGCCAGAAGAGGGCATCCGATCCTCTGGAACTGGAATTGTAAACAGCTGATAGCTGTCATGTGGATGCTGGGAACCAAAGGTAGGTTTTTCCTAGAAGAGCAACCAGTGCTGTAAACTGCTGAGCCAGCTCTCTAGTTCCCACTGCACTTCCTTCCGTAGAAAGACTTCCTTCATCCAGAACAGATGCTTCCAGAGAGCCTGACTGAGTCTACTGAAGGGTCCTTTAACCTTCTGAGTTTTAAAAAATGGACATTCTGTGTGGGAAGAGATACCCACTTGTATTTAGAGAAAGTCCTGAGTGCTAGGGGCTGTGTCTATTTCTGCCCCACCAATATCCAAATTACGTTCTTCTGTTGGAAGAGAAGCCATTTAAATGAGTATATTTCCTAAAAAAATTTCCCAATTTAAGGTTTTAAATTTAAAACATTTCGAGGCCAGCCTGGTCTACAGAGTGAGTTCCAGGACAGCCAGGGCTATACAGAGAAAACCTGTCTCGAAAACCCAAAAGTAAAAATAAAAATAAATAAAATAAAACATATCCTCTGATTAATATACACATTGAGAGCAGTATTAGTTGTTGGCTTTCTGAGATCCTGCCTAATCATTGGTAAAGCCTAGAATCAGCGCTATCTTAGAATCTAGGAACATGACCTTTTGTTTTCTACCCTATTTGAATTCTGGTTTGATGCTTGATACTGAGACTTTGAAACTGCCAAAGCTATCAGCTGGTGTCAGTTGAAAGAACTCTGAGCATGTTCCTCTCTGATTGCACTTGAATGAATAGGTATCTCTGAGCCTACAGTCATATTTTACCAAGAAAACTAGACCCCAGGGTTGAGGTGTCATACAGGCCCGAATTTAATCATATGTGGAGTCTTTGACAACTAGCAATTTCAGTTGTAAGGTCATCTTCACTGAGCCTTAGTTTTGTTATCTGCACAGAGGGCTCAATCAGATGTTATCACCTTCATGACTGCTAAAACTTCCTGTTGACTAATTCGAGCACCCTACCCACTGTTTAGTTAACTAGAAGGCTCATCCCTGACTTGTTGCATAAGTGAATACTGTTTTTGATATAAATGTCATCATGGCTGGGGGTGTAGTGTCCTTTGGTTTCTGCTTCTTGGGTACTCGGGGGTTGTCTGAACACGTATATCCTTTTGTAATGTACTTGACCTCGAGGCTTGAGTACTGCTTTTTTTTATATCAAAGAGAGAAAGAAAGAAAGTGTCTTTGTGCCTTGGTTCTGCCTCTCGATGGTGAGAGATTGCAGCTTGGAGCACAGTGACTTACTTGTGTCCTTGTGTTGAGGGGCCCAGTTTATTGTCCTAGGCAAGCTCCTTCTCAGCTGTTCTGTTCCAAGGCTGAGTTCAGGCTCAGTTCCCCAGATAAAGTGCACTGAACCAGAGGACTTGCCTCTTTGTGTCCTGGAGGCCTCAGCTCTGCCAGGGCCCCTCCCTCTGTTCTTGCAACCAGTAAAAGTCACAGCAACATGTTTCCTTCCGGCAGAGAGAATCAGAAACTCCAACCCTGGGCCAGGCCCAGCTCTATCATGTCCTGTTCCCAAGAGCTGCCTGGAACTGCCTCAAGTGCCTCCCACCCCGTGTCCCTGTCAGGAAAGGCATATTGGGCTGAATCTCATCTTTAGGCTATAGAGGATCTGGCTTGGAATTGAGTTCCAGGTTTCTTACTGATTTTCTGTTTGACTCTGAGCAGGATTCTCTCCCTGAGTATTTAACCTCTCTGAGCCTGGTTCTCAGACTCTGTCATGTGTAATCAATCCTTTCTTCCTTCCTTTCTTCCTTCCTTTCTTTCTTTCTTTCTTTCTTTCTTTCTTTCTTTCTGTTATTTTATTTTTTTACTTATTTACTTTACATCTTGCTCCCTGCCCCCTCACACCAATCCTTTCTTAATACTGTCACGTAATGATTTACTTATTTTTATTTTACATGCACTGGTATTTTATATGCATGTATGTCTGTGTGAGGGTGTCTGATCCCCTGGAACTGGAACTACAATTATGAGCTGCCATGTGGATAGTGGGAATTGAACCCTGGGCCTCTGGAAGAGCAACTGGTGCCTTTAACCACTGAGCCATCTCTCCAGCCATTTATTTATTTAGGATGTCATCTTTCCCAGGCTAGCCTTAAACTCCTGCCTCTACCTCCAGAGAGCTGACATAATATCCAGTTTATAAAATACTACTTTTCCTTCTTTTTTTCTGGTGGTGCTGAGAATTGATCAGAGTGCCTGGCAGTTTAGGTAAGTACTCCACCATTGAGCCACCTCTCATCACATCAAGTACTGTCTTACTTGAAGAAACAAACAAACAAACAAACAAAAGCACAACAAAGCAATAGACAAATGTAAGATTTTGATAATCTAATAGTTTAAAGTGTATCTGAGGAAACTGTGTGAGAGAGAGTTGCACGTGCACGGTTTGTGTTGTATGGTTGTCTGCTTTGCCATCACTCTGTAGGTTGGAGAAGAAAGCATCTGCAGAATGCCTGGTGTTGGTCTCCTCGTCTCTGCCTTTGAGCGTTGTGTGAACACAGGGATCCTCAGGGCTTATTGCCTTGGGAAGCCTCACGGAGGAGCGAGGTGATTGTGCTTTCTACTTAAGACAGGGATCCCTCCCCAGACCACCTCTGCCTTCTTTGGTGCTGATATGCCTGGGCTGATCAGTACCCATTAATTGTCAGTTCCACAAGGGGCCTGGGAACAAGAGTCTTCTTAGCCTGTTCAGAAGTGACACACAGCTGCTCAGTCAGAAGGTGACATTTGAAGGGACTTTGAAGTGTCTGTATGGCTTTAGCACGTGGAGGTTGAGTGATGGGAAATAGCAAGGGTGTAATTGGGGAAAGTCTGAGTAACCAGCTTGGCGCAGGTGAAGAGGCAAACATGTTATTTCTGTATTTGCTTGGCTAGTTTTTCATCCAGCTTTCCTCTTAGTGCACTGGCCCCCTGCAGAGGCTTATTTACTAAGGCAGGCCCAAGACAGGAGTGCTTGATTCCAGTGCAGAGGCACACACTCAGTCTCTGTACCAGAGAGGCAAGGTGTCTCTGGCCCCCTGACACGTCAGGAGAACAGGCACTTGCCCTTGTTGTATCTGACCTGTGACTTTTGTGGCTGGGGTAGCAAGCATTCTGCTCATCTGCAGTAGGGCACCATGAGTCTACAGACCTGAAGGAGGTATACAGAAACAGGCATTGGGCTGCTGGCCTGGCCAGGTTGGTGGCTGGGGCTAAACCCAGGGTCTTCGCTTCTCTTGACACATCTGATGCCCTGGCCTCTGATCCACAGGCTGGAGGAAGTTCCCCTGGAGGTGCTGAGGCAGAGGGAGTCCAAGTGGCTAGACATGCTCAACAGCTGGGACAAATGGATGGCGAAGAAGCACAGAAAGGTAAAAGAGGCTGGCCTTGGGCCTGCGGCTAGGGGTCAACAGTCTGGGAGGAAAAGGAAGGAGGTGAATGTCACTGCAGCAAATCGGAGGCCTCTCCGACTGTCAGGCTGCCGAAGGGGTCCTCCATTAGTCAAGTGAGAAGCAGAAGCTGGCTCTAGGGTGGGGCAAGGTTTGTACCTGGCACATGACTTCAGAGAAGACCTTTAGAGTTAAACCAACAGCCCTCACGGGTAACTTTGCTTTAGCCCTGCCAGAAGAAGGGCTGAAGAGCTTCCTAGTATTGGTGCAGCTAATGTGTGAGAGATGGTTTATATCTTGACTACAGTAATCTGGCTAACACCCCAGTGAAGTTAATTCTAGTGATACTCTCACTTTACCAGTGGCCTAAGATTTGAAAACAGGCAGTAGGGCTGTCAAGATAGCTCAGTGGTTAAGAGCACTGACTGCTCTTCCAAAGGTCCCGAGTTCAAATCCCAGCAACCACGTGGTGGCTCACAACCATCTATAGTGAAATCTGATGCCCTCTTCTGGAGTGTCTGAAGACAACTACAGTGTACTTACATATAATAAATAAATAAATCTTAAAAAAAAAAAAAAGAAAGAAAGAAAACAGGCAGTAAACTTTAGTTTCTACACTATTAACCACCACAGGAAGGGCTGTCTTCACCATCTAGACAAGTTGGTGATTTTCTTCTTGTCTCCTGGGCAGAGTGGAAAGAAAGAAAAGTAATCCTATAATTTACAAGTAGTTTTATAAAAATGAGAACACCCATTTCCTATCTAGTTAGAATGTCCTTAGGTACGGGCTTGCTCATCCTATGGGAACCCCACACTCACCCACCATGCTGAAGCTGTGTATCGATGTCTTTGGGAGCCCTTTGTGGCGCTTAACTACTGCCTGGCCACTCATGGCCACAGACTCTGCATATTCCAGTCCACAAAGTTAGCCCATTACCCTGGTTCTGTTTTCCCAGGCAGGGCTGGAAGTCTGGAGTGAGTGTGGGCTCAGTCCCACACCCTGTCTTCATGTGTGAGCTATGTAACTTAGAATAAGATGTCTTCCCCTTTTCAGATGCAGAGTCATTAGTCTAATGGGAGTGATAAGCCTTTTATGAGGATCCTTGCAAGGTGGTGACAGGAAGTGCTTCACAGACTGCCAGGGGGAGAAGCTTACCCAGGCTTGAGCTCCTTGCTGTTCTGAGTACAATTCCTGGTGGAGTTCAGTGATAGAATATGTGCTTAGCATGGGGAAGGAGAGAATCAACCCTTCCCTTTCTTTCTCTCCTCCCTCTTCTCTCTCCCACTCCACCCACCAAGTACCTGCTTGCGTGTGTGTGTGTGTGTGTGTGTGTGTGTGTGTGTGTGTGTGTGTGTGTGTGTGTTGCTCTGGAGATCAGGCTGGTCTCTTAACTTATTGTTGTTCGTCTGCCTCCCCAGTGCTGGAGTATAGGCCTGCACCATCATACTTGACAAAATCAGTATTTTTAGAACACTTATTCTCTAGTTGTTCCCTGGTTAACTTTGGGGTTCTGCCTTATATTTCCTCCAGTTCCTGATTCTTTTGTAGCTGTGGGAAGTGCCAACCATAGAACATTCGGCAGCCCTTCCTTTTCCCTTTGGCTTCCCCTGCACCATGGGTAAAGGCTGAAGACTGCCTTTACCCAGTAGAGGCCTACAAAAACACACTTTAATTCATTGTACTCAGAGACCTAGACCAAGACGGCTACCTCAGCTGTAGGCACATTGGCTCTCTCCTGGTAACTCCTGCCTGGCTTTGGAAGCATGGCTTCTTCCAGTACAAGAAGCCATGACACAGGAAGGATAATAACTGTTTTGGGAAGTAGGCTCAGACCCAACATTTCTCCTGGACATATTCATAGTCCTGGTAGGAGGGTGTCTTCTTCCACCTCCCAATCGTGCTCAGGACAGAAATGGGGGCCTGTAGGGAGGGAGTCAGGGACCTGCCTTCCCAGAGTTCAGCAGGCAAGGGTGACATCCGTGACCTCCCTTGAGTTTGCTACAGAGATGGGTAGTTTTTGGAGTATCTGGCAGCACTGCCCCATGTGTTATCCTAACTCATTCTGCCCATCCTCCCTAAGGCAGGTTGATGACCGTCTCCAGCACCTTTGTGCAAAAGACTATGTGTCTGAGAAAGGCTAGCTATCCTCTTGATTCTCTATCCCCTGCCCTGGCGGTGGCATCCATGAGGGTATCACAGTGGGCTGAATGTGCTCCGTGACCATCCTGCAGCTCGCACGTGTGATGGAATTGGAGAAGGATACCATACTCACCTTGCCCAAGTATAAGATGTTGTAGGACCTGGGGCTCTGGGCTGTCCTATGTCCCACTGCCAAAGCCTGCCCAAAGTGGCTTCCTTAAGATGACCCTTGTCTCACAGCAACAGGAACTTGTCCTCAGTGTCTGGTATTGTTCTCTTCTGCTCTCTTCTCTCCCAGTTTTCAAGCAGTTGGAAGCCCCAGCTTGGCCCTCATGAGTAGCCAACTGCTCTTCATGACTGACTGTTCTACAGCCTGCTGCCTGTCTCCTTCCTAGTCCTTAACCCGCTCCAAGCTCTGGAAAGTTCTCTCTTGCCGATGTTGGTCATCAGGAAGGTCCTTTGTGTCCCTCTTAAGTGGGACTATTTGAGGGTTGAGAAGTTAGGCAGCAGCTGAAGTCCTTGGCCTTTCTGCACCAAGTATCTTTCTGGGATGATGTGGAAACAAGCCCCGTACTAAGCACAGTCTCGCTCTGATAGAGCCTCTTCAAGCTTCACTATGCATTCGAGAGGAATATGTCATGTCACTCAGATCTTAACCCAGCTGAGAAGTGGCTGGGATGCCCAAGGTCAGTGTGGGATTCAAACCTGCATCAGCTGCTCTCATGCCACAAGCACTTGTCTCTTTGATCTCAGGCCAGGCTGCTTCTCACAGAGGTGACTGTTGTTTATTTTGTATTTGTTTCAAATTTTCATAGAAGTATAGATTGTACACTGAACATATTCCCGCCTGTACCCCTTTCCTCTCCTCTCTCTGCCTCTTTAATACCTTCTCTTCTCTTAAATAGTTTTATGACTTCTTAAAAGACATGGTAGTAGGCTGCCCATGACAGCACATGCCTTTACACTGGGTCTCTGTGAGTTCAAGGCCAGCCTGTACTAGTTCCAGCCTAGCCTTGGTTTGGCTCCTGAGTGTTTGGATTCAAGGCATGTGAATAATAATGTGTGGCCACCCCAAGGTATAGCTGAGGAGAAAGTTTTTATTGTAGACTTGAGGGAGAGTATAGCCAGGGGCATCTGGAAAATCCAGAGTGGAGAGAGAAATAAGGAGACTGAACATGACAGCAGACTGAACTGGGCAATGAAGGAGGTAGGGACGAGAGGGACAGAGAGAGGGGACCAGGGAGCAAGAGCAGAGGACTTGTGGTGGAATGGCAGGTTATATAGGGGAGAGAAGCTGAAGGAAGGGAAGCAGCCAAGCCTTTGGGCTGGAGAAGTTTAAGGTAGGGACTGTGGTGAGAAGAGCTGAGGGGAGCCACAGATACTAAGTGGGCCTGAAGCCCTGCATTTACATTGGTGGGCTAATAGTATCACAGTTAACTGCCTGTCCTGGTTTCTTTGAGATCTGACAGCACACACCATCATACTTCTTTTTATGAGGGATTTGAGGAAAGTTTGCTGTTTGCAAGGATCCCAGAACCCATCTCCCATGGATACTAAGGGTTGGCTATAGTTCTGGGACCCAGAGTTCTGTGGTCTACCTCTGGAATGCCTGCATTGTCCTTAGAGAATATGCACTCTGCCATCACCTGGTGGCAGCATGTCTAATTGCAGTCCCCATCCTCCCTGTGGGCTCTGCTGTGCAGGGCAGAAAGCCCTGTTCTTCCCTTTCTGCTCTTGTGGGTAGGCTCACTGAAGGCCCACCAGGCCTTAGCAGAGGAGCTGCTGGGGTGGGTGCATGAGCACAGCTGTTGTTTTGACTTTCAGATTCGTCTTCGATGTCAGAAGGGCATCCCACCTTCTCTGCGGGGACGGGCTTGGCAGTACCTGTCAGGAGGCAAGGTGAAACTTCATCAGAACCCTGGGAAGTTTGATGTGAGTTTTCCTTTCTTTCTTCACCAACCTGTTGTATCTCTGGGTTGAGCATTTTCCCTGGCTGTGGATCCCCCAAGTACTATCATAGACCTCAGTAAGATAGACAATTGATAGGATCTCTGCTCACAGGCCTTACTGCTCAAGAACCATGTTGTCCCAGGCAGTGGACTATGTCTACTGGAAGCTGTTGTTCACTAAGTCTCTGCCCTTAGCAGGCCCCAGTAGAGTAGACTCCATTACAGTTCTGCCACCTTACTCTAGCCTTTCTCCCAACGGTTAATCAAGTTTGCTTCCCTGGTGGATGTTTTTAATGTGTGCTGTAGCCTTTCAGGGGATGTTAGGACCACAAAAGCCTTCACATTTCTTGTCCCCCATCTTGTATTCTGTATTCCTGTACTCTAAGCCTAACTTAGACATGATCCACTAGGTGGTCTTCAGGGCTACTTGGGGGTCAGAAGCCAGTCAGTCAGTGGTCAGAGACCATGTCTTCTGTATCCCTTTCCCTATCCACCTCCCCATGGCTGGCATGGTGCAGTATTCTTCAATTCACTAAGCCTGGTCCCCTGGAGAGTACCATGGATGCAGTTGGCTTCCTCAGGGTTGCCCCAGCTTACCTGACAAACTTGGCCCAGGCATCAGGGCTTCCCCCAGGGTGTTGGGACTAATAATAGCCAGTGAGACAGAGCTGCCAGCCACCAGGACTTTGTTGATATCCTTCATACTTTAGTGAATAACTTCTCTCTGGCCAGACCTGTTGTCTGTGAAGAGTGTGCAGGGACAAGGCAGGGCAGTCTGGAGTTGACACTGTTGACCTGGAGAGGCTCAAGCTATTTGTTGGCAGCACTTGGGCCTGGGGACAGAGAACGTGGTTGGGTGACAACACTTGGCTAGAGTTAGCTATTAATCAGGGTGATTGGATATTCCCATATAGGTCAGGTCCCACAAGAGCAACTTCTTGACTCTAGAATCTTCCTTCCAGTAGCTCTGTCTCCTGTATTCCAATGGACTCCATCCTGGTCAGAGTTGGTGGTTCAGGGATGGGTGCTCCACCCAGAGTCCAGAAGGCTCAGACATGAGAGCAAAGGCTGCAAGTGGCTAGCCTACTGGGGGCACTGTCGAGGAGTGTATCCTCCGTGCAAGGAAGCACAGAACTTTGTTTTGTGTTGGAAAGTAGGTTTTTTTGCAGTGGGGGCATGGGAGCTTGTTTGTTTTTTGTTTTCTGAGACAAGGTTTCTCTGTGTACACTTGGCTGTCCTGGAACTCACTCTGTAGCCCAGACTGGCCTTGAACTCTGTTTTCTAAGTTCTGGGATTAAAGGCTTGTGCCACCACCGCCATGACAGAAGCACAGAGCTTTGTATGTGTGTAGAATGGTGTCCAGAGAGGTACTGGCCACCCCTGAGATGTCTGGTAGGATGCTGATGAACTCTAGTACCTAGAAGCACTTAACACCTGACAGATGTCACACTCCCTTCCTGAGCAGATGACACCTGCAACACAGGATGCAGGCAGCAGAGCAGCTGGGTTTGGTAGCTCTTATTCACATCTGCTCTCAAGTCCAGCTCCATTTTTCTAGTCAGGAAGCCTTAGGTAAAAGACTTTCATTTAACCATTTAGTTCTCTTGTCTCTGAACAGAGTGTAATGACGGGATCTGTTTTGGGGTAGGGAAAGGGCCAGCAAGTCCCAGATGTGTTGGATACCCAGTTCTGCATCTGGCTCCAAGCAGGGGTAACACCTGTAGCTCTTGTTGAGAAGAAGCTTCTGTCTGAAGGACAACATTATCTCTGGATAAACTGAGCCCTGACTACTGTGATTCTGGCCACAGCTGGGGTTGATGCTTGCTCCTAAGACTTCCAGGAGTTAGGATCCCTCTCAGGCTTCCCACGGTCCTGCTGTTGTTGCCTCTGTGGGTTTCCTTACATGTCTTCAGGAAGGCCTGGTTCTGTGATGAGATTGGGGGCTGTTGGTGACTAATCCGGTCCCTGAGAAAGTTACCCCTACAAAGGGTGCTCCTCACTGCTTCCTGACATTATACCCTTGCTTCCAGGAGCTGGACATGTCTCCTGGGGACCCCAAGTGGCTAGATGTGATTGAGCGTGACCTGCACCGACAGTTCCCATTCCATGAGATGTTTGTGTCCCGAGGAGGCCATGGGTAAGCAGGCTAAGTATGTGGGCTGGAAAGTGGCTCTAAGCTGTCTCTTCGACTGTCAGGAAAGGTACAGTGAGCTTGGCCGCATGGTGCGAAACTCTACTGTTGCCCTTTTCCTTCTGTGGGCTGGCAGTGTACTGGCCCATTTTTGACTCTGTTCCTGGTGAGGCCTTCTTGATGTAGGGGAAAGGGTAAGTGAGGTTGGTGGACAGAGACAGGAGGGACTGATGTATTGGGCAAGGACAGAAGTACCCAGCAGGGTGGCCCTCTCTAGCCCTTCCTCAGTCTGTCTCTATCTGGCATCCGGCCCTAGTCCAATCCTTGCTTTCTGTTTGAATCCTGTCATTGGGTCACAGGTGAGAGACTGACCCATTGGTGACTACAAGCACATCCTTTTCCGGGAAGGGCAGGTTCTGAGGCGGGTCTGTAGACACGGAGTACAGGGGAGGTGATGGGCAGTAGTCAACTCCTGCCTTCCTATCCTACTTGTCCTCTTCATAGCCAGCAGGACCTGTTCCGTGTGCTCAAGGCCTACACGCTGTACCGCCCTGAGGAGGGCTACTGCCAGGCTCAGGCACCCATTGCTGCTGTGCTCCTCATGCACATGCCTGCTGAGGTACCTAGGACCTGAGTGGGCCGGTGGGCGGTTGGGCACTGGGACCTGATCCCAGCCTCAAAGGCTCATGCCTCTCTCACCCACAGCAAGCCTTCTGGTGTCTGGTACAAGTCTGTGAGAAGTACCTGCCTGGCTACTACAGTGAGAAACTGGTGAGTACCTACATAGCCTGAGACGCTCCAGGCTGAATGCCTTCTGTGGCTGCTCCAAGGCCCTCCCCCTTCACTCATAGCCACCCTAGGCTAAGTCCCAAGGCCTGATAGAAGCCACTCATGTACCAGTTACACACTTACTCTATCTGTGCCTCGGCCCCTGGCCATGCCTCCTTGACTTTGGCATAAGAGCTTGTTGAAGCTCCACTCTGTCCCACCAGAGTGCCTTTCCCTCAGCCTTCACCCCATGCACGGAGCTTTCCTTTGACCTTGACAAGCAGGAGTTCCCATTCCTGCAGTGTTTGGGACACTCAGCCCCATTGTCCCTCCCCATTCTGTGTCCACGGACTGTTTCAGTCTTCCCAAGGGACTGTCTATGTCTGGTCTGTCCGTCTGTCTGCCAGTGCTCTATAGGCTCTGGCTACCTGATGAATTGTTGGCCCAGTACTAGGAGCTCACAGGGGGCCATGGTCATGGCTCTGTGGCCTTGATGTCTCTTCAGGAGGCAATCCAGCTGGACGGCGAGATCCTCTTCTCACTGCTACAGAAGGTGTGCCCTGTGGCTCACAAGCACCTTAGCCGCCAGAAGATCGACCCCCTGCTGTACATGACAGAGTGGTTCATGTGTGCTTTTGCCCGCACGCTGCCCTGGAGCTCTGTGCTGCGAGTTTGGGACATGTTCTTTTGTGAAGGTAACAGACTATGATGGATGGTGGGGGGTGCAAAAGGAGCCCCAAGCCTCCTTGGACTCATCACCTCCTCCCTCCACCCCCATACAGGAGTCAAGATCATCTTCCGTGTGGGGCTGGTGCTGCTGAAGCATGCACTGGGCTCCCCAGAGAAGCTCAAAGCCTGCCAGGGCCAGTATGAAACCATCGAGCAGCTGCGGAGCCTCAGCCCTAAGATCATGCAGGAAGCCTTCCTGGTTCAGGAGGTGTGGACCCACATTTCCTACCTACTATGGGAGGGAGGGGGGGCTGGCAGTTGACTGTGTATGGCCCTGCCCCAAGGGTTGACTGATCAGGCCAGGTCAGGCAAGGAGGTCAGGGTAAGAGGCACTGTGCAGTATCCCCACTAGCTAGGCCACTCCTCTCTGGGAACAGAGCAGAACTGTGATCTACAGCCCCCTCAGTTTTCTTTTTGGATACTTGTTTTTCAGAGGTTACAAATTAGGAGATACATACATGGCCAGCTTCTGTGGGGGACCACGGCCAGGCTCATGATAGTGCATATAGCAGGGGCACACATACAAGGTCATCTATGCCCACTTCCAGCACTGACCCCATTTTACACTTGAGGAAGTAGGGCTCAGAGAGGCAAAATTTCAAAGTGACTTTCCTTTGTCATCATCTGAAAAGTGATAGGGCTGGAACTGGAGCCAGGCTGCCCTAGTCAGTAAGTGACATGCTGGCTAAGAGTGGGGTTACCCATGTCAGCCCTGCCCTTCCTCCTGTCCCAGATGTAAGGAAAGAGAGGGTGTGTGGGCTGTAGGTAGCTGTCTCTTCTGAGACCGTGGTTCTCATGTTTGGCGCTCAGACCACAGTTATATCCTCCCTTTAGCAGACAGTTAAGGGATGCTGGTGGGCAGGGAAGCAGAGGGAAAGGTCATCCTTCTGATACTCACCTGCTCCTCATTGCCCCAAAGGTGATAGAGTTGCCTGTGACTGAGCGCCAGATTGAGCGGGAGCACCTCATCCAGCTACGGCGCTGGCAGGAGACACGTGGTGAGCTGGAGTGCCGCTCTCCACCCAGGATGCATGGTGCCAAGGCCATCCTGGATGCAGAGCCTGGTCCCCGACCTGCCCTGCAACCTTCATCGTCCATCCGCCTACCCCCAGATGCAACCCTTCTCAGCTCCAAAGCTAAGCCACACAAGCAGGTCCAGAAGGAGCAGAAGCGGACAAAGACCAGCGGGCAACTGGACAAGTCCCCGGGCCTCAGTCAAGCCACAGTGGTGACTGCTTCAGGAGATGCATGTCCTCCTCAGGGTGTGTCCCCAAGGGACCCAGGCTCCAAGGACCCAGTCCCCCAGGACTCTACTCCTCAGAACTTAGCCTGCCACCGTTCCCAGGAGAGCCTGACCTCCCAGGAGAGTGAGGACACCTACTTGTAACCCTGGGAGCTCAGGCCTCCTCTGGGGTCTTCTCATGTCTTACAGTCTTACACGGTTCAAAGACTGACAACACTCCAGGTCCTCTGTGCCTGAGGAGCCGACCACTTGGCCATTGGGCTGGGATAGGATCTGGCTGGTCCAGTACAGATTCGGCCTGAGCCTCCTTATTTATTTTCTCTTGAGTTGAGCTGGTCCAGCCAGCACAGGCAGAAGCTATGGCCGAAGGGGTTGGGTCTCAGCCCTATCCTTCTGGGGGATGTTCCCCAGGGGTAGGGTGCTGACATGTGGGGAAGCGGTGGGGTACTCTTTGTGTAAAATAGAAATATGGTTTTGTACGGAAATAAACAGGCTTGTGTATAGAGCTGGTGTATAGTTAGGGACCCAAAGGGATACTGCCCTTCATCCTGGGAGCCCCTCTGAAACATAAAGGGACACAGAGTCCAGAGCCACTTGCTGTTCTCGGCTCTTCTCTCTCGACCCACCTTTCTTCCATGTTCACCTTTGGACACAGATGAGTCAGTTTAGGCTGAAGCCCACCACTGGGGCAGAACAGGAACTAGTCCCCAAGGCCTTGGTCTGTACTTCTTTATTGGGGGTTGGGGTAAGATCCTGAAGAGGTAGCTAAAGGCTCCAAGGCCAGACCTAGATGCTGACCATAGCAGGGGATAGGGAGAAACAGACTTGATAGGAGCTTCCAGGCATTGCCTGGGCCTAGGCTGCATTGTCCTGCTACAGCTGGGGATACTGAGGCTGGAGAGGAGAATGGTTACCTGAGATTCAGGGCAGCTTCACATTCTCTGCCTCCTGCTTCTCAGCCCTATGGCTGTCCACTCTGTCCACATTTGCCATGGTGAGATGAGTCCCAGTTAACTTGTGAGTACTCACACGGTATTGGGGCTGCTGCCAGGGCAAGGTACTGCAGGCGCCTGACACAAGCCTCCACCAGAGAAAGACAGGTGAGGGGAGAAGTTGGCCTCCTTGATAAAGCGCTACTTTCCGTTGGCTGACACGGTCCACATGCCAGGCTGGGCTCGTGCCTGACATAAGAGGAGTTCTGTGTCCTCCTCCTCCAAGAGCCACATTTTCACCCAAGCCCCTCACCCAAGTGAGCAGAGGGCCGTGGAGGGTCAGGTAGGTGCTCAGCGACAACCTGGCAGTGAGGAGAACAGGGTGTCCCTGGGAGAGGGCCCCCCTTCTGCTGAGGAAGCAGCTTTTCTAGTCAAACAATAGTGGTTGTTCCTGGCATGAGACCAAGCTGGGCCAGACCATAGCAGGGAACAGGGAGGGAGGGACAGACTCACAGGGAGCTTTTAGGCATTGCCTGGGCATAGCACATGTCCTGGTACAGCAGGGGATACTGAGGCTGGAGAGGCGAACAGTTACCAGAGACTGGGCAGCTTGCACACTCTCTGCCTCCTACCTCTCACCCGTGTGGTTTCCTACTCTGTCCACACTTGCTGTGGTGAAATGGGCTCAGCCTTTGAAAAGCACCCCCCACCTCCTCAGTTCTCCAGGGGACAGGCCAGGATGTGGCGGCTACACACTGTTCCATGAGAATTATCTGGAGCTAGCAAAGCCAGGAACAGGACTGAGCTTAGCTTCCATCTGCCTGTGATGCAGGGTCTGGAGCTTCAAGTCCTGCGTGGGCCTGCTGGGTCTTGATCACACCCAAGGCCTGCTTTAAACTACCCGTTCAAAGCCTCCAACCTGCAGCCGAGTGTCTGGGCCAAACAAGGGCCCTTTGGAGCATGCCCCATCCTGCCATGAAATCAACCTGTGCTTGCTCATTCCTGCTTAAACCTTGATCATTCGGGTGTTTGCCAGTGCTTGAGGGCCTTCTTGGATCTGTAGCTAATTTAGATGTGTTCAGGCCAGTTGAGTTCTGCTAATGATGAGATGCTTTAAGAAAACTTCAACAGGGCTCAAGTCTCTGGGTTGAATACCCAGGAAACCTCAAATACTATAGCCTGTCCCCTCACTGCCTGAGCCCTAGGCATTCTCACCTCAGGTACTTCGGGGTTGTCCCTGGAATAAGATTCAGAGTCTAGGGGTAGGGGCTGGAGAGATGGCTCAGTGGTTAAGAGCACTGACTAATCTTCTAAAGGTCCTGAGTTCAAATCCCAGCAACCGCATGGTGGCTCACAACCATCTGAAATGAGATCTGACACCCTCTTCTGGTGTGTCTGAAGACAGCTACAGTGTACTTACGTATAATTAAGAAAAAAAAAAAAGATTCATAGTATGTTGCTCAGACAGGTGAGGAGGACCCTTTTTCGGTTCCTCCCCTCAGTGGGGAGCATTCTACTTCAGAAGTTGTTTGACTTAGAACTGCCACACAGGCCAGGTTTCAGCTGGTCGAAACAACAAGGTAGAGATGCAGTACTATCAAACCAACCTTGGGCACCCCATTCTTAGGGATCTTTAGTCCTTACTGTCCTTGTCAGCTCTGCAGACCCTACCCTCTACCCCTCGGCAATAAAAGGAAGATAATGAGGCTCCACTCAGCTGTCCCACTGGTCTCCAGCCTAACCTCCCCACTCCGGAGATTTGTGGACAGCTCTTGGCCCCAAAAGAGCTCCAGTCCGGCTTCCAGCCTTCTTGCACCTTTTTTGTGGGGTGGGGACTGGTGTCCAGACAGGGTTTCTCTGTGTAGTTCTAGCTGTCCTGGAAGTCACTCTGTAGACTAGTCTGGCCTCAAACTCACAGAGATCTGCCTGCCTCTGCCTCCCTAATACTGGGATTAAAGATGCACACCACCACCGCCGCCAGTGGCTTAGTGGCTTAGTGGCTTTAACCATAAAGCCCACGTGCGAGCTTGGAGGATAGACAGGGAGGGGACCAGGAACTTCCAGCACGTTCCCAAACCCAACACAGCGGGCGTCCAGCGGAAAAGGCGTGTCTGGGGCGTGTCCTGGAGGCCTCAGATGGGTGAGGGCCGACGGTGATCCTCAGGCTAAGGCTTAGAAGAGTGGCTTTGGCGAAGTTTGAAGGCAGCCCGCAGCGCCGGGTAGGCAGGACTCAGGAGGAGGCGTGGCCACTTCACAGTGGCTGTGGGGCGTGGCCGCCGAAGAGTGGATCCCTGGCTGGGCGGACCGGTAGCGGGCGGTGCTTCTTTAAGCCCGGCGCCACCGCATCGCCTCCTGCCTAGGTCTCGCTGGCGGCCAGGCCGAGGCTGCGGGATCTGCGATGGAACTTCACATCCTAGAGCACCGGGTGCGAGTACTCAGCATTGCCCGTCCGGGCCTCTGGCTCTACACCCACCCGCTCATCAAGCTGCTCTTCCTGCCCTGTCGCAGCCGGTGCGCACCCGGGTTCACGAGCGCAGGTCGGGCGGGTGGAGGCTCCTCTGCCCCTCTGGGCCAGGGGCGGAGGACTAGAGTCGCTGCGAAGCAGCGGGTACCGGGTGGGGACGCTAGCCACATCATCCAGCCTGGGTCTTACCCTTTCTGGGACGCCGCCTATCCGGCCCGGAGGGCCCCCCTCCCAGGGCTTGTCAAGGTGCAAACTGCCTGGAGTAGGCAGTGTAGTGGGGGCATGTGTTCCTTGGCAGGCGGTAGCCCCTTCCTAGACGCCTCACGTTAACTTTGAGAGTTGTCCAGGGGGACCCAAAGCCTGACACTTATAGAGTGTGGAATGGAGGGGCGATCCCAAATATGGGATCTAAACTCATTGATCCAGGGAAGAAAATGAGGTCTGAGTGCCGGTCCGGAAGGCTCCTGGTGGGGGGTCCTTTAGTGCTGCTGGAATAGAGTTCCCATCTCAATCACTTCTAGGCTGAAAGTCTTCCCACCCCTTCCCTCCTACTAGGTGCAAGTTCTTCAGCCTGACTGAGACTCCGGAAGATTACACACTCATGGTGGATGAGGAGGGCTTTAAAGGTGGGAACTGGCTCCTTGCTCCCCTCTGAGCAGTATTCTAACTAGGTTTAGGGATCCAGCTTTCCAGAGAGCTTAGACCTCAAAGGAACATAGGACCGGGTTCAACTCTTCAATCACTCACTGAAGTACTCCTATGTGGGATGGAGTCGTGACCGTTTAACAGGATTTGTGAGAGTTTTATAAACTTAAAACCCACTCGGACATGGATTTGAGACCCAGGCCAGCAGGGATGGTGGTGGAGTCTCACAGTTTTAGGGGAGAATAAGGAGGTTCTTGTAGCTGTTTTACCCCTGAACATTATTTCTTCTTGGACTTGTCTCTCCAGTGAAAGCCAGCTCCTCCCTTACTGGCTTGGGAAGCCTAGGCGTCTGAGAGTTAGGGAAGGAATGCAGGGGCAGGCAGCAAGCCCAGAGCAGGGTCCGGAGCCTCCTGGCTGAGTCTGGGTGAACAACAGCTACCCTGGCCCTTGTCCATGTTCAGGACTGGACCGGAGAACTGACTTCTGGCTCCCAGGTCTGCCTGCTTGCCCCATCCTCTAAGGCCTAGAGTCTCAAGCTAGCCACCTAGAGTTTGGCCGAGCCTGCCTCCCAAAGGACTTAGATTCCCTGTTCTGTAGGGAAATCTGTCTGCAAGGGAGCTTTCCCATCAGTTGATCACCGGGCGCCCTCTGGTGGTGCTTTGAAGCCCATGAAGTTCATTTTGCAGATAGGAAACAGACTAAAGGGTGTTTGTAATCCCAGCACATAGGAGGCTGTGGCAATAAAATCAGTTTAAGTTAAATCTCAGCTTACTCTACATTGTAAAGGCGCTCTCTCAAAGCAAACAAACAATCAAAACGCCCCAAAACACACTTGTCTCACACAGCAAAATGGTGAAAGAAAAAAAGAAAGAAAGAAAAGAAAAGAAAAGAAAAGAAAAGAAAAGAAAAGAAAAGAAAAATCTGGGCTTGAATCTAGTTGTGAGTTTGGAGCAGTAATGCTCACTGAGCTCACTGAGAATGCCCACATGATGCACACGGAGGTAGAAATGATAGGAAACGGCCCTGAGCTCCGAGTCTGTCAGGAAACAGATCTGATGGACAAGGTTTAGACAAACTGAGAGGCAGAAAGAGCTGACTAACCAGGCATGTACCTCCTGCCCACAGAGCTACCCCCATCCGAGTTTCTGCAAGTGGCTGAGGCCACATGGCTGGTGATGAACGTATCTCACAGTGGCTCGGTGGTGCAGGCTGCTGGAGTAACCAAGATTGCCCGGTCTGTCATTGCCCCGCTGGCTGAACACCATGTGTCTGTTCTGATGTTGTCCACGTACCAGACAGACTTCATCCTGGTGGGTTGGGGCAGGTGCTGATACAGGGTCATAAGCAGAGGGACCTGGTGTTGCATAATATGTGTCCTTTGCCTTGACCCAGGTACGGGAGCAGGACCTGTCTGTGGTGATCCACACACTGGCCCAGGAGTTCCAAATCTACCATGAAATAGGCGGGGAGCCTGTGCCTGTTACCAGAGACGATTCCAGCAATGGCTTTCCCCAAACCCAGCACGGTGAGGAATGCCCACCAACACCCAGATTTAAGTGGGACCTTTTCCCACAGGAGGGCTTGTCTTTTAAAAGGGTGCAAAATACTCTCAATGTATGAGATGGGGGTAGCCTTTCCCTGACCTGCCACCAGGGGTCGCCCCAGTCCAAGATAACCTTTCACCTTGTGGCCCCTATCTACTGAGCAGGGCCCAGTCCCACGGTGCATCCCATTCAGAGCCCTCAGAACCGCTTTTGTGTCCTCACACTGGACCCTGAGACGCTGCCGGCAGTCGCTACCACCCTCATCGATGTCCTCTTCTACTCCCACAGGTGGGCCATGCATGCACGTGATCTCTGCCTCCTACTACTGTTTCCTGCTCTCTGCCCTTTGTCTCATCCCTTCTGTCACTCTGTGTCATGATCAGCGCCTTAGGGTTCCTTGACAGCCTGTTAGCCCTCAGCCAGAAGTGGCCTCTGGCAGTTGGGCTCATCCCTCAGGAAATCAGGGGTCTCTCACAATGAAGTAGAGATTCAGGGGCCTTCCCAGAGCTGTCCATTCCAGTTCCTCCTCTGTGGTTTGCTCGTCAGGAAATGTACCTGACAGAGCCCTCGACCCTGTCATCATCCCTCTTCAGTGTCCCCAAGGAGGCAGCCTCAGGCGGTCCTGAGTCAACTTCCATTCCGTTCTTCGCTTTCTCCCTCATCGAGGGCTACATCTCCATTGTCATGGATGCAGAGATCCAGAAAAAGTATGTAACTCCTTCCTTAATTCTCCATAGACCACAGACCCTCAGCTAGCCTCAGGGAAGGTGGAGGAGGGGTGCCAGGTTAGCAGGTCATGCCCTAGCGGTCAGGCTAGATGAGGGTGCGTGAGGTGCCTTCCCATCACCCACTGCTTCCCCAGGTTCCCCAGTGACCTCCTGCTGACCAGTTCTTCTGGGGAGCTGTGGAGGATGGTGCGCATCGGGGGACAGCCCCTGGGCTTCGGTGAGGACCACTCGCTCCCTGTATGGGGGTGTTGGGAGGGAGGGCAAGCCTGTGGGTCTTCACAGCATCTAAGGTAAGCCACCTGTGTCTCCAACCCTCAGATGAATGTGGGATTGTGGCCCAGATAGCGGGTCCCCTGGCGGCTGTTGACATCTCTGCTTACTACATCAGCACATTCAACTTTGACCATGCGCTGGTGAGGACCTGGCTGGGATGGAGGTTCCAGCAAGCACACTGAGGTCCCTAGGGGGTGGGGGAGGGGAGAGACAGGAAGGAAGGCATCACAGCAGGTTTAGGGAGGTGGGCATCCCTGGCCAGAGTGAGCCTGGCGTCGTTTCATGCTGTGCGCTCCCTCCAGGTTCCTGAAGATGAGATCAGCTGTGTCATTGATATTCTCCAGCGAAGGCAGGAAGGCCAGGCTTCCAAGGACCCATAGGGAAACACCAGACTCACCCCACCACCAGCGGTTCCAGAGACTTTTCTGAGCTTCAGAACAAGTCCCTGATCCTGCCAAGGGATCCTGGTTTTGCTGTCTATATGTAAGCTGTATGGAGCTGGAATTTGTGGACGTGCCTGCCCACAGAAGATACCTTGGTGCTTGGGGCTTAGACCCCCGACCCAACATTTTCTATGTGACCTCAGCAATGCACAGTGCCTGCCTGCCTGCAGCTGGAGCTGCCTCTCCCCCTGCTAAGGCTCACATCCCCAGGCCCGGCTCTGACCTCCAGCCTGCACTGCCTTCCTAGCCAGATGAGTTCAGCAGTGTGCTCCCTTCTCGGGGTTCCGAAGGAAGAATTAAATCTCACTTTTTTTTTTTTTTTTTTTTTTTTTTGGTTTTTCAAGACAGGGTTTCTCTGTGTAGCCTTGGCTGTCCTGGAACTCACTCTGTAGACCAGGCTGGCCTCGAACTCAGAAATCCACCTGCCTCTGCCTCCTGAGTGCTGGGATTAAAGGCGTGCGCCACCACACCCAGCATAAATCTCACTTTTATTTTCATGACTGTTTAAATAAATAAAAGACTTGCGGAGCTGTGCTCTCTGGTTCTGAGTGACAGCCAGTGTCAGGTCTTGGTCTCTCCCGGACTTGTCTCCCGTCTTTGGCTTTTCAAGCATTATATGTATGTGACAAATGAGGAACTGAAGCCTCCAGCACATTTGTGACTAAGTCATGTGGTTCATCTCTAAAGTGGAGCGTCTCTTAATTTGTAGTTACTTACAGAACAACCTAGAGAGTTCCGGATACTGGGAGAAATTCCCCTGTCCCTCTTACCTAAGAGTCCCCTGGCTGGATCCTGGAGAACCAGGAGGTCTCAAAGCACCTTTCTCCAAGGCTACTGTCTGCATTCCCATGGACCTTGCCTGAATGCTTATGTCCCTCTTATAGAGAAGTCACAGTTTGTGACACTTGGAATGGTGGCCAGCCAAGCCTTTTGCTCATGAGGTGCAGGGCTATGTGAGCAGACAGGACTCTAGAGCCCAGTTGGAGCCTCCCTGTCCTGTAGTGCTATGTGCCTGGGCATATCTGGGCCTAGACTTTTTTGTCATGGGGCCTCCCACTCAGTAAGATCAGGACTCCATTGCCCTAGCCCCACACATGCCCTGGGAGGTTATCAGGTACCTTCAGTTCAGACCCGCCCATGTTCAGGACAGGGAAGAAGGGTGTGACTTCTGTGTACTCAGGTCATAGTGGGTCCCTAGAAAAGCCACCACACAGGCAGTCTTCTGGCAGTATGCCCACCTGGCTCAGAGGAGCCACCAAGGCTAGAGCCTCAGGTTACAGAGATGAGCCTAGAGCACAGCCCGGCATGGTGAGTGCGGGGTGAGAGGCCTCAGTTTCCCCATGTGCAGGAATTAATTCCTTCTGGGACCCTGAGAGGGAACATTTCTTTGGAGTTTGTCTGTGGTTGGGAGTGGGATGGAGCAGTCCTGTCTCCTGTAATAAGGAACTAGTGTAAGCTCAGGCTTGGGGGTGGGCAGCCTGCACTGGAGGTGGACCAGGACAGCCAGGGCTGCTCGGGCAGGAGGCAGGAGCAGGAGGTGGCCTTGTCTGTCACTTGCTGCATAGCACAAGAAAAGCTGCTTCTCTCATTGACCTCTCTGCCAGCCTCTGGGGAAGGGCTGTTAAGATGATGTGCTGGTGGTTCACACATGATAGTCTTGTCTTCATTTTGCATAGGGGGAAACAAAGCCCAGAGAGTGACTTGTTTAAGGTCACCACACAGGGATAACAAAGTAGAAAACAAAGTAGAATTCTAAAAGGGTCCAGGCAGAGAGAGAGAAAGAGAGAGAGAGAGAGAGAGAGAGAGAGAGAGAGAGAGAGACTGAGACTGACTTTAGGCTGAGCCCTGTAGGATGGGTAAGATTTTCAAGACCCCTTATAATCCTAGCTATCTGCGTTGGTGGCCGGGTGTCTGCTGCTGGTGACTGAAGTTGTGTGGGCAGGCACTCGAGGTCTGGCCCTGTCTCCTCCCTGACCCTGGGATGGATAGAGTGGATATATTGAGCAATGGCCCCCCGTCTGTGTCACTTTCCCAAGAGGATCATGGTGTTGGGGTTCTGAGAGCCATGAATACCAGTTCTAGGGGTGCCCAGAACTTCTTTTTAGGGCATTAGTTGTGGCATCATGTGGATATAGGTGCTGTGTGTGTGTGTGTGTATGTGCAAGTGTGTGTATGTGTGTGAGTGTATGTGTATGAGTGTATGTGTTTGTGTGTGAGTATGTGTGTGTGAGTGTGTATGTGTGTGTGAGAGTATGTGTATGTAAGTGTGTGTGTGAGTGTGTGTGTGTCTTTATGTGAGTGTGTGTATGTGTGAGTGTGTGTGAATGTTTGTGTGTGTGTGTGAGTGAATGTTTGTGTGTGTGTGAGTGTGTGTGAATGTGTTGTGAATGTATTGTATGTGTGTGTGAGTGTGTGAGTGTATGTGTGTGAATGTGTATATTTGAGTGTGTGTGTGAGTATGGATGTGAGTGTGTGTGTGTGAGTGTGAGTGTATGAGTATGTATGACTGTGTGTGTGAATGGGTTTGTAAGTGTGTGTGAGTGTATGAGTGTGTTTGTATGTGTACTGGGGATCTCTTTGGTGCTTACATGATCACGTGCCTCTGCCCTTATTGCTTTTCTTCAGATCCCTGTATTCCACGGAAGGACTGGTCTCTGCCTCTCCTGCCACTCCAACTCTCCTTGTTACCTCCATCTCCCCTGCTGTCTCCTTGTCTGCTGCCCCAAAGCAAGCATGTGTAACCTTCTGCCTAGACCCCAAAATGCCACCCACTCTCCAGCCCCTGCCCCTTCCCCATCACCTCACAGCACCTTCTGGGTGTTCTTCCTGGTCTCCTGGGACCAGTGCCTCAGTTTCCCTGTCCTATCACTGCACCTGTGAGTTGTCCCCAGCATGTCCCCTGTGGAGCATGGCCCCACGGCTGAGTTCCTTCTCCTTAAGAAGACCCTGGGCCTCCCACTCATACATTCAACCTTGGAGTATCTCTTGACTTTCCTGAGCTGGCTGAGTGCCTCCCTCCCTCCCTCTCTCCCTCTTTCCCTCCCTCCCTCTCCTGCATCTTTCCTTCTCCCTCCACCTTTCCTCTTCCCTTCCTCTCTTCCATATTGAAGGCAAACCCAGGGCCTCTCACATGCTTAGTTAAACCCCAGCCTTGCTGTGATTTTAAGTGTGCCTTGGTTTCTTTCTTGGTGTGTGTGATGTGCTTGCATGAGCATGTGAGTATGTGGTGCAGGCACATCTCTGTGGAAGACAGAGGTCAAAGTCAGGTGGCTTCCTTTATGGCTTGCTTTCACTGAATCTAGAGCATGCGTCTGCTGGCCTGGCTGACCAGTGAGCCCACGGGACATGCCTGTCTTTGACCCCCAGTCCTAGGACTTAAGATGGCCTCCGGCATGCCTAGCTTTCACACGATGCAGGGGATCTGACCTTAGGACATCATGCTGGTACAGCAAACACTTTACCACGGCTGTCTCCTTGGTTCCCTAACTTAAAAAAAAGAAGTTGTCTATTCTATCTTCATGAGTATGCCTGCCTGCCTGCATGCATATATGTATGTGCACTAGTTATGTGCAGTGCCTGCAGATGTCAGAAGAGGTCATCAGATCCCCAGGGATTGGCTTTAGAGGTGTCTGTATGTGGATGCTGGGAACTGAATTTGGGTCCTCTGCAAGAGCAACAAGTTCTCTTAACTGCTGAGCCATCCATCTCTCTAATCTCTTCTCTAATTTTCAAATTGAGATAACATAATTTAACTTTTTTTTTTTTGTCTTTCTTGAGACAGGTTCTTGTTTGGAGGTCAGGCTGTTCTGGAACTCATGATCTTTCTGCCTCAGTCTCCCCAAGGCTGGGATTTAATGGGTATGCTGATAGCTATTTAAAAGTGAGGGATTCAATGGTATCTGGCACACATTTGATCCAAAATCTTTCACCACCCCAAAAGGAGGCGCTGCAATTCATTGGCAGCCAGGCCACTCCCGTCCCTCCCTGGCCGCCCACAGCCAGTCCATAGTCTCTCTCTGCATTGCCCCCTGTGGTTTACATTGATGGAACCATACAATCCAAGTGTTCGTTTTTAAATGTGCATCGGTGCTTTGCCTGCATGCATGTCTGTCTGTGTGACAGTGTCAGGTTTGGGAGTCACAGTCAGCTGTGACCTGCCATTAGGTGCTGGGAATTGAACTCAGGACCTCTGGAAGAGCAGTCAGTGCTCTTAACCACTGAGCCACCTCTCTCTCCAGCCCCACCTCACTGTTCTTGAGTGTCTCCTGCTTTGGGGCATGTGTCAGTACGCCCTCCTCATGGGTGTTAATCTCCATTGTACAGCATGCTACATTTTGTTGGTTTGTTATCTTTTGAAGAAAGTTGGGAGTTGTCCACTTTGGGCTCTTAAACGCCTAGTCTGAGTGAGATGGTGTAGTTCTGCCATCCTGATTTTAAGTTCATTCAAGAACAGAGTGATCAGGAACTCCCTTAACACCTTCGGATTCGTTGAATGGTGGCCAGCAGGAAGCCACGTGGAAACAGGGTGCTTGGATGGCCTCTTCCTGGAGAGCAGGGTAGGTTTCTTTTCTGTATCATGTGCAGTTTCTTTGGGGTGTCCTTAGGAACACACATGGAAACAGCTTTTCACAGCCCTCTCTCAAGTCATTTTCTTAGTGGACTTGCTGATCTGCCTGGGAGACTCTCCCCTTCCACATCTTCTGTGTGTGTGTGTGTGTGTGTGTGTGTGTGTGTGTGTGTGTGTAGCCCTGGCTATCCTGGAATTCTGTAGACCAGGCTGGCCTTAAATTCAGAGCTTCACCTGCTTCTGCCTCCTGAGTGCTGAGAATAAAGGCCTGTGTCACCATGCCCAGCCATGACTTCTCTTTCCTGTTTGTTTGTCTCTGGGGCTCAGCTCCTAAATGTAAAGAGGCAGTAATGCGCCTGGTTTACATGCATGAGGATCTGAGCTCAGATGCCCAATATTCAGGCTGTGGGGCAGGTCTGTATCCTAGTGTTGAAGGCAGAAAGAGGCAGATCCCTAGTGCCTGCTAGTTAGTCCAGTTAAACTGGTAAACCAAGTTCAGTGAGAGACCGTGCTAATAAATGCATACATACATACATACATACATACATACATACATACTGTGGAGAGTACTGAAGAAGACACTGGACATGGACTTCTAGCCTCCACAGGCATGTACACATACCTGCACAACATGCACACACACACACACACACACACACACACACACACACACACACACACACGGTGGAAGTCAGCCCTCCATTGGCAGCTCCCGTTGTGAGGCAGCAGCACTGCCTTTGTGGAATGCACGCCCAAGTAAACTTTACAAGGGAGGGAGATGTGAGGCATGGGTTTTTTTTGTTTTTTTGTTTTTTTCTTTCAGTTACTTTTCCTGGTAAGTGTTGCAATCTGGAGTAGCCAAAAAAGCAAATTTTTGAACATGCTATAAAAAGAGAGAGAGAGAGAGAAAAAAAAGAAAAGTCAAGGAAAAAGTCAGCATGTTTTCAAAGCTGCCCAGAAGCCAGATCATGCGCTCCGGTGACAAGGGTAACAGAAACTTGATTCCTTGGGAAAGAGACCTAAGAGCCAGCTGGACTGCCTGAGATCAGCTGCTCTGACCAGCAACGCCTGGTGTCGTCCTTCTGGAAGCCACAGAATCGATGCACACGTGCCAGCAGAGAGTGCCCGGGTTCTGCGGGCTGGAAGCCATGAGTCCCTTGCTGCAGCTTCTATAGATGGCCACATCTGCATGGCCGTGCAGATGTTCCCTGATGCTTCTCCAGCACCTGCCCTTACCTCCCCCTCCCCCGCCCTGCCTGCAATATGAGTACTGGGCACACTTTCCCTCCCTGTTCTCTCCCCACCCGTGTGTCAGACACTCGGGACCCACCTGGTGCCAGTACCATTTAGCCCCACTCAGCATGATCCTGGGGAGAGGTTGTCACTTTTGCTTTCCCTGAGCCTCTGGGGACAGCATCAGTTTTGGACAACCCATTGAATGTGTTGGTGGGTCTCTTAGATTAGGAAGGTTATCTGGACTCCAGCCTGCATTTTCTCCCCTTCCAGGATTTTGCCTTCTATGCCTCAGTCTCTACATTTGCAAAATAGAACTGACTCCTTAAGCATTTGTGAGGATCCAGGGGTGTGATGTTGGTGAACGTGAAATTCGAAGCTTGGCACATGAAACATCTAGAAACCTACCCAGTTTACTGGGGCTGGGGAACCCAAACATTTTAGGAAAGAATCTGATATTTCAAAATAGGGGTTCTAAGGGCTGGGCAGGTAGATGGATTGGTACAGTGCTTACCAAGCGCACAAGAAGGCCTGGATTCAATCCCCACACCTTCTAGGCCTTTGCATGCAGTAGTGGAGGCACGGAGACGAGAATTTCAGTGTCAACTACATAGTAGCTCAAGGCCAGCTTGGGATACATGAGACACTGTCTCAAAAACGGGCAGGGTATTCTATGTTGTCATTACAAGAAAAGTGGGGACACAGCTGAACTACCGTGTTACTGTGAGACATGGTGTTTCCCCTGACGTGACACAGCTCTGGGGGTGGGGCTCTGCCTCTTGCCTCACAAGCACATCATGGGTGTTTGGGGGTCACTGGGGGCAAGCAGCCTGGACACTGCTGGACCTGGACCGCCTCTGCTCTGTTGCTAGCTTGTCTGTCTGCCTGTTGTCACTGTCCCCGGGGCTTCCCTCTGTCTGGGTTTCCCTGAGGCAGGTCTAGTCACAGGCTCTGGGGCAGGTGGCTCACCAGTCTGGCTGGTGGGGACAGAGAGAGTCACAGATCTGAGACATTCTCTAGTCATTTTTCTTCCCTCTCCTCTGAGTCAGGCTTCAGACCCCTGGAGGGGTCAGTTACTCAATACAGAGCACACCTCTCAGCAGGCCAGGTCCCAGGAAGACCCCCATGGCAACTAGACAACACAGGATCTCCTGGGCCCCACGACCTTTCTGACCCAGCATGTCCTTGCTTACTGGGGCTTATGTAACCCTGCCTTTCCAAACTGCCCCAAAGCCACTCAGTGACTTAAACCAATGTGTGCCTTTGTCTACCCCAGGAACCGCAAGGGACATGCTTACCAAATGCCTGCTGAGGGTCAGGCTCAGCCCTTGAGTGACACTAAGTATCTCAAGAGGTACCTGGACCACTTGCTACAGTTAAAAAAAAATTCAAATACAACTCTTATATCTATAGGCTAGTCCTCATTCTGTAAAACAGCCTAGTTCATAGGCTAATCTACAGACTTCTGTGCTTTTCCCTCAATCAGGGTTATGAAGTCATCTCTACCACCAGTTCTAGAATCCTCAATCCTCCTCAAACTCTGCTGACAGTCACTCCCACCCTGGTTCCCAGACCCCTGGTGCCATTCCACTGTCTGTCCTGACGTCATGTGTGAGCATCACCATGCAGTGTTAACAGCCTTTCTTTTCTTTCTTCTTCTTTTTTCTTTTTGGCTTTTTTGAGACAGGGTTTCTCTGTGTAGCCCTGGATGTCTTGGAACTCACTCTGTAGACCTCAGATTCACAGAGCTCTGCCTGCCTCTGCCTCTGAGTGCTGGGATTAAAGGCATGGGCTATGACCACCTGGGTTTTGTTTTGTGTGCCTGATGTGGTGGTGTACACCTGTAATCCTAGTGTTTGGAAGGCTAAGGCAGAAAGATTGTTGTGAGTTCGGGGCCAACCTTGATTATATAGTGAATTGCAGATTAGTAAAATAGGACTAGGCTATTTTGCAGCATGAGGGCTAGCCTATGGTCCAGGATGAGGACTAGCCTATGGTACAGAATGAGGGCTAGCCTATGGTACAAAGGACTGAGTTTAAGAGTGAACTGGCCCGGCGCACTCTTTGTGCTTCTCAAACTGCTTCCCGGGCAGTGTCTTGCATTCCTGCCTTTTTATACAGGCTTTTAGTGTCACTGTGTCCTCACCACACCTGTTCCTCTCTGTCTCTGACTCCGCCCTGAGTGGTGCAGTGTGGCTCTGTGCCTTTATAGTACCGCATGATATTGCACAATCTTCCATACCCCTCTTTTTTTTTTTTTTTTTTTTTTTGACACGGGGTTTTTCTACATAGTGTTAGCTGTCATGGAACTCACTCTATGACCAGGCTCACCTCCAGCTCACAGAGCTCCAAGTGCATCTGCTTTCTGAGTGCTGGGAATAAAGGTTTGTGCTTCTACCATGTACTTCCTGCATTTTTTTCTTCAGGAGGAAATGACTGATCAAATCCTTTGTTTAGGTGTGTGCGTGTGCATGTGTGCATGTGTGCACATGTTTCTGCACATGTGCATATGTATGTATATGCATGTGCATGTGGAGGTATTTCATATGGGTTCTGAGAATGGAGGTCCTGCCTGTGCTCTGTGCAGCCGGCACCTTCCCAGCACACTGCCCAGGTTATGGCCCTGCCTGGTTCCCAGGGCCTCTTTTTTCTTTTTTTATTGTTTTTTTTTTCCTTTTTAAGATTTATTTATTTATTATATATAAGTACACTGTAGCTGTTTTCAGACACACCAGAAGAGCACATCAGATCTCATTACGGATGGTTGTGAGCCACCATGTGGTTACTGGGATTTGAACTCAGGACCTTCGGAAGAACAATCAATGCTCTTAACCACTGAGCCATTCATTTCTCCAGCCCCTCTTTTTTCCTTTTTCAGGGTCTCCTGTACCACAGATTGCCTTGATCTCACTGTGAACTGAGGTTGACTTTGAACTCCTGACTCTTCTGTTTCTGCACCCCAAAAGCTGAGCTCACAGGCATGTGCCACCAAGCCTGGCCTTTTGCCCATTTTTGTTTGTTTATTTGTTTGTTTGTTTGTTTGTTTGTTTTTCAAGACAGGGTTTCTCTGTATAGCCCTTGCTGTCCTGGAACTCACTCTGTAGACCAGGCTGGCCTTGAACTCAGAAATCTTCCTGCCTCTGCCTCCTGAGTTCTGGGATTAAAGGCATGTGCCACCAGGCCTGGCTCTTTTGCCCATTTTTAATTGGATTGTTTGTGCTCCTCAATCCATTGTGCCATTGAAGTTTACAGAGAAGAGAATATGAGGCCTGGGAGATGCTGTTGACAGTGTCAGGCTCACAGGCAGTAGAGGCTGGACCTTGAATCAGTGTCCACCTCTGCCACAGGAGTACAGCTCAAGCCTCCGCAGAGCCAGTCTGTGGGATTAAAGGGGCAGGGCCCTGACAGCCGGAGGGTGGGCCGGAAAGGCTGGGAGATAGCAGTTCTGAGGAAGCAAACCCACCCTCTCTTCCTCTCCACATCACGCGGACCTGGCTGACGTGGCCCAGGAAGAGGGGACAACCCAGGCCCTGTGGTTGAAATCCTATTTATACTGACTGTTGCAAGCCTTTCCTGCTGGCGACAAGGACGTCACTGGGCACTGACCTCACCAGAATTGCTGACGCATCTTCCCTCACGCTTTGCCTGGATGGTAGTGAGACAGGCCTCTGGGCCACTCCCACTGCCCCTGCATCCAGCACCCTCCACTCCTGTCCCCACAGCCAATCCTGCCTGCTTTTGCAATCTGCCATGGGCTAGAGCCTGTTCCCCAAGTCAGAATGTACAGTCCTAACTCACGGCATCAGATGTGGCTGTAAAGAGGCAAGCAAAAGCGGCCATGTGTGAGCTCTGATTCAGCGCCACTGGATTAGGAAAGAAATTAGAAGGCAGGAAAGTGGCTCTATCAGTATAGGGCTTGCTGTGCAAGAATGAGGATCTAAGTTCAAATCCTCAGAACCCATGAGAAAAGCCAGGTGTGGCCATGCAGGCCTGCAACCCTGGTACTGGACTGGAGCGGGAAGTGCCCAAGGCTCTCAACTGCTAACCTAGCTCCAGATCTGTGATGAGACAGAATGACAGAGCAGGCTGAGTGGTGTCCTCCCCTGCTTACAAGCGCATCCACGTGCATCCAAACACCACCTTCACCACATATACCATATGAACACACACACATACCATATATACACATCCACATCTACCACACACACCATACACATATACCATATATACATATCTACATCCATCATACACAAACCATATATACACACATGTACACACATACCTCCTATACCCCATGTGTACACACATACCATAATACATGCACCATATGCACTATATATAGATGCCATATATACACATATATCCACACACCACCTCCACCACACACATATCATATGAACACACACACATACACCATATCCATCACACATACCATACACACACACACACATGCACACATACACCCATACCCTATGTATACACACATACCATATGTACCATATATAGACTCCATATATACACACATATTCACATACAACATACACACATACATCCATACACACTCTTTATGCAAAGGTAGAGAGTAATAGAAGAAGATGTATAACTATGACCTCTGTCGTCTGCATGTACAAGAGGAGTACATGCACTTACCCTCATAAATACACACCCACCCACGTATCACATAAAAAGAGTTCAGGAAACTGAGTGGTGGTGGTGGATACCTTTAATCCCAGCACATGGGAGGCAGAAACAGATCTCTGAGTTGGAGGACAGCCGTTTCTCTAGAGCGAGTTTCAGGACAGCTAAGGCTACACAGAAAAATCCTGTCTCAGAAAGAAAAACAAAAACCAAGGAAAATAAAAACAAAGAGATCAGAAGGCAGAAAATACAGAATTCGGTGGATGGTTATGTAAAGACACAGTGGAAATTTGGTCACCTATAAGTCAAGAAGCAGCCATGTGAGGTAGTACATTCCAATGATCCCAACATGAGGGAACCCAAGGCAAGAAGATTGAGAATCTAAAGCCACTCTGGGCTGCAGTGTGAGCTGGAGGTCAGCCTGGGATACACAGATGAGAACTGGCCTGAATAAATGAACAGTGAAGGAGAGGTACCCGGGAGCATCCAGCCCCTGAGACAGCTTACTCAAGTGTGTAGCCTGTGCAATGGTAGGAGATACATTGTGTCCTTGTCAAGACTGCACAGCTTGTGGCCTCCACATCAGAGGACTCAATTAGCTATGAGCAAAAATAGAAGCTGGGCAGAGATGGGCTCCTCTGGAAGGAAAGCAGACATGATCCTTTTTTTTCCCCACCTAAAAACCCTGTTTTTCGAGATGGGGGTTTCTCTGTATAGCCCTGGCTGTCCTGGAACTCACTTTGTAGACCATGCTGGCCTCGAACTCAGAAATCTGCCTGCTTCTGCCTCCCAAGTGCTGGGATTAAAGGCATGTGCCACCATGCTCGGCAGACATGATCCTTTTGAGATTCTCCAATGACACCATGGATGATCTGCCATCTAGGGAAGGATGCTTTCTACAGGAGGCCTGTGGAGGTTCCATGCATACACCACATGATTTTTAGAAGGGTCTGTGGCTTCTGCAGATTTGGGTGTCTTTGGGCAGAGGACCTCCGCAATCAGTTGCTTGTGGGTCTGTTGCCTCCCATTTTGACAGTTCCGGGAAATAAATATGCACACAAGCCTTGCTCTTGATGACCTTAGTCCCAGTGGCCTGTCCAGCACAACCCTCTGGCCCCGGCTAAGACATGCCTTCAGACACCAGGTAAATAAATGCATGCTCTTCCTTCTTTCCTCTCCTTTTCTGCAGTAGGAGGAAACCCTCAAGGTGTTAAGCTCCGAGGCTAAGCACTGGCCTAGGTTGACGTGGGAGCCTCTTTGACTTTATTTAATTGAATTTATTTATTTGAGACAGAGTCTCCCTGCTGGCTTGGAACTTGCAGTGAATGAGCCGCCACCTCCCAAGTGCTGGGACTGTATGCCCAGCTCCTGATTTTGTTTTGAGATCAGTCCCCTTGTCTATCCCAGGCTGGCCTCTGATGCACAGCCTCTAGAAAAATAGAGATTACAGTGTGTACCACCCATCTGGCTCTGGACACCTCCCAACTGTGCAGATGGCCTCCAACAGGGCAAGTCACCCCTTGGCACCTTTATTCTAAACAGAGGAGGTAGTGTATGGTCCATGGGAGAGAGGAAGGAACACCTGAGGTGAAGGAGGGTCTCTTGCCAACATATGGGTCCCGAGAAGCACTACATAACACTCTCCAGCTAGATTTGGGCCTGCTCGGAGCTTCCCTCTGTCTCCTTGTCCCAGTGAGGGCTTGAATGTAGGGACTGCCCCAGGATGACATCACGGATATGAAATGCAGAAGGATCACTGACCAGGGTCCTTGGGAACAGCACCCTGGAGTGGGCAGAGGTGAGAAATTCAGTAGGAGGAAATGAAGACCTCAGAAGGATCTAGTCTCGGCTGCACTGGGGAGTTGCTAACAAGGGGAACACTCTGCTAGGTGCAGAGAATGGTGGATGGGAGCACAGTTGCCTCCTGGATAGGGAGTGGGGGGGGGGTTGTTAAATGAATATATGAGGGCCAACAGCAGGTACAGCCTAAGGATGCTCATTCTAGCTTGGCAGACGTGCTGGGGCTTCCAAGCATGGCCTGTAGATCTGGTTCTGCTGGGCCTCAGTTTACCACAGTAGAGCAGTAGACCCACTAGGAGACACTGTCTCCAGGGCCACACGTCATCACTTTCCCTCAGTGGGGAGAAGCAGAAGACCCACCCATGATGGATCGCTATCTTTCAGAGAAAGTGAAACCTTGTGTCCAACTGTCGCAGCACCCCCAGCCCTCCCTCCAGCTTCCCGTCTGAGCTCACAGCTTCCCCGACTCCCCCCCCCCTCCCTGTCCCCTGAAAACCAGTACTTGGAATTCAAGCTTTGTCTTTTCTTTTTCCTTCAAAGGCTTTTTTTGCCTTTTATGTCCATGTTGGTAGTGACCTTGAGGGGTGAACCAAGGAGTGCTTTTCTCTCTCTGTCTTTCAGGTGGGGCTCAAAGTGGCTGAGTGACTTGCCTCAGGCGACACAGCGGGGGCAGAAGCTTTGAAACCTGGTCTCTAATTTCTCTTGCTCCAAGTGTCCTAAAGGATCCCGTCTACAGAGAGAGGACCTGGGATTGGGAAGGCTGGGCAGAGACAGTTAATGGAGACCATGGAAATGAGTTGGGCTAGAAGATGCTGACCTGGGATTAGAGGCACAATCTTTGGGGCCCGAGTCTGGCTCTGTGCCCAGAGCTTGGTGGTTTCCGCTCACAGATGTCCCGACAGCCCAAGCGAGAGGGTGGGAAGGGCACTCAACGAGGAAGATGTCTGGCTCCCTTTAGCCCTAAACCTCGGTGTCCTATGAGGTTGGTGGTTCCTGGACCAAGGGTAGCCTCCCTTGCAAGTCGTGCTCTGACCCCTGGACTGACCCCTGAAGATGATACGGACCCCCTGCTACCTGCTCACCCCAAGAAGGCTGAGGCTGCGGTTTACATCATCCTTGGGCGTGGGGCTGACCTCGAAGAACGAATTCGAAGAAAACGGGAGGAGGAGCGGGCATGTCATGGCGCCTAGCGCCCATTGGCCGCCTGGGGAGACTTTGGTTTTTGGGGTCATGTTCCCAGAAGGCCTGCCCTTCCCCCTCCCCCTCCCCACCCACCTCACGAGGTGTTGGCCAATCGCCCCGTCGGGCATAAAGTGGCTGCCAGCCCGCAGGACACCCAGCCAAGCCGTGTCACCCCTGAGAGGCACGGGCCAGAGCACCAGAACCCAGTATGCAGACACAGCTTCCAAGAACACTGCTCAGTAAGTACTTCCTTCCTTTCTACCATCCCAGGGCGCAGCTGGGCTAACTGGCTGCTGTAGGCACCCTTGGGAGCTGTAGATCAAGTGAAGGATGCAGATGAGAGGGAGAACTAGAAGGGTAGGGGTCCACTGAGACCCCAGCATAGCCACAGGTGGAAATGTAGTATTTCTGGAAGGTATTCCAGAGGGAGGCGTGAGAGAGACCATGCCGGGGACCAGGGCATGAGGGAAGAGGAGAAAGAGGGAGAAGAGCCTGGAGAAGCCCGAGGCAGGTAGGAGATGAGCAGAAAAGGAAGTTCCAGATCTGCGAGGAAGTGGAGCAAGGGGCTTCCTTCTTGCTCTGATTCAATTCTCGGGGTCTGGGGTAGATGCAACATCAGCCAAGCCAGAGGTCCTTAGATCACCCCGCCACTCATACAGCCACACCCACACGGAGACAGGCAAGCAGAGCCATCAATGTGGGAGCAGGTCCTCCCTTTCAGTAAGGTAGGAAGTCTCACCTGCATACCAGAACCCCCAGTGACTGGGGCAGGTACCGCAGTGCCTGGGGCAGGTCTATCGGCACACCCCCACAGGCACTGGTCCACGTGTACCTGTTACACGCTCCCTGTGGACCCTCACTGGCAGTGTAGCTGCAGACACAGGGGGAAGATGGGGAGGGGACTTGTGGTTGGCACGCCTGGGCTCCTGGCCCTCCCCAGGGGTGGGGTGTGGGGGACTGGTTGGTTTGTAGGAAGGGAAGGATGGTGTCGTAGCCTTCCGGGCCATTGCACCACAGGCCCCTTCCGACCACGTGGCTGCCGGTGCCTGTGAGGGTGGGGGCCGGCGAGCTGGAACTATGATCATCTGCCCTCACCCCTACAACCTTCTCCTGGGCTCCCAGCAGCCCTGGTGTGTGGGGTTCATGTGTCGGTGGCAGGAAGGGCAGGATGAGTGCTGAGCATGGGTGACCTGGACAGGCTTTCCTCTCGCATCTCGCTCACCTTTCAGTAGAATGGCTGTCAGCACTGGCTGGCCCGAGAGTGGAGAGGTGCTTTTTCTGGCTCTGTGAATAGAGCTTAGGTGACCTGCTGCCCTGGGGCTGCACCCCAGGACAGCCCCCTGGTCAACTCTATTCTGCCTACAGGGAATGTTAAGGTCTATAAAGTAGTCAGGGACTTGACCTGTCAGTCTTAGGACAAAACTAACCCTTGTATGAGGCCAGGTATCTTATAGAGGACTCTCTTGTCTGTCTGTTATACCCTAAAGTCAGGACAGGGATGTTGGAGGCTACAACCCAGCTTCTCCCCGAAGAGCTGCCGGGCAATTGCAGCCACCACCTTCTCCCTCACCCTGTTTGGTTTATGGTGGAAGGTGGTAGCCCCAGTGAGTGCTTTTGTGCAAACCCAGAACCTACTGTGTGCCCAGCTCCTCCCCTGGGCTGGATAACCACCAGTCAGGTAACTGATGCGCTCTTCTCTGCCCTAGGTTTGACCCTCAGTCTCCTCATCCTGAGCATGGCACTGGCCAAGCGTGGCTGCTCCAACTCTTCCTCTCAGCTCCTCAGCCAGCTGCAGAATCAGGCGAACCTCATGGGGAACACAGAATCACTCTTGGAGCCCTATGTAAGACTCAGCCCTTAGGGTACCTGAACCTCAGAGAATCTTGGGGACTAGTGAGAGAGTAGTGAACACATGGAGGACCAGGAAGGGGCAGGAGGGAAACTGAGGTATTCTAGGGACCACAGAACTCCATTTCTTGACTGTCTGGAAGGTTTGGCATTTGGTTCTAGGTTCCCAAATGCAGCACTCAGTGAACCTGTCAGGGCTCCTGCAGCCACCACACCTAGGGACCCTCACTCTATCCACTGCAAGCACAGTCACCCCAGGGTCCCCGACAGCCCATCTCAATTCTCTTCATACCTTGGTTTTTTCATCTCTTTGTTGGGAAGATCATAGGAGAGCTTGTGTTTTAAAGGCAGCCAAGGGTTTCTCTGTGTGTTTGAGGGGTTTTGTCATGCATTCCTCGATCTCTTCCTTCCTCAGATCCGCCTCCAAAACCTGAACACAGCTGACCTGAGAGCTGCCTGCACACAGCACTCTGTGGCTTTCCCCACTGAGGACACACTCCAGCAACTGAGCAAGCTTCATTTCCTGAGCACTGTGTACGCCACACTGGACAGAGTCTTGCACCAACTGGGTGCTTTAAGACAGAAATTTCTGAAGACTCAGGCTTTTCCAGAGCTGGACTGGGCCCTGCAGAATATCCAAGGCATAAGGAACAATGTGTACTGCATGGCCTGGCTGCTCAACCACTCCCTAGAGATACCTGAGCCCACACAGGCAGACTCTGGGGCCTCACGGTCCACTACAACACCAGATGTCTTTTGGACCAAGATAGACAGTTGTGGCTTCCTCTGGGGATACCATCGCTTCATGGGCTCAGTGGGGAGGGTCTTCAGGGAATGGGACGATGGCTCCACACGGAGCCGGAGACAGAGCCCGCTCCGGGCCCGGCGCAAGGGAACCCGCAGAATCCGGGTCCTGCGCAAGGGAACCCGCAGAATCTGGGTCCGGCGCAAGGGAGCCAGCAAAATCAGACCTTCCAGGAGCACCCAGAGTCCAACGACCAGGGCCTAGGTGCCCCGGTAGCCTGAGGACACACTGACAGTCTGTTGATACAGGATGTCGCTCTCAGAGGCTTTCACAGCTGCTTCTGTGACCAGGGTCACACAGAAGAGCACTTTAAGGGGTGAGTTGAGTGTCCCCTACTACCAATCAGGACTGCAAGGTTATTGTGTCCTCACTCCAAGCCTCCAGTCCTAGTGGGATGGCTGGGTCGGACCACGTGGGGCCGGAGGTTTTCCATTGATTCAGGGGTCTGATGACACAAGCTGATTCACCACTGGGCTGGCTGGGCTGAGCCCCTCCGGCTGTTGGTCCTTTCCTCTTATGACTTGAAGCCGTTGCCTCCAGACTTCCTCCTTTCCCTGTGGCGGGGTTCCAAAGAGAGGTCTGATCCGGTGCTCTCACTCATGCCTTATCCCACTCAGGACAGATACCTGGACCTCTGGGTGACCTCACACTTGGCAGTTGCGACAGGGGCAGGGTGTCCTACCAAGGATCGAAGGGAAGAGAGCTCAGAGCCTAGCTTGTTCCCTAATTCTCGGTGTGACTGTGAGCAAAAACACTTTATTTATCCGAATGTCAGCGTTCTCTGTGGAAAGCTGTGTTGTGTGTGTGGGTCTTTAGGTAACAGCCCCCTCTGCCTGTCAGCTGCTGGACTCTAGCATAGGGTGGACATCAAAATCTCTGTAAATGGGAACCTATAGTGCAAACGGTCGTGGGGTGGGTTATGGGAGAGCTCCCAGTACCTGAAAGCCCTGTCTTGGGTCCTCGTTGCATAGTGCTCCCTCTGGAGGCTGAACCAGTCCTCTTGAAAGGTCTCAGAAGCTGGTGAGCAATTACTTGGAGGGACTTAACTAATTTATTGTTTTATTTTTTATCAGTTTAATCCGTTTTATATTTATAAGGCCTATTTATAATGTATATTTAATGTTAATATTTTGCTAACATATTTAAAACCTGTCTTGTTTCTAAAGCTGGTGTCAGTCTTTTATTATGGGAGGGGTTTTAGCAGCTTTCCTGATCTCAAGGTGGCAAGGGCCAAGATGCCAGTTCTCTAGGATAGGCTAGGGATCTGAGCATCATTTGGGAAAAGCAGTCACATGACACACAGGGCATCTCCTTTTTCTTAGCCGTGTGTGTGTGTGTGTGTGTGTGTGTGTGTGTGTGTGTGTGTTGTGATAGGCTTTTCCTGGGGAACTGCAACACAATTCATCCCAGAAAGGGAGCCCATGACAGGCTAAAGTCCAAGTCCATGGTGATGAACCAGGGAGTTGTTACTGGTGTTATACACAGGAGAGTTGGTGAGGGCTTACTTATGAGAGCAGGTATGGCCCCACAGCATCAGAATCTCTGAAGAGCCCACCCAGCATGCTGACAGCTGGAACAGGAGCCCCGGGCAGGGTGTGGTCAGTGGGTAGCCCACTCTCCCCTCCCTGAGAGCTCAGGCAGCACTCACCTTTATTTTCTTGGGAGGGATTCCCCCACCCCCCCCACTCAAGTTTTTATTTTCTTTGACCTATGAGCTTTTGTTTACCTCTAGAGGCTTTTGAGCTTTCCATCTCTGTCTCCTGGGGAGAAAGTTGCTCCAGCACCCGGGGGAACTTGCCTGCCGGTGAATACCAAGTGTCTTTCTCAGGGAGGGCTCACCTTTTGCTGGAGATTGTCTCTGAACCTGGAGCTGTGTGCTTGCTAGGATAGCTGCCCAGGGACCAGTGTGACTTTCCCTGCCCGGCTTGTGGGGTTACAGACACATGTCACCTGTCCCCCACTTTAAGAGATTTTATTTTTATCTGTGTATATTTGTGTTGGGGGAGGGGGTTGTGCACGTGAGTGCTGTGCTAGCAGGGACCAGAAGAGGTTGTCAGATCCCCTGGGACTTCAGCTGTAGACTGTTGAGAGGGAATGCAAGTCCTAAGTTTCTCTGTATCCCTGGCTGTCCTGAAACTTGCTCTGCTGACAGAGTTGTCTTTAAACTCAGAGATCTCCCTGCCTCTGCCTCCAGAGTGCTAGGATTATAGGTATGAGCTACCACCACCCAGGTACCAAATCTTTTCGTATGTATGTATGTATGTATGTATGTATGTATGTATGTATGTATGCATGTAGCTCTGACTGTTCTGGAACTCGCTTTATAGACCAGGCTGGCCTTGAACTCACGAAGAGTTGCTGTCTCTGTCTCTCAAGTACTGGAATTTGTATGTGCACCACCAATGTCTGCCATCTTTTTATTATTTTAATGGTAAGAAATGGAAATGGTAGTCCAGAAGGAGTAATTGTCATGTTAACCATTTCATTTCTACTAATGAAATATAAATATTATTTAATTAATATTTAATCTCGGCTAGTTGCTTCATAGGACATCTTAGATATTAATTTAATTAAGGAACAGAGCACTTAAAATATAAAACATTACAAACATTATTAGAGTTGTTTTTTTGAGACAAGATAGACTCCAGTCTTCAGTGGTCTAGAACCCACTCTGTAGAACAGACTAGCTTCAAACTCACAGACATCCTCCTGCCTCTGCCCCTGAGTGGTGGGATTATAGGCATATGCCACTGTGCCCAACTTTAATATGAATTTTTAATTTAAAATTTAAAATGATCTCATTCACCATCTTTATCTTCAATCTAAGTGGTCACACTAATTAGCCCCCCTTAGTTCTTGCCATAATTTTGTACTTTTGAATGACATAATGGATATGTGACCATGTGTAGTAGTTGGAATTGAAACTTTGTTTTCAAAATATTTGTTTTACTGTGAGCCAAAAGGAAACTGGAACAAGTTAGCAACATGAGCACTCGCATGCCAATCTTGTACTAAGTAAATGGTGTAAAATATAAGGGCATATAGACAGTTCATATACATATAACCTTGCAGAAGACAGATTGTGTGTGTGTTTCTTTTCTTTCTCTTCTTTTCCTTCTTTCCTTCCTTTATTCCTTCCTTCCTTTCTTTTTTCTTTTCTTTCCTTTCCTTTTCTTTTTCTTTTTTTTTCTTTTTTTTTTTTTTTTTTTTTGAGCCAGAGTTTCTCTGTGTAGCCCTGGCTATCTTGGAACTCACCATGTAGAACAGGCTGGCCTCAAATTCAGAGATCTGCCTGCCTCTGCCTTCTCTAAGTGTTGGGATTAAAAGTGTGTGCTGCCACCACCACCAGGCCAGAAGATACATTTTGAAAAATCAAAACCCAAGATTTTGAATGTTCTTGTTTGTTGAAACTATTATCTCTTGTAATCCTCACTGTAAAAATGAAACAACAGAAAGGTCTTTAGCAAACATATATATTCATTTTTTAAAAAACTTTTTATTGAAAACAAATGTTTTTATACAATATATTCTGATCAATATAGCCACTATTTATTTTCATGTAGTCCACATAATAAAACCCTTCCATTTAACAGTTTTATATTAAGAATATTTTGGCAGTAGGGTGTGTGGCGCATACCTTTAGTCCCAGCCAGCACTCAGGAGGCAGAGGTACCTCTGTGAGTTCAAGGCCAGCCTGATCTATAAAGGAAGTCCAGGACATCTAGGGCTAGTATACGGAGAAAGCCTGTTTTGAAAAGACAAAACAGGAAGAAGAATATTTTGGCTAGGCAGTGGTGGCACATGTGTTTAGTCCCTGCATTCAGGAGGGAGAGGCAGGCAAAATTATGTGATTTTTTTGTATATGAATCTATGACTAATATGCAAATGAAATGAAGTTTTAAATTAATGCAGTTAGTTAGAACCTATTTTGGAATGCAACCTCTCTCTCTCTTTCTCTCTCTTTCTCTCTCCACACATACATACACACACTCTGCTAAATTTTATAGATCAATAAAATTTTTCTCCTATGACTCATATAAATAATTAGAATTTTAAGGTTTTATAAAACTCTCAATAGACTCAATGACATCATTTTGGTGGATTTTAAGAAGATCAGAGCATCAGGCCTTTAGATTTTATTATTATTATGTTCATTGTGTTTATTTTATGTGTGTATTTTGCTTGCAAGTATGTCTGTGTACCACTTGTGTGCCTGGTACCTGAGGAGACCAGATAAGGAGTCAGATCTCCTGGAACTGAAGTTCCAGATGGTTGTGAGCTGCTGTGTGGGCGCTGGGAATTACACCCGGGTCTTGACCACTGAATAGTCTCTTTACCAGGCTTTTATTTTGTTTTATTTTTGGTCATTTGTTTTTTGAGACAAGGTTTCTTTGGAATTCACATTATAGACCAGGCTGGCCTCTAGCTCAGCGATCCCCCTGCCCCTCTCTCTGGAATGCTGGGATTAAAGGAGTATGCCACCACACCCAGCATTATCAGGCTTTGAAGTACACCACTAAAATACAGTCAGTAAGCCCTCCCATGTATATTGTAATTAGGAATGCCAAAAATAAAAATAATTTGGCAAACTATAAAAATGAACTTTAGAAAATGAAGTGGTTAGAGTTGGTTGGATTGCTTTTCACATACAATACATGAAAACATTTGTCCTAGGCATTACACAAGATATTACATGGAACTCAGGGCACTTCAAATAGTAGGTTATATCCCTCTGTCATCAAGCTTGAGAAGCGGGCTGGGTGTGGCTCATCCAGAGGACCCTATAACAGGACTTTCTCAGACCCTTCAGCGATATAAATGATACAGAGGCATATGAATATTTTATAGCTTAGGCCTTTTGGTAAGCAGTCTCTGGACCACTCTAATCCTAACTCTGTGTCCTGCCACGTGGCCAGGGCTACCTTTCTGCTCTGTTTACCTTCGTGTCTGCTAGCTCGTTCTCATTTTTCTCCCAAAGTCCCTATCTCCTGTGTGGACATTAGGTCTTCCATTTCCTGCCAGGCTATTGGCCGTCATCTCGACCCCGCTCGCTCCAGCCAGCCCCGCTCACTCCGGGTGCCCCCCGTACGGTCCCGCTTGCTCTGGCCAGCCCAGCTCGCACCAGTCGGCCCCACTAGCTCCGGCCATCCCCGCTTGCTCTGGCTGTCCCCATTCGGCTCCACTCGCTCCGGTCGGCCCTGCTCGCTCCGATTGGTCTCTCCGGTCCAAGGATTCGTTTCTTATTATTCTTCATAAGTATGCTGTAGCTGACTTCAGACGCACCAGAGGAGGGCGTCAGATCTCATTACGGGTGGTTGTAAGCCACCATGTGGTTGCTGGGATTTGAACCCATCACCTTCGGAAGAGCAATCGGGTGCTCTGAGCCATCTCACCAGCCCGGCCGTCAGCTCTTTATTACAGCCAATCAGATATAGTTCCAGATCGCCTTAGGCAGTGAGGAAGAACAAACAGTTACAAAATATGAGATAGTTGATGGGTCATAGAAATAACAACACCAGGTCCTGCCAGCATCTAGCTCTCTGCCAGTGCAGGATTAACAATTGAATACACAGAGACACACCTTCACACAACGTACCCCAACAGGGTTGATTCCAGATGTGAGAAAAAGTTAGCAGCTGGGTACTCAGCTTTTTGGCAAGTTGACACAGCCAGAGTCATCTGGGAAGAAAGATCATCAATTGAAAAGCCTGCCTCCATTTGATTGCCTGTAGGCAAGTCTGTAGGCATTTTTCTTAATTAGTGCTGGTGGTCCTGGGTTCTATGAGAAAGTAGGCTGAGCAAGCCAGTAAGCAGCACCCTCCATGACCTCTGCATCCAGGAGCTGATGCACAGGTCATGGAGGGTGCTATGGAGTTCCTGGCACCCCCCCCCCCACCTCCCAGTGATGGAGTATGGGCTGAAAAAAACCCTCCCCGCTCTCAAGTTGCTTTTGGTCCCTGTGTTTTCTCACAGCAATAGAAACCAAACTAAGATAGTTGCATAAAAGATCAAAAGATGCGTTTGTCATGCAGGCTTAAGATAATATCACTTCCTCATTTAAAAACTAAACAGCCCAGGAGTAGATGCCTTTACTGATGAAAATGGTTTTCTCAATGTTGCTTTAAGCCAAAGTATGCATGTGTGCGTGTATGTATACATATATACATACCTACACACACACACACACACACACACACACACACACACACACACATACTTTTAATTTATAGTGAGTGTAAATCATATTCCTCATGACTGTATTTGTATATGAAAGAAAAACAAAAGAAATGAAATGAAAGAAATGCAGAGTTTTGGGACTGGTGAGATGGCTCAGTGGTTAGGAGCACTGACTGCTCTTCCAGAGGTCCTGAGTTCAATTCCCAGTAACCACATGGTGGCTTACAACCATCTATAATGGAATCTGATGCCCTCTTCTGGTGTGTCTGAAACAGCAGTATATATATATATATATATATATATATATATATATATATATATATATATATACACACATACATATACATATATATACATACATGTGTATATATACATATACATATATACTCACATATGTGTGTATATATACATATACATATACACACACACACACACACACATGTATGTGTGTGTGTGTGTGTGTGTGTGTGTGTGTGTGTGTGTGTACAAAGTGAGTTCCAGGACAGCCAGAGCTATATAGAGAAATCCTGTCTCGAAAAACCATTAAAAAAAAAAAATGCAGGTTTTTGGGTTAGGCACCATCTAGTGCCCAGTAGCCATCCAGGTTTTGGTTTTCTAATCCAGATGTGGTGATACTGGCCTGCCTCTTCTCTTAAAGCAAAGACCTGTCCCATATAGCCAATTCCCCAGCTACCTTTTTAAACCTAGTATAAAGTAGAAACATGTGGAGCTTAAACTTACATATTTTGACCTTAAAGGTTAGAGAAGTCAACCTCTCCCTCAGAACTCTGTGGGGGAGGGAGCAAGTGGAATCCTGTGTATACTGCTGGCTTTCCAGACAGCAGAGGAGGCAGGCAGGAAAGCAGAAAGCCATGGTAAGATGGTGGACAAGAAGAGCGCACGGAAGCAGCTGTTTTTTATGTTTTGTTTTGTTTTGTTTTGTTTTGTTTTGTTTTGTTTTGTTTGTTGTTTTGAGACAGGGTTTCTCTGTGTAGCTCTGGCTGTCCTGGAACTCACTCTGTAGACCAGGCTGGCCTCGAACTCAGAAATCCGCCTGCCTCTGCCTCCCGAGTGCTGGGATTAAAGGCGCGTGCCACCACACCCAGCGAAGCAGCTGTTTCTAAGGTGCTGCTTTGCGGGCCAACTCTCAGCGTTCACTGGGATGGCCATCCCATCCTTCACCACCACCCCCAGCCACTGGGTCTCAGGGTAGCACTGTACAGATGTATAAGGGGGTAGGGTGTGGTCAAGACATGTCAGATGAGCTACCAAGGTTCCTTAGGACCCAGGAATGAGGTGTGCTTGTTGGGTTTCCCATAAGGCCATTGTGTTGCAGGTTTTCCTCCAACGTCTGGCTGGAGAGAATTTAAGTTTCTTGTCTTCAGTATCTTTGTGATGGAGCTCACATGTTCCTAAGCTGAAGCCAGCAAGGTTGCCACAGGCGGAGACCACAGAGAAATGGAGAATTTGGTATTTGAAGAGTATCAGGAAACAAAGGCCAAACGGTGGTAAGTGAAATACTACCAAAATACAACCCAAAATTTCAAAGGTCTGAACGTGAACAGGAGCAGAAAATGAATCGGTCAGAATTCAAGAATACCTTGGAGCTTGGAGCTCCCGAAAGAAGCAAACAAAAACCAAACCCAGTCTTCCAAAAGACACAAACAAAATAGATGCCTTAAACCAAGCAGAAAGGGTCTACCAAGCAGGATCCTTAAACAACCAGGCCAGAATAGACAAATGGACATTGACCAAACCAAGGGAAGTCTGAGAGAGCTGGGGATGAGTTCACTGCAGTTCACGAAGAACACCAGTGAGCTTGGACTCTGTGTCTATCCAGGTGACTCCTGGTAAAAAGTAGATTATTTTCAGAGCCTGGTGTTGGGTGCTAGAACAGTCAACATGGAAATACTGTTCTTATCTCAAAGGATTTGCCAGATGATTTATTCTGGAGCCGAATATGAGTGACCATGGACTGGGAACAGACTTCCACCACTGGGAATTCCATGTTCCAATGTGGAAGTAGCTTTGTTACTTTTTAAAAAAATTTTTTTATTAGATATTTTCTTTATTTACATTTCAAATGCTATCCTGAAAGTTCCCTATACCCTCCCCCCGCCCTACTCCCCCACCTGCCCACTCCCACTTCCTGGCCCTGGCATTCCCCTGTACTGGAGCATATAAAGTTTGTAAGACCTAGGGGCCTCTCTTCCCAGTGATGGCCGACTAGGCCATCACTTTGTTACATTTTTATAGTAACAGGACAAAGGGAGTCACAAACTGGGACTAGAGAGATGGCTTAACAGTTAAGAGCAGGTACGTTTTCCAGAGGACCCAAGTTTAATTCCCAGCATCAGGTATAATTCCAGCTCTAGGGGCTTGACCCATCTGGCCTCTGCAGGCACAAACCTACACATAATTTAAAATAATAGGAGCTGGAGAGATGGCTCAGAGGGTAAGAGCACTAACTGTTCTTCCAGAGGTCCTGAGTTCAATTCCCAACAACCACATGGTGGCTCACAACCATCTGTAATGAGATCTGATGCCCTCTTCTGGTGTGTTTGAAGAGAGCATATATACATAAAATAAATAAATAAATAAATAAATAAATCTAAAAAAATAATAAAAATAAAGCTTAAAATGTCATAAATGTGCTCATAATCATCTATAGGGCAGAACACAGTGTCCCCAATGTAGCAGCTAGAGAGAGTACCCAAGAGCTGTAGGGGTCTGCAACCCTATAGATGGAACAACAATATGAACTAATCAGAACCCCCAGAGCTCATGTCTCTAGCTGCATATGTATTAGAAGATGGCCTAGTTGGCCATTATTGGGGAAGAAAGGCCCTTGGTCTAGCAATGTTTATATGCCCCAGTACAGGGGAATACCAGGGCCAAGTAGTGGGAGTGGGTGGGTAGGGGAGCAGGGCGGGGGGAGGGTATAGGGGACTTATGGGATAACACTTAAAATGTAAATGAAGAAATTATCTAATAATAAATAAATAAGAAAAAAAGGAAAAAATGTCATAAATGAGACACATTTCAAATACATTAGTGGAAACATCAGAGATTGCGTGTGTACACCTTTGTTTATGATGAGATTGAGTCTATATGTGTTAACAGCTGTATATGATGGGTGTGTTGATAAGTTTGTGTGCTAATATATGTTGTGTATTTTTCTGGCCTCATCTTGAAGCCTAAATGTTAGTTTTGAAAAAGACACTTAGAAATGTACTTTTTTGTGATGGCGTATGTGGGAATAGGGTGTGTTTCTATGCTGGCTGGTCATGTGCACAAGCCAGGTGTACTACCATCATGTGTGTAGGAACAGAGGGCACAGGTCTGTCTGGTGCTTGGGTCACAGTAAGTGTTGTCAGTGTTCTTGGAATGATTCACAGCCACACCCCTGCCACCAACACCCCACTTGCTCTGTGGCAGGTCAAGAAGACACACGGCACATAGGACACAGTGCATGGCAGTATGGCAGAGACAGGCAGACCTCGACAGCTTGTTCCTCTTTCAGGTCTGTCTGTCTGTCTGTCTGTCTGTCTGTCTGTCTGTAAGACAGTAGGCAAATTAAGGGTCCCAGAAGCACAGACTCCTCATCTGTGGGATGCACAAGGCAGAGCTTATGACTTGATGTGGGTTAACCTGCTTCCTGATGCATTTGCATTAGAGTTTATGCCGGAAGCCCAGGAAACCTGCCTTGGGAGAGGGACCAAAGGCACGGGAGGTATGAACAAAAGTTAAGAAATTCCCCTTTTTCTTTTATTTTTGAGTTTGTAATTTACGTACATTTCTCCCCTCAAAACTTCCCCACCTTCCCACCTTTCTTCAAATTCAAGGCTTCTTTTTAAACTAACTTATTGCATATATATGTGTGTGTGTGTGTGTGTGTGTGTGTGTGTGTGTGTGTGTGTGTATACACATATACATATATATATATATATATATATATATTCAAATGCCGTGGGCTTGTAGTGCATGTTATTTTTCCTATAAACTGGCCTGGGGACGTAGCTCATCAGTGGAGCACTTACTCTCCTACTTGCCTAGCAAGGTTCCAGGTTTGACCTCCAGCATTACCAGAAAGAGACAAATGAACATGACCTGACCATTCCGTCTCCCCCACTTCCTGAAATAGGGGACACAGTGAGACTGCTGTGGGACTCAGTTACTGATCCGAGGCTACAGCTTTGTTGCCTGAAAGTCCTGTGTAGGTTCCCCAGCAAGTAGCTGTGGGCTGGCACCATTAGAGTTCAAGCCCCTTCAGCTCCCAAACAGGCATTCTTTCTGGTCCTATATCTTGTCTATGCACTAAGCTCCAGGGCAAGGGGCAGACAGACAGCAGACCAGCAAAGGAACCAAAAGGAGCCTATAAGGTTGCATGAACGGGGCAAACACAGGGGATGATGTAACCCTGACAGCAAGGATCAGGCCATGTGGGTAGTCAGGCTAGTGTCTGGAGAGATGACGTCCTCATTGTGGTCCGATTGACATGCAGGTATGAAGGGGACAGCTAGGGCAAAGGCCCCCTGTATTTAAGGGTCAGAGGTGAGCAAGTAAAGGATTGTGCTTAATCACAAAGCCCAGAGAGGAAGAGTGTCTGACAGAAGCTCAGAGAACAGTTGTGCAAAGGCTAGAACCAGACGAGGGCCCCAGAATTCCCATGTAATCATGGAGGGCAGCTTCCTATTTGACGAGTACTGCAGGGGGAGACCCACTACCCGCACTGGCTGTCCCAGGGCTCCCTCCTACCATACGGTCTTTGCCTATGAAATTCCTGCTGTCTTGAATGCTGTTCTGTTTGGTTTTGTTTTGGTTTGGTTTTTGTTTTGGCTAGACTAACCTTCCTTCTTTACAGCTGTCAGCTCAAGGGCATAGGGCTGGGGCCCTGGCTCTGAGGTTAAGAGCAGACACACTGTTCTTAGGGAGGACCCGAGGAGTTTGATTCCCAGCAACCATTCAGGTGGTCTGCCCTGCCCTCAACTCCATCTATAGAGGGACCCAAATACCCCAGACCCCCACAGGCACCTGCTCTTATTTACCCACCCACATAATTAAAGATAAAATAAATCTCAAAAGCGAAAGCTTAGTCTTTTTTTTTCCTGCCCAGGCCACCAAGTTGGTTGTGCGTTTTCTCAAAGCTGATTCATGTGGAAGCATTCTCTCTCTCTCTCTCTCTCTCTCTCTCTCTCTCTCTCTCTGTCTGTCTCTCTCTCCGTCTCTCTCTCTCTCTCTGTCTCTCTCCCTCTCTCTCTCTCTCTCTCTCTCTCTGATGTCTGCATCCCTGTGGACTTTCCTAAAAGGCCTGTGGTGAAAGAAGACAGGGTCATCATCGGCTGCCTTCATTTTTTTCTAGCCAAGCACAACGATAAGCAATAGGAGCTTAACAAGAAGGGAGGGGATAGGCCCAGCCCTCAGCCCAGAACGGATGGAGGATGGCTGCTCAGGAGCCAACCGGAGAGTCCACTCTGCCCATCCCAACATCCCCACAGCTGGAGCATCAGGTCTGACAAATCAGTGGACTGGCTCTCTCACAGCTGCTCTGACCACAGAGGAGAAGGGGGCTTTCCTTGGCCTGGGCTGCTGGGAAGCTGTGGGTGGAAGGTGGCACCCCCAGCTTCCTGAAGCAGAAGGGGAGCTGGGTCTGAGGCAGGCTCTGAGGTTACCCACAGAGAGGGCAGAGGTTGATCTGCAGAGGAAGGGCAGGGAGGCCTGTGGCTGCCCCACCCTGGGTGAGTTCTGCACCCCTCTCCGGGAGGGCTTCCTGATCTGCCTTTGGCTTGAAGCAGCAGTCATCCCGGGAAGTAGCTGAGGATGCTCCTGGCTCTGTGCAGGAGTCTCAGGTGCATCGCCTAAGTCAACAAGGATCTATCTGTCATTCATTGAGTCACGCGACTCTCCAAGCTGATGTCTCCCAAGGCTGCCTGTTGTTCCTCCCCAGCTCCAGGAGGCATTGTAGATCCTAGTTTGCCAGCCTCTCCGCCAGCCCTGTCCAAAGTCTGTGTTGTTTGCACCCCGCCCCCAATGCTGCAGAATCCCAGCCCACCCCTTCGCTCTCCTTCCATTATTCAGTGTTCCTACTCCACACCCTGCTGCTTCACCTTCCTCTCACTCGATGCTCAGCCTCGGTTTCCCTGCCCCAGCCAGTCTAGCTCCTGCCACACAGTTCAGACACCTCGGTGTTAGCATATCTCTTCCCTCTCACAAAACACCCACAGCACCTCCCTGCCTTCCAGCCAGAAGCCTCCATTCCAGACTTGTCGAGGTCCAGCACTCCCCTGCTCTAAAGCCGGACCTCCTCTCAGGCCCCACGCTTCTGTGTTAGTCACTGCGCTGTAGTGGCTATTCCTGGTTGTCAACTTGACTAAATCTGGAATGAACTACAATCCAGAATTGGAACGATCACCTGTGATCCTAATCTGGAGGCTGAGAGATACAAGTTTCTGATCTGGATTTTGGTATGGAGATCTTGAGGTATAGTGGCTATGAATGCCAGAAGATTAAGACAGGGAGATCTCTGAATTCAAGGTCACCTTAGACAAATGAAGTCCCAGATCCAGGCTTGGTGGCCCTTTAATCTGGGCCACACCTTCGGCTGGAGACCTACATAAGGACACTGGAAGAAGGAAGATTTGCTCTCTCTTCTTTGCCTGCTTGCCTTGTGGGTCTGAGCAACTGCTCCATCCTTGGATTCCCATTCACAGCTGCTGCTGACCATTGTTGGGAAGTTGGACTATAGACTGTAAGTCATCAACAAATGTCCTTACTATATAGAGGCTATCCATAAGTTCTGTGACTCTAGAGAACCCTGCCTAATACACTGCTCTATTGCTGTGATGAAACACCATGAACAAGGCTAATCTTACAAAGAAAGCATTTAACTGGGGGGGGGGGTGCTTACAGTTTTAGAGGGTTAGTCCCCTGGTGCAGGAACAGTAGCTGAGAGCTTTATATCCTGATCCACAGGCAGCAAGCAGAGAGAGAGAGAGAGAGAGAGAGAGAGAGAGAGAGAGAGAGAGAGAGAGAGAGAGACTGACTAGACCTTGCCTTTTGAAACCTCAAAGCCCAACCCCCATGGATGTGTCTCTTCTAACAAGGCCACACCTCCCAATCCTTCTCAAAACAGTTTCACTCCTGGTTGGTGACTAAGCATTAAAATGTATTAGCCCTTGGGGGCCATTCTCATTCAAACCACCACAAAATCCCTGCCCTATAGTTGGGCCACCTCTCAGGTCCAATGTATACCCCTACCCTGCAGCCTGGCCCCCCCTCAGACCCAGCACACCCCTATTCTGCAGCCTGCCTCCCCCCCCACGTCCAGGTCCAGCACATCCCTGCTCTGCAGCTGCCTCTATGAGCCCGCCCCCACCCCTTACCCCTCGCTCTCCTGAAGCTGGGGTACCCCCATCTTCTTGGTCTCAAGGGAAGGGCTGTGGGGCTTCCCTGTTGCTGGCGCCCCTAGATTACAATATGTAGAGTCTGCACAGGTCCTGAGCACATGTGAAATGACACTCAAGTCTCAGAGACAGGACTCTAAGCAACTGCTTCTGAGCCCCAGTGGAAGATGAGTCCCTATAAGGTGGCTTACACAAATACACTGGTGTACTCTCCACAGTCCTGAGAAGGGACAGAGCACTTGCCATACTCCAGGGAGCAAGTCCCAAGGCCAGGAATACAGAGAACCCCAGCCAGTTTGAAGCTGAGGTTTCTGGGGTTTTTTGAGGTAGTGCTAAGAGGTTTGGGGGTATGTGACAGTCACAGACCTAGTCATTGATATCTATCACACAAAAGCTGAGCCAGGAGAGATGGCTCTGCTGCTGACAGCAGTATCTGCTCTTGCAGAGGACTAAGGTTTGGATCCTAGGACTGAAATGGTGGCTTACAACTGCTTGAAACTTCAGGTCTAGGGGATCTGTTGCCTCTGTGGGAACCAAGCACCATATACACAAAGTTAAAAATAAATAAATAAAAATGTTAATGTTCCCTAGGAAAAGAGGCCTGATGGTCAGAGAAGGGTTTTAGCAGATGCACTTTATGTTCCAAAGAGCCCACAGTCTGGACACTCACATCCTGGACACAGTAGAAGCCACACGAGGACCTGGGGCTTCCTTGGGCCTCTGTGGACTTCACTGTTCCAGCTGTCTTTGTTTTGGTGCTGGGAACAGAACCATGGGCCTTGAACATATAGACAAGAGCCCTTCCACAGAGCGACACTTCAGGGTTACTGGGATTTGGTTCTGTTTGTTGCATAGGGGATCTCACAGTGTGGAGTCTAGGCTGGTCTTGAACTTACAACCCTCCTAGATGACAGTGGCTTTCTCAGACTCATTAAAAACAAAAACAAAGCCGGGCGTGGTGGCGCACGCCTTTAATCCCAGCACTTGGGAGGCAGAGGCAGGCGGATTTCTGAGTTCGAGGCCAGCCTGGTCTACAAAGTGAGTTCCAGGACAGCCAGGGCTACACAGAGAAACCCTGTCTCGAACCCCCCCCCCCACCAAAAAAAAAACCAAAACCTGTGTGCACACTGCACATAAATGTGGTATTTACCTGAATAGATCTTGTGTAGACATCAGAGGGTTTTTTCGTTTTGTTTTTGTTTGTTTGTTTGTTTTAAGGATTTATGGGGCTTGAGAGATGGCTCAGTGGTTTAGAACATTGACTGCTCTTTCGGAGGTCCTGAGTTCAATTCCCAGCAACCTCATAGTGGCTCACAACCATCTGTAATGGGATCTGATGCCCTCTTCTGGTGTGTATGAAGATAGCAACAGTGTACTCACAAACATTTATTAAATAATAATTCCTTTAAAAAAGAAGAAAGACTTATTTGTGGGGACTGGGGGTGGTACCACCATTAACCCCAGAACTTGGGAGGCAGAGGCAGGAGGATCTCTGAGTTTGAGGCCAGCCTGGTCTACAAAGCAAGTTTCAGGACAGCAGGGCTGCATAATTAAACCCTGCATCCAAAAAACGATTTTATGTTTATATATGCATGTGAGTATGGGTGTCTGTAGAGGCCTCTGGAATTGAGGTCACACGCAGTTGTGAGCCACCTGACATAAGTTCTGGGAAACAAATTTGAATCGTCTGTCAGACTGCTCCTGCTCTTCACCCACCGAGCCATCTCTCCAGTCCTCCAACTCATCATTTTTTTTTAGATTTATTTATTTTATGCTTATTGTGTTTTCTCTGTATGATTATCTGTGCAACTGATGCCCCCAAAGGTTGGAAGAGGATGTGGTATCCTCTGGAACTGGAGTTATGTAAGCCAGCATGTGTGTACTGGGACTGAACCTGGATCCTCTACAGGAGCAGCAGATATCTTAACCACGGAGCCATCTCCCCAGCCGCATCCACCTTATTTTTCTGAGACACAGTTTCTCATTGAATCTAGACACTGACATTTGCCTAGGCTGCTTGGCCAGCATGCATCTGAGATCTCTCTATCTCTACCTCTCAGTCCTGGGGGTCAGAGGCTGCTGTCAGGCAGAGATTCAAACTCAGGGACTTACACGTGTGCATCAAGCACTACCCACAGAGCCATCTGCTAACCACTGGCCCAGGTTATTATTTATTATTATTATTATTGTTATTATTATTATTATTATTATTATTATTATTATTATTATTATTGGTTTCTGAGACAGGGTTTCTTCCTTAGCTGTCCTAGAACTCATTCTGTAGACCAGGCTGGCCTTGAACACAGAGATCCACCTGCCTCTGTCTCTCGAGTGCTGGAATTAAAGGTGTGCGCCACTACCCAGCCCCAGTTTTAATTTTTAAAATGACTTTATGTGTATGGTGTTTCACCTGGTAGTGTGTCCTGGGCCCTACAGAGGTTAAAGGGGAGTACAGATCATCGAGCCATTTCTTCACCCCACCCCTTCATCCCAACTTTAGCATGATTATTTTTCTCTTCAGTGAGAGACAAAGACCTTACAGGTGAAAAGAATGTGACCTCTGCCCTTATCTTACTCATAGGCCAAGCCTCAGTTTTGCCTCTGCACTGTGTGTTGTTGGAGCCCACTTCCCTAAGACGGGATTTACTGGGAAAAGTGTAGGATTAATATTGTCCTAGGCAGGTTTGAAAACTGTAAATAGTCCCTCCTTCTCTCCCTCCTTCCCTCCTTCCCTCCTTCCTTCCTTCCCTCCTTTCCTCCCTCCCTCCCTCCCTCCCTCCCTTCCTTAACCCCTTCTTGACTGCTTTTTTTCTTTTCTGTAGCTCTCCTCTCTTAGTCCCTGTCCCCAGCCATGGCAAGCCTGCCCAGGCAGTCTACAAAACTCCATGTAGCACCAAGAAAAAGGTCACAGTCCACAGAAAACCAAGAGGCCCTCAGCAGCACAAGCAACAAAGTCCCTTGCTTCCCGGAGTATCCCCAAGGGCAGGGCTTGCCCAGGGAGGGACGAAGGTCCCACAGCAGGTGGGGCCCTGAAGCCTGGGGCTGATTGCAGATCAGAAGGGCCAGGTAGCTCCCCGGGTTATGAGGTGGGGGCTGGGACAGGGGCAGCTATAGGCCTGTGGCTCTTGGGACAGAGACAGAGGATGGTAGCTGTGCACACAGCCTGTGGCAGGTCTGAGTCAAAACACCTAAGGTCGACCCCAGCTGGTCATGAGGAGCCTGCCCAGTCATTGCCTTATGCTGGCTTGGGTCACCCAGACGGGCTAGGCGCGGCCCAGTCAGCTATGACTCAGGCCATAGTGGCTTTGCCACGCAGCCCAGGGGCATCAAGTACAGGGACGCCCCCTCCCCACACCCAGCCCTGCTTCTCCTTCTAACAACACCTTTCCCACCCCCGTGTCAGGCTCCATCTGTGGTGTGGGCTCTCTACCTCTCTGGTCCTCAGCTTGGGGGGTGGGGTGGAAGTGGGGGGAGCCTCAGGCCACCAGCTTCAGACGGAAGTCAGAAGGGGGGCAGAGCCAAGGCCAGAGAAGCCTCAGGAGGAGAGGGAAGCAGAGGGGCCTAACAACGATGGTGTCACCCTGAAGACTGGACAACTGCAGACTGTGGAGGACTGCGAGACCAGGTAGGATTCCCTTGAAGGGGCAGGGCAGAGGGGTACTGCTGCGCCCCACACTTATCCCCAGGAGGGTAGATGGTCTATCAGTTGCTCCCCTGTGGATCAGGGGTACTTGCTGGCCCACACAACCCTCCAGCATTTGCTCTCCCTGTCTGTAATGGATGCGTTGTAAGACAGGGTTGGAAGGCTCTCTTGGAGGATGTCCAATTGAAGCTGGAGAGACCAGCTGTGAAAGTGCCCTGTGGGTTAAAGTTCACAGGATGGGTAAAGGGCAGTGGAGAGAGCACATGGATTCACATCTTGCATTGTGCCATCATGGTAGGATCAGCCTGATTCTAAAGATAGTCGTGATTACTGGATTCCCAGGGGACATCAGCTTCCTTTCTTTATTCAGAGTAGTGAGTTCTGAGCTTGCAAGAGGTCTCATTTACCCCCTTCAAGAGATGGAACAGTTGAGGGCAGTCCCTGTCCATCCAAAATGGGCTGCAGCAGTCCACAGGAACCATCAAGGGTGCTCTGGGGAACTTGATCAGCCAAGGTCATTACTCCTCTGCCTGTGACCTCGGGCCAGATCAGAGCCTGGCTGGTCTTCGTACCTGGGCATCTGAGCTCCAGGACAGTGACAAAAAAAGAAAAACAAAACCCAAGTCTGTGCAAGATCCCCCTGCATTGGGCGCTTGGCATCCAAAATTACAAGAGGCTCTTACTTCTAACTTGTCAATGTTCCTCCAAAACTACTAGGGAGCTGCAAAAGGAGGGATCATTGTTCCCAGGATCCTGTCCATGTCATGCCATGCCGGTACAGGACAGTAAGGGGAGCCTGTGACCAGTCTGTACAACCAAGTGTCCCTGGTTAAGTTTGGTTTGATTCTTGCCTCTTGCGGTGTGAATTTGGGCAGTTCATTTTCCTTCTCTGGGTCACCGTGGACCCCCTGCGAAGTGGACAGTCTGATCCCCACCTGGAGGAACTGTCAGAACAAGGTGGGAGCAGGTAGCAGGACCAGAAAAAGGCCACTGCCCCCTCCCCCGGAGCCTTGGCTAGGCTGTGCCCCATTGACCACTGAATGTGGTTCTGGCACCCCCTTGTGGCCAGTCTTTTGGGCTACACCCTGCAGATATTAGGGCAAAGCTCTGGAAGCCCCAAGAGGAGCCTTCCTCCCTTGTGTTGGCGAATGGCCTCTGCCCACCCCCATCCTGAACCCCAGACACCCACTCACTTCCTCAAATCCAGCAATCCAGCTCCACCCATCTACTGGTACCGGCTGAACCGGCGAGCTGGCGAGCCGACTGTACTTGCTGCTTATGGGCAGCAGGAGGTGCTGCTGACCAAGGCTTGGAGCTGCTAAGCGTTTACAGGGCAAAAACCCCTAAGTTCAGTTTTCTAGGTTAGGAAGGGAGCCCATCCACACCCCCAGGGTCAATGACTGGATCTAATCAAGGCAGTGGGATCTCAGGGAGCGAGTCCTCTCTGGAATCCTCACAAGCAAACTAGTTTGGAAGTCCTGGAGCCCAGGACAAGCACCATGGCATAGATTATCAAAGATGGCCACTGTGTGGCTTTGGCAAAGTGGCATACTTTCTCTGGGTCTCACTGTTGAAGCTGTACCAGATAAAGATGTCTGTTATAAAGGCATATCTTGTGGCTTTGCCAACTTATGGTTGATGATCCTGTTACCAATTTTGCACACATCGTAGCTGAGGTTTAAGTGATGACGCCACCTGCCTCAGGTGGCGTACCTTTTAAATGACAACTAAGTCTGAATCTGAGGTCTGACAGACTCCAGGGTCCACGGCTCCTCTGTTCCAGCTAACAGAGTCACACCCTGCCTCGAAAGACAGGCAAAGACTCTGTGTGTGGTGGGGGTGGGGTGCTAAGATGACTGTTAGAGAGAACTATCTTCCCTCTAAGATGGTCTTCCCTTTCAGCCTTCAGGTCCAAGTCTCCACAGAGGAGATGCCACAAGTGAGGGGCTCACAGAACCCACTGTGACATGAGGGTTGGGCACAGGTCTTACCTGGAAAGGCAGGGAACGGAAGCAGGATCCAGGGGTGCGGTGGGGTGAGGCTAGCCGGGCAGGAGATCAGAGTGGAGTTTGTCATGGAGCCCTGTGGCTGATAAGCACTGGCCACTTGGGGCACCTAGGCAGTAGGGGGTGCTCCCCTGGGATGACTGTCCCCAGAGCCCCTGACAGACCTTGCTGCCATCTCCTAGCTGTCCCAACTACCCGTTAGACGTCTGTCCCTGGCCTTACTTCAGAGAGGGTGGGCTGGGGTGCGGACAGAGAGCTATGTATCCTCTGTGACCCTGGACAATTCAACTCCCGCGCCTCAGTTTCCAAGTGTGACAAAGGAGAAATGGGCGTGGTATGGAGGTCTTAGGGGGTCTTCTGGGCACTCTGCATGATTTTCTGGAGTGGAAGGAGGTCCCTGAGGCTGGGCATGCCAATCTTGTGCCCTGGAAGGGTCTTCAAGATTTGCAGACTCCAGGTTTGGGGACTAGTGTGAGACTAGAGTTGATTGAGCCTGTGCTTCCTGACAGAGTAGCCAGTCCTGGCTGTGTCCCACTGTCCAGGCAGTTCCACCTGCTTCTGTCCCCACAGCCCAAAGCTTATTCTCTTCTCTCCTAGGAAGTAGACAGTTCACCTTGACGAGTCTTTCTCCCACCCTCACCTCACGATGGGACCCTTCATTCTTCTCTCTCATCTCCCTCACATATCCCCTTCCTAACATCCTTAGCGGGGGGGGGGGGGATCTTTTTTCAAGTCTTCCTGCCACTGAGGGTTGAGACAGGGCTCGGGCCACCTCCCCAATGTCACCTCTTAGTCCAGTTAAGTGGCCCTTGTGAGTTTAACTAGAAGGGGGACAGAGACGAGGCCAGGCCCTACCTCTGTGGCCAGCTTTCAGCTTCCTGTGTGTCTGCCCACTGTTGCTTCCTGTTCTGTTTATTGCCTCCAAGTTCAGAAAACCAACGAGTGCCCCACCCCCACCCCTTACACACCCGTGATTATTTAATAGCAGCCGTGCTACAGTCTCTCACTCTCTTTTGGAAAACCCAGTGGGGAAAGGAAGCTGACAGCTCTGGCTCTGACATCAGCGTTGTCCCTGTGCCAAAAATCCAGGGTGGCCGAGGTGGGAGGGGCAGGGCGGGGAGGGAACCAGCTGCTGGTGGCCCCCATGACAGGAGGCTGCCCTAAGGTTCCCAGGGACAGGGGCCAGACAGTGAAAGGCAGAGACACAAGGACACATGCATATTCATGCACAAGGTCATGCCTGTCTACCAACAAGACCCACACAGGCTCACACAGGTATGGACACACACATGCATTCACGTGTGTACACATGCACGTACTCATACACTTGGGTTGAGGGGAGGACTTGCAAAGTCCAGCTCTGTCTTAGCCTTGCACACATGCAGACAAACACTCTAATCAAATGCACACACAACAGGGCCAGACACTGATGAACGCATACTCGACATTGACACTGCACATGAACAAAAGCTCACTGAGACTCAGATACAGGCTCTGGGAAGCTCCTCACTCATGAGGATTCTGTAGAGTGCCCTCTTCTGGATGCAGCTGGGCCCCTGGGCCTAAGCCACCCTGAAGGAGCCCAGCCACTTCGGGCTTCTGATGCCTGTGAGCAAAGGCTCCGTAGTTGTGACTGTGCCCAGCCTCACCTAGGCAAGGCAGGGAGCCCTGAGGGTCTGAGGCTGAGGGAGGAAGTGGTTCTGGAGAAGCTGGGCTCTGTAAGGGACTTCGACACTGCTTGGCCTGATACCAGGCTTCCACCCCCACACCATGCCTCTGGCCTGCCCATACCTGGGCCCACAATGCACCTCTGGCCCATTCCTGAGCTGGCTTCAGTGGAAGCCACAGTTGAAGTCAGGCACCCTGTGCTGCTTGTGACTGGCCTTGGGCAAGTCACATAGACTGAGTGGGCCAGGCCTGCGTTCCTGTGGCTATCTATGGACAGCTGGGAAAGAGTGCTTCAGGGGGCCATGCTCGCCCTGGCAATGTCGATGTATTTTGTCATCCCATTTTTTCTTTGAAGGTGCTACTAGCACCTTGGAACTTGTACCTGTAACTTGTGAGGCGCTAGAGGCCGGTGTGAGAGCATTGTTTTCCATCTCTGCGACCTGGACATTCAGGGGAAGAGGGACAAAGTATAAATGCTTATTCAACATGGACACAAACTCCTGGACCTGGGGGAGAGCAACCTAGCATATAGAAAGAGGACCAGAGGGCAGTGTCAGGATGAGACTGGCCACCCACCATGCCACACCCTGGCCTCTGGCCCTACCAAGGGTCAGCTCTGTGGGCTGCTATTTCCTTTGCTGTTTCTAGAACTGAAGAGGGGGAGGGGATGCAGACACTCTGATTCACCTCTAGGGGCTTGGTTCCTGACGCAGAACTAGTCAGGAAGTGTCGGGGTGATGCTGGAGCTGTTGGCTGTTGGCCAGACTACTTGAGGCTCTTCTTTGGCTCTGAGCGGGTGCTACTGGTGCCTGCCAGAGATCTGGTGGGGAGAGGGTAAGAAGCACAGATTCCACGGCAGCACTCAGTCTGAGACAGGACTGACACAGAACGGCTTGCTGATGCTCTCCAAGGCTGACCACAACCAGGGACCATGTCCACCTCCAAGGACTGAGAGACCCAGAAGCCAGGCCAGCCCTAACCAGCAAAGTATGCTGAATCTCCAGGCCTGGTCCAAACTCCCTGTTCCCCATTGGCCAGAGTTGACTGAGCATCTACCCTGAATCATCCTTGTTTTCAGAGGGGAAACTGAGGCTTAGAGAGAAGCCATCACCCAGGGCCACACAGGCAGTGTTCGGCTACCCAGTTCACCCGGTGTTCCAAAAGTAACTTATCAACTTAATGGTGTCAGCTCAGCGGTGCCTCAGATTCAGGGCTGCAGGTCTAAGGACACCCTCATTTCTCAAGGTAGCACCTCTGCTTTTTGGGACACGTTATCGACTGCCTAGTCCGTGCCAGGGACAGTCTCAGGTTTCTCCTATTTTCTTTGACACCTGTCACCAGCTCGGGACTTGAGAAGCATCCTCCAGCCCCCAGCTTCCTCTCAGAGCTCACCTCACAGTTTTGTGCTCACCTTTCAGGTGAGATCACCAAAGCCCAGCTGAGGCTCTCTGTGTTTTGAAGAAGTGAGCTCGTTCAGGGGAGGATGCAGGGAAAACCGGGCCTGGCCTGTCTGTGGAGCAGCTCAGCATCTGGGTCATTGGTCTTGGGGAATTCCCAGTGCCCAGAGAGCTGCTTCCTTACCTGCTGAGTAACCACTGCCCACACAGGATGCCTGGCTGGCGGGGCCACCTCCCCGAGCCCTGCAAGCAGCCACTGCTCTGCGGTCCTCTCTCCTGAGTCTGAGAGCCCCAGGGCCCAGGAAAGAGACAGCCCAGCAAGCAGGCAAGGGGCTAGCCCCCACCCCCGCGTCCCCCCCGGGGGGCGCACTGCAGGGGGCAGCTGGTGATTCAAATTCCTTTGAGCTGAGCTTTTCAGATGGGGTCTGGGGGTGAATCAGCTCCTGGGCTGGTAAGGTCCAACCAGCAACTGTCTTCAGCTCAAGCCTTGATTGGGGGTGTCTGGAGTGTGTGTGTGTGTGTGTGTGTGTGTGTGTGTGTGTGTGTGTGTGTGTGTGAGAGAGAGAGAGAGAGAGAGAGAGAGAGAGAGAGAGAGAGAGAGAGAGAGATTACCATACCAGTCTTGATATCCTGTCTGAGGTACCCTGAAGCTGGGAGCTGTGAGGTGAGGAGCACCCCGTTTCCTGTCTGTCGTTGCCCTTAGCTTTGGTGTGTGCCCCTTTCTTCACCTCTAGCTAAGACAAAGAGCTCTGTTTCAGAGGAGTCTTTAGGGTCCACACAGGAGGCTTGCTGGGTGCCAGGGGCCCTGCTGGACCCCAGGCCCTCCCACAACCAACACATTGTGTGTGTGTGTGTGTGTGTGTGTGTGTGTGTGTGTGTGTGTGTGTGAAGGGTCCACTTCCCAAAAGCCACAGAGCTTGTACCTCACTGAGCCAAATCTCCAGCCTGCTTCTAAATGAGGTCAAAGTCCGCACATGCTTCAAACCACCAGAGCTCCTCCTACCTTTGCCCAGACCACTTTCAAGGTGTAAAATGCTTAACAAAAATAGATAGCATCTGCAGAGTGTTCTCTCCTGACCAGTACTGTCTGGAACAGACCCCTTCCAAGCCCTCAGAGCCTGAGCAATATGTCCCTACTTGAAACAAGAATTGGCACCAAGGCTGAGTGAAGGGGTCAGGGCTGCAGGGGGCGGAGGGGGCTCTTCCTTCTGAAAGTCATTGCTTCACAGAGGGAACACTGGATCTTGCAAGCCAGAGGCTCTCCCGTTAACTCTTTGTGCATAGGTCTTTACCTGCCACCGAGTAACCTCCACAAGTGAAAAGCAAGTGGCTATGAATGAGATCCTGGGAGAGAGTTGTGACTGTTGAGTGAAAGTCAGTGGGAAAGGCAAGGCTGACTGGCCCTATGTGTCAAAGCAGACGGAAGAGAGGACTCTGAAGAGCTTTGGGAAGGCCCAGGCTAGCTTAGATTTCTAGACCAGTCTACAATCTCACTTCCTGGAGAGAAGACACTGGATACTGCACCTGGGCCTGGCATGGCAGCCCCTATCCCTGCTGAGGGATTCCCTGGGTGGAAACTGGCTGTCCCCCTCATCCTGAAGCCTGTCAAACCCCTAGCAGGCCCAGTGTGCAGGAGCTGGACAGGCTGCAGATGAAGTCACAGCTGGAAGGGGCTGGGCTGGGGCTGCCACTCCAGGGTGGGGCCCAGGGTCACAACCCTGGGAACAGGCAGCCAAGAAGGGAGGATGACTTCTGTGAGGGAGCAGAGGGGAAGCACACATACAGCGGCACAGAGAGGGAGGGACGGATGCAAACCCCAGCTCAAGCCAGCCACGTTGCAGGCAGCTTGAAGACAGAGGCTCGGCTCTGCTTGGAGACCTTTCCTGGTGCCTCCTCAGAGGCCTGTCACAGGTGGTGCTCAGACATGGACTGGAGCAGGAGGCAGGGCCTGGGGCACGGAGGGGCCCAGAGCACTGGGGGAGCATGGACTCAGTCAGGTACTGGGAGAGGGGAAACTGAGGCACAAATGAGTCAACTCGTTCATGAAATCAAATGGTCCTATTGTCAGGATCTTCTGGAACCTGTCCCCACTTCCTGTTTCCTGCAGGGTGGAGCTGAGATTAAACGACTGTTGAGTGGACCCATGTGGGGTCTAGTGTCCTCTGAAGGGATGTAGAGGAGAGCCAGGCACAGGAGTGGAGCGTTTAAGGATGAGGTCTCCGTGACTGGAACGCGCAATGAGAGTTTAGCTTTGGGGACAGGAGGTGGATAGAGAGGACCATGATGGCTTTCTGGGCTGATAGGTTTGGTTCCCATGTAAGGACACCAGGTAGAGTCAGACAGCAGCTGTTTGGAAGACATGATGGTGGATGAGGGTCGACTCAGAGTTGGTGTACTCTGAGTAGTTCTGGTGGGGTGTGCTGGGATGTGTTGAGTGTGGAGTCACATGCTAACCTATGTGTACAAGAATGGTAAACCCCAGACGGGTCACCAATGAAGAGACAAGGTGTGTCAGGGTGCAGGGAGAAAGAATGGGTGCCAACCTGGCAGCTTTATCACTCCACTATGTGAGGCTCTGCCAAAAGACCACAAGAAACAAAATTCTGGAGGGGGCGGGGCGTATGTGTGGAGCCCGGGCAAGGAGTACTGGCACAAGGCACCCTGCTGGGGTAAGAACACCTGAGTAGATCCTGAATGTGGCTCAGGGCAGGAGCTAGGGGCTTGGGGGTGAGCGAAGGGGCTGGAGCAGCCAGGCATAGCTTTGGCAAACCTGATTGTCCCACTTGGATCTGGGGTTAAGTCAGATGGAAAGGTTGGGATAGGGTCCCCCAGGGCAATGACATCTCCAGGTCTAGAAGGACCCAGGGGCTCAAGGGATAGCATGGTCCTAGGTAGGTGTGTTTGGTCAGTGCTCTCTCACCGAATGCTTCTCTGTACTGCTTCATATTTAGTGGGGAGACCCTGATCTTATTTCAGACTGTCTTCTTCCCCACTGTCCCTCGGAAAGTCTCTAATCTACCAGTAAGGACCTACCTCGGGATCCTGCCATAGACCTATAAGAAGCACCTGTTAGGAGTCACCTTCATACTCTGAGGCCAAGCACTAGGGGCTTCCAAAGAGTGTCAGCCATTCCTAGTCACCCTGAGGAAGCGGGAGACCCATTTTGCCCAGCCTTCCTGATCATTGCTTTAGGGGTCCCTTCAATGTAGTAAGGCTGAGACCCTTTCCTGAAGTGCCTGCCCAGATAGTTCCCAGATAGATGATACAACCTCATAGCCTTTCCGGGCCTCATGCCAGGTACCAGTCCTCCATAGAGGGGGCATGCTGATGGCTGTGGAGGGGGGGAAGACCCTCTGGCACACCAGCAGCAAGCCCCTATGTCGTCTCTTTACCCATTGGCAATGGACAGGCTGAAGAAAGGCCACCCCTGAGGTGGCTTCCAGCGCCCACATTCTGCTTCACTTTACGACTGTCTAAAGTTCAAAAGGGCCCCGGCTTCCCTTTTGAGAAACTCCTTCTCAGTGGAACCCAGCCTCACTCCTTTTGCTGCCCCTCAAAGCCCCCCCCCCCCACAGGGGACACAAAGGTAACCTCCAGTATGTTGCCACCCTCCCAAACCCAGATGAAACTGGGACGTCTGAAGGGGGGCTCAGGCGGAGGACCCCTCTGAATCCCCCTGAGACCCTCTCCCCACCAGACCCATCTGCAAAAACAAACAACAACAATAACAACAAAAAACCGCCCAGAGCAAACCACTTAGGAAAACCACAGGGCGTTTTTTGTTGTTGAAGACTTCATTATAATTTTATCAATCAAATTCTTAGAAGAAGGAAAAAGTCTGCCCTCCCCACCCTCCCCCCTCACTCTTCTCCCCTCCCCCTTCACTCTCACTTTCTTCCATTCATAATTTCCTATGATGCACCTCAAACAACTTCCTGGACTGGGGATCCCGGCTAAATATAGCTGTTTCTCTCTGTCTTACAACACAGGCTCCAGTATATAAATCAGGCAAATTCCCCATTTGAGCATGAACTTCTGAAAACGGCCTGCATCTAAGGTCTCCTCCAAGGCCCTCTGGAGTCCAGCCCATAATGAAGGTCTTGGCCGCAGGTAAATCCATGCGCCGGGCGCCGATTAAGAGTCCCGGCTGCGGGCGCGCCGGCAGCCTGGGGCGCTGGGCGAGCACCCGCGGGACACCCGCCCGCCGCGCCACTCGGACACTTGGGGCGCCCGCGCAGTCCGGGCCCGCCCGGAGGCGCTGGGTGGCGGCCGGGAGCGAGCGCCGCACATGGTCCGGGCACCGCGCGCCCAGCCCGCCGGGGCCAGCAGGTTGGCGGTGAGGGACCTGGCCGGCGCAGCCTTGCTCCACCGCCTTCTCTCCTCGCCCCACTGCTCTCCTGTGCTGCTCTTACTTCTCCGCTGTCGCCTAGATTCACCCTCCCTCTTTCTTTTTCTTTCTTTCCGCTTTCTCTTTTCCTACTGCGTCCCCGGCTGCTCTCTGGGAGGGGCGCAGGCGGCTGAGCAGCTTGCAAACTCCGGCCAGGACCGGCGCAGGTGCCGCTTCCGTCTGCTAGTCCCTGGAAAGCTGTGATTGGCGCGAGATGAGATGCAGGTATGGGTACCCCCGCAGCTATCCCGGGGCCCTAACAGTGTTTGGGGATGCTGAGATCAATAGAGCACTCCAGGGGAGTGAACTTAAGGTTCTAGGGTCTTTTTAGTTCCAGTATGGGGAGTTGAGGTGGGAGGTCTCCAGCCTCCCTTAAGAGATGACTTCAGCATCTATCACCGTCTGGTGTCTTTAGCCCGGTGTTGGCTAAAGGCTGAGCTGGGGTTAGGGGGCCGGTGAAGCTGAAAGTGAAGGAGGGGCAGGCGCCCCGGGGGAGGGGTGATCTTCGACAGGCCCGGACAGCTCCCGGCTCTCCTGACACCTTTCGCTTTCCTCTTGCGTGTCCGCCTGCGACCTTTTCCCCGGTCTCTTTCCTGGTTGCACCATTTCCTCTCATTCCAAAGTATGTGGAGTTGGGGGTTGGGGGGACTGTAGCAAGCGGGGGTGAAAGATGATTTGGTTGGAGAGTGGGCACCTGCAGAACAAAGAGGTGGAAAGTTCTCCATAGGGGAGTAGCCTCATTGAGGAAGATGGGATTAAAGGCAATCGTTTTAGGAAGCCAGAGTCTAGTGGCAGTTTTAAGAGATGGTCTATAGAAACCCCAGCTCCCAGCCTGCATGGCCTGCAAGATGTCCAGCTCAGAGTTCTAGGCTGCAGTGGGCCAATGAACACTAAGTTAAGAATCTGGCCGGTCCTGGAAAGGGAAAGACGGTTCATTTTTCTTCCCCTCTGCTGGAACTAATACCATCCATCTAGGGTACCAGGAAGGACGGGCCTAGATGGTTGAGTGCCCCACCCCCCAGGCCTAGCTTTCAGATGGTACAAATGCTCCCTTCTCGATACCTTGCTTCTCTTTTTTTGGTTGTTGTTTGTTTGTTTGTTTGTTTTTCGAGACAGGGTTTCTCTGTGTAGCCCTGGCTGTCCTGGAACTCACTCTGTAGACCAGGCTGGCCTCGAACTCAGAAATCCGCCTGCCTCTGCCTCCTGAGTGCTGGGATTAAAGGCATACGCCACCACGCCCAGCGATACCTTGCTTCTCTACTCAATCCAGTGGCATAGATGGGGAAACTGAGGCCTGGAAGTAGGGAAAGAGAAAGCCAGAGAGCCAGGGAACCTCAGTAGAGCAGGAGACTAAAGGCAGATGGACGGTGGGAGGAAGCAGGAAGGGCCTCGCTGAGGCGCCCCCCTCTTCGTTGAGCCCCCCACCCCCCCACCGTGCCACGACCCTCAGCCAGGCTTCCTGCCTTTCCATTCACCCTCTGTGTCTCTTCCAGGGATTGTGCCCTTACTGCTGGTTCTGCACTGGAAACACGGGGCAGGGAGCCCCCTTCCCATCACCCCTGTAAATGCCACCTGTGCCACACGCCACCCATGCCACGGCAACCTCATGAACCAGATCAAGAATCAACTGGCACAGCTCAATGGCAGCACCAATGCTCTCTTCATTTCCTATGTAAGTTACTTTCCTGGGATACTGGGGAAGGGGGAGCTGTCTGGCCCAGAGGGGAGCCCTTCAGAGCTGGAAGAGCGCTGGGGGAACCCATGGCTTCCTCCCCACACACTAGCCTAGGCTCAGAGACTGGCAGGCACTCTTCCAAGGTCGCCAGAGAGTTGGGGTGAGAGATGGGGACTGTCTTGTCTCACGGCTCAGGGTGCCAAAGAAGAGGTTATGCAGTGAATGGTCAGGGATGTGTCATTGAAAGCAGTGGGGGGCCCAGGAAGAGGCTGGGGTGACTGAAAGTGCAAGGGTATGTGGTGTTCTGGCTGAGGTGACACCTGTGACATGCCACATTTCCTCTATCCATTTATGTCACCGTGACCTTGGTGAGTGAGTTCACATTTCTGATCATTGCTGACTAATGATTCTAGTTGCCTACAGGGCAGCAAGTGGAGTCCCCACGTCACAGGTGGGGAGGCAGAGGTGCAAGAGCTTGCCCCAAGGGCTGGTGGCAGGCTAGAACACTCACCCTGACTCCCACATCACTTCTCTCTTCTGCAGTACACAGCTCAAGGGGATCCGTTTCCCAACAATGTGGAAAAGCTATGTGCACCTAACATGACAGACTTCCCATCTTTCCATGGCAATGGGACAGAGAAGACCAAGTTGGTGGAGCTGTATCGGATGGTCGCATACCTGAGTGCCTCCCTGGCCAATATCACCCGGGATCAGAAGGTCCTGAGCCCCACTGCCGTGAGCCTCCAGGTCAAGCTCAATGCTACTATAGACGTCATGAGGGGCCTCCTCAGCAATGTGCTTTGCCGTCTGTGCAACAAGTACCATGTGGGCCACGTGGATGTGCCACCTGTCCCCGACCACTCTGACAAAGAAGCCTTCCAAAGGAAAAAGTTGGGTTGCCAGCTCCTGGGGACGTACAAGCAAGTCATAAGTGTGGTGGTCCAGGCCTTCTAGAGAGGAGAGGAGGTCTTGAGTATACCATGGACTGAGGGATCTCAGGAGCAGCATTGGGATGTGGGGAGGGGGGGCTCAAAATCTACTGGGGTTTGGGACATTGTTAAATGCAAAATGGGGCTGCTGGCAGACCCCAGGGATTTCCAGATACTCACTGCACTCTGGGCTGGGCTGTGATGGAGTCTGGCAAAGTTGGAACTTCCATAGGCAGAGCCTCCATATAGCCCAGCACCAGCAAGAAATGGCAATGAGGGTGCTGGACTGAGAGATTTCTGTCCACTCACTCACTCACTCACTCACTCACTCACTCACTCAGCCCCTTGCTCGCTGGGTGTGTGGACAAGCTGCACAAGTTGTCTACAGCAGACAGCCAAGGGTTGGGAAGTATCCTAGACCCCTACAGAGTCACCATCATCTGGTCCTTTGCTGTCTCTCAGAGAGACTGTGAAAGGCTTGGTTGGAATGTGAGAGGGCCAAGGGAACTGGGACCCAGAAGGAATATTTTATTTTATTTTATTTTTTTATTTTTTTTAAGTTTTGTGGGTAGAAGGTACCCTGGGATGGAATGTGTCTTCTCTTGAGTTGGATTAGAGAGTTCAGGCTTAGAGACTGTCAGATGGAAGGTTCTAGAAGGTCACCAGTGTTCAGGCTCTTATGGAAGCACAGAGGCCCTCTTCCAGTTGTCAAAGCCTGATGAACTCAATTAACTTCTTTGCAGTTCCCCTCACAGCCTGGCATGGTTGGGGTCTGCCAGCCGGACGGACCAAGCAGTGAGGGGTGTGTGCAGGCGGGAAGAGGCAGGTTGCAAAGGCAGGTGAGGTAGTTCAGCAGGTTCCCAGAGTCCTCCCGAGGAAGGATCTCTAACTGTCTAGGAGCCAGGGAAGGAACAAGGCAGCCAGCCATTGCTGAGGCAGTAGCAGATTTCATCTGCCTCTCAACCCCTGAGGACAGGTGATCTTGAGCGGACAGACAGATAGCATAAAGTAGAATGTTGTGTCTGAGGCCCTGGAGGTCACAAAGGTACTTGAAGGGGACCTGAGGGGCTGTCTTGGGTCCCTGGAGCATGGAGAAGCAGAACTTGAGGTCAGGGTCTCAGGGAAGATGAGACCCAGAGTGCTGTGTCTGATCCAGCACAACTGTCTATTTATTACTGTGTCCTATTTATATTAACTTATTGGTGCTTTAAATGGCAAAGTTAATTCCCCGAAATGGTATGAGGCTCCTTCTGTGGGAGCTGGGCCAAGACTCTCCACCTAGTGGGGCCAGGTCTGGAGGCACACGATTGTTACAGGTGCAGCTCATGAGTCAAATCAGAGAGCCAGCAAGCTCCCCTGTCTCCCACTGTGACTCACTTTTAGGGTGTCAGGGTCTCCCAGAAAAAGCTAGGCCAGTTTGTTTGTTTGTCTGTCTGTCTGTCTGTCTGTCTGTCTGTCTGTCTGCCTGTCTCTCTCTGTCTCTCTGTGTCTCTGTCTTTCTCTGCCTCTGTGTCTCTGCCCCCGCTTCCTCCCCCCTCTCTCTGGTCTCCAAGGGGGTGGAGCAGTTTCTTCTTGTTTTGTCCCACTGAGCTCTCTGGCACCCTCTAGATTCCTGCTATGTGGTGCATCATTCATAATGAAGTGAATGGCTCTGGGACCTTGGGCAAAACTGATTCCTTCTTCCTCAAATCGCAGCTGAGGAGTGCTGAGACATCCTGACCCGGCACCCAGCATGGAAGCTCCTCGGGTGGCCGGAACACCCACAGAGGGTGAATACAGGAGGTTGGAGCAGTGCAGGCCCTGAACTGGGCCTGAAAGGCTGCCCAGTGCGCCAGAGAAGGGGAGATCAAGGCCTGAGACGCCTTGGGACGCGGACCAGGAAGCTGTGGTCCTTGCTTCATCGCTGCCTTCCCACTCCCGCCCATGTCTGGGCTCCCAGGCAGGGAATCCGATCTGATCTCTCCTTTGTGCTGGAGCCAGGCAAGCAGAGGAACGCCCTCGATTTGGGAGCAGGGTAGGGAGGAAGGCAGCCAAGCTGGGGCAGTGGCCGACTACAGAGCTAGCTGCCTGCCTCTCAGGCTCTGAATAGGGCGGTCCTTAGCAGTTCAGCCGTGGGATTCTGCTTCACCCGGTTTTGCACCTTTCTCTGTCGCTCTCTAAGCACTTTACCTGGACGGCAGGTGGACAGGCCCTGGATCTCTGGGTTAGGAAAGGCCTGGAACCATAGATGCTGCAAGGAGACTATGGTGGGGGCCAATCGTGTCAGCGACAAAGTTGCTCCACCGTGCTCCTGCGGCGCCAGGCTCAGCTCAGGACTGTCTGCCCTTCTCCAAGCTGAGAGTCAATTTGTCTAAAAGTCAAGATGATGCCACAGCCTGGGGCCTGCTGGGTTTTGCCATCACTTCACGCGACTTGGACTCTCTGGGCTCCTGGCAGCTTTGAAAGCTCCTGACCAATAGACTCTCTCTGTGCACAGCCCCCCACCCCCACCCCCACCACGCAACCACCTGCCTGTATCTTACTCCATCAGTTCCGAGTCCTGTTGCCCAGCAACCCAGAACCGGTGAGCCTTTGGGGAAAACAGACTTTAGGGGCAGGCAGTTGCTCACCTGACATCTTTCACCTGTTAGCATTGACTTCCACAGAGCATGGTGGGTACCAGAGAAGGGATGGGGCCTTTTGCAGTTTATCCAGAGAGAAGCAAAGGGGCCTTTATTTATTATTTAAAACTTCAAAAGCTGAAAGCACTGAGAGTTTACTGGTCTGCCCCCCCCCCCGCTCCTCTCCCCCCACTCTTGTCTATTTCTGTGTCCTTGATCCCAGCTCTGCTTTGCCGGCTCTCTGGAGCAGACATGGTATGTGGGCCAGGACCCCGGAGTCTTGCATGGTAGTGGCTTCAGAAGGGAAATGATATGGCTGTCTGCATTTGGGATGATTCCCCAGTCCCAGCCCAGCCTTTCCTTTGCACTGCTGGTCTCCCTCTTTCCTTTCCTTTGGAAGGGACTTGGCCTTGGGTGACAAATTCCTCTTTGATGAATGTAACCTGTGGGAATGTTTCATACTGACAGATTATTTTTATTTATTCAATGTCATATTTAAAATATTTATTTTTTTATACTGAAGGAGTGCCTTTTTTAAAAGAAAAAAAATGAAATAATAAAGAACTCATTCTTGTCGAACCTTCTGGAGTGTATTGATTTGGTGAGGGCTTGTGGGGGAAACAGCCTGTTGGGACTGTTGGAAGGTTGGAAGATGAGGTTTCCTCCATTGCTCCAGTAGGAGTAGGAGGGTGGGATTTGGGCCCAGAAATAACAGTGAGTGGTGTTCAGAATATGAGGTGCCACTAAGAGAGGGAGCAACGGTTTCCACGGGTGCTGGTGTGATATCTGAGGGAGCAACGGTTTCCACGGGTGCTGGTGTGATATCTCACTAAGTACAGCAGCCAATTGGTTCCCGGTTGGCTGAGGAGGGAACTGAAGCCGAGTGATGGAACTGAATGTCCAGAGTAATCTAAAATGTTGAGGTCACCCCTTCCAGTGAGAGGTGACCCCAGCCAGTCCCCAGCCCAATGGGCGTGGGCCTACTCAGCCCCCAGCTCTCATGTTCTCTCTGAGTGGAGTTTCAGGGATTTGGAAATGGCAGCTGTCTGGAGCTCTGTCACCCAGGAAGGGTCCACAGACACAGGAACATGATCAACATTGGTCCCAAGGCTCCTATCAGAGTCACATGAAACACTGTGCCCTAAGTGGGCTAACTAGGCAGCCATGACGGCATTTCTGCAAGGATTTTGGGGGGTACTGATGGCTTTCAGGGAGCACTTCCTCCCACAAAGAGATGCCTTCTCCACAGCACCCTTTCTCCTCTATTCCTTGGGGAATAGTGGGGGTCAAACTGGTAGACACAGATGTATCTGGTAGGTCCCCTAAATATCTCCTGTACTCTGCTCTGGGGTTTGAGTCTTGGGATCCCCTGGGAGGTTCATTATGGAAAAGCAGGGCAGGGTTTCTGCATCTACGAGTTGGTACACAAATGCGTATCTTGGTTGTTGCCCTTCCGAGAAGATTCCAGTGATGGAAAGCTTCTTAGGCTGTGGGAAGTCCAAGGCAGGAGGTTACAAACTTCCAGAACCATTGGGCAGGCATCTTCAGCCAGCATCTCATCTTCTCCTCTCTGCCAGGATAGGACTGACCGCCTCCCATTCCTTCAGTACTGCATGGGCTTCACTGGAAGCTGTTGAGGAACGTGGAGTCTCAGTGCCTTGCCTCAGTGATGAGAGGCTGCAGCTTCAGAAACCAGCCAGACTCCCTAGGCATCTGTGGATATGTGAAGTGAGAGGAAGGCTACCCTCCCTCACCAGCCCTCCTGACATCACTCACTAACCCAGCAAAGTGGCCCAGGCCTGGCAACCAACAGCAGGGAAGGTTCTGGACCATCCCCTTGCTGGAAGCCCACGTGTCCTTTCCTCCTGCAGGCAGATGTGTACTGCCCCACCCAAACAGGCCCTTATCCATTCTTATCTACGGTTCAGGGAAGAGCAGATTGAAGATGCTTAGAAGCACAGTCAGGAGCTGCAGGGGTGTGGACCTAAGGCAGCCTCTGGGCTTGGTTTCTCACCCAGGGCTTTGGTTCTTGGGTTGAATCCACCACCTGCCTGCCCTCTGGGAGAGGTCTTGGCCTGGCCTGATAGAACAATGGACTATTAAAGGCTATTAGGTCACTCTGAGAGTACTGTGACAATCACTGTGTGATAGGAAGAAGCGGTGGTGGGCCTGCTGTGCTGGGAAAGGCTGGCTGAGGTCCCTGCCTTTCTCCATCACCATTTATCTCTCAATCTATGAACCTGTGAGAGCAATCAGAGAGGAGAGCTGCCCTCTCTACCTAAAGTGGTGCCTGAGGGAGCTGAGGGACAGAAGACAGAGATGTCATGTGAACTGCATGTCTCGCCTGGCCTAGCCTGTTTAGCCAAGGATGGCAGGGACAGGAAGCAGGATGAATGTCACAGCCCGGCTGCCTGCTTTGCCGTGAGAGTCTCACGGCTCCCTGATGGTTGTGGAAGGGAAGGTTCTGCTAACTCTGAGTCCAAAGGCTGCCAGGGACAATCTGGAGAGGGTCAACAAACATTCCAACAATTGCTTCCCTGATGGTAACTGAGACCCAGGTCCACAGGACCAGATCACAAAGGCCTCATGCTCTTAGGGACATCGTGGAGCTGTGGGACGAGGTGCTGTGCCTATGGGGTCCCATTTGGGTTCCCAGGAATTTAAGAGAACAAGGCCTTCGATATAAGAGGACAATTGCTAACAGACATTCCACTGGCTCCACAAGTCCACGGGCTTAGCTGTTTACAAAGAGCTATCATTTGGTAGTCACCATCTGTTTCTGGCCATGGTCTGCACCTGGTGACAGCAAACGTGGTCAGAACTGATAAGGGTCTCTTTGTACCAGGCTTTTTACCTAAGGGGATCAAGGGTTAACGTAGAAGAAAGAGAATTTCCTGAGCTAAAACTCCAGCTTTGAAGAGAATGCGTCAGGAGAATTCATTTATTGTAGCAAACTGCCCAGTTTTCATCAATACATGTGAATGGCATAATGGAGCCCGAGTGTGTTTATCTCCTGATTATAGTCTTCATTGTTCTCAACGCAGTGAGCAGCAATTCACAATGGAAAGCACATAAGACATACTGATAACACCGAGAGCCAAAGACAGAGAAGATACAAACTGAGTAAGGAGACTAAACCAAGGGGTGGGGTGAGGGTGTTCCAGGGTGCAAGGGGCCACACAATGACCTTGGCGGACTTCAAAGATTCCTGGCAGCAAAGGGAGAAAGGGAAATGTGCTCTTGTTACGTGAGTCTCACAACTAGAAAGGAGGAGGCTTGAGGCAAGCTTTGCTGGGTCGTGGGGCTGGGTTCCAAAGGGAACTTTCCCCTGGAAACCCTTGGCCGGTGGCAGTGGGTAGCCAGTGGCACCATGGGCCCTACTGTCAGCAATACCTATATCCCCGGAAGAGATGGATTTTACTGAAGTCAGTGCAAATGCTGTGACCCAGTGCAAACCAACCGGGACTCTCCAAGGGTTCAGGGTGACAGATGTGTAGTGGGGCTCTAGCCCTCCCCTAAGAGGAGACTTTTGAGTCTTGGTACTGAATACATCTCAGAAGCCTCCACCAGCCCTCAGGGTTTCAAAGCTCTTTAGGGGAGGGAGGAAGGAGGCAGGGTTTCATTATGTGCCCCTGGCTACCCTTGAACTCAGGACCCTCCCTCAGCCTTCTGAGATCATAGGCAGTCATCACCTTGTCCACTTTCTTCTCTTTTTTCTTTTTCTTGGAGATGGGGTTTCTCTGTGTGTCCCTGACTGTCCTGGAACTCGCTCTGTAGACCAAGCTGATGTTGAACTCAGAGCTCCTGCCTGCCTCTGCTTCCCAAGTGCTGGGACTAAAGGTGTGCGCCACCACTGCCTGGCACACCTCACTTTCAAAGCCCTCCTTGTTTACTGTGTGTCAGAGTTCTGTGGTGCATGTGCTTGTGTGAGGGCAGAGCAGCACGACACAGGCTTTCCTTCATGGCTCTTCATCTTTTTTTTTTTTTTTTTTTTTTTTGAGAAAGGGTCTCTCACTGAAGCTGAGGCTCACAATTAGGCTGGCCTGACTGGCCAGCAAGCTCCTTGAATCCTCCTGTATTGCCTCTCCACACTAGGATCAAGGGTGTGTGTTGCTGTGTTTCTTTTTCCCCATGGGTTTTGGGGATCCAAATTCTGGTCCTCATGTTTGAACAACAAACACATTACTGCTATCTCTATTTTACCATCTCCCCAAACTTTCAAATTCCTTTTACTGCTCTTTAACAAACCCATAGAAGAGGCAGCAAGGCCTTCTCCAGGAAGGTTCTGTGATGGGCAGAGTCCTGCAGCCAGGGTGTTCTGAGGGAGGCTGAGGAAGAGGCAGGAAAGACTAGGCCAGGGAGCTAGGGCTTGTGGCCTTGAGTGTCTGTCCTCGCCTTGTTCCAAGGCTACTTGAGTCCTCTGGGACCCTGACGGAAAGTCTTTGGCCACCAACTCTGGCATCCTAGCAGCTTCCGGGGCTTCTTGCAGTCACAGAGGCCCAGCTTGAATCTGTCCCTTTGACATGGGGAAGTCTGGCTTCACCCCAAGCGCCAAATATTTCAATTATGAGGACGTGGTCCAGCCCTGCCCACTCCATCCAGCCTCGGGGACTGGGGGCGGGTGTGTGTGAAGAAGAGAGAGGGAGCCGCAGACGGACCACAGATGGGGACCAGGCTGGGGTTCAGCAAGCAGAGCAGACAGGCTCTCTCCACTGTACTGACACTAAGAGAAACCGCTGGCTGAGAGGAAAATATGTGTGAGGCATTTTTCTCATTCTTAGCAGCCTGGCCAGCTCCTGCCCAGACGGTCAATGAATCAAAGCCCAGAAGGGCTCTACCTGTCAGCAGCCTGTCCTGGCCTCTCCAAGGCCCCATGCCTCTGAGTCTGCAGGCCAGCTGGGACCCTTCCAGCTCCAGAAGGGATGACCTTCAGTCTACACAGGCAAGAGACACGTGGAAACCCAGAGGTTCAGAACTCTGAATCCCTTACTGACCGCTCTCCTCATCCCGGCCCCTACCAGGGCTATCATTTACTTCTGCTCTATCCTGCTCACAAAGGTAAGGCTGGTACTGATGCCCTAGAGCCTGTGACACCAACCTCGGGTAACATATCTTTACAGATGTCACATATTAGGTATCTCAACAGGAGAAATCTTGGATTATCTGTTCAGCCTCTTGGACGCTAAGAAGAGTCTAAGGGACTCTTTCTAAGAGATACACGAAAGCAAGGCAGGAGACATGGCCATGGAAGGCAGACTGGGTGACACTGTGGGGCCAGGAAGGGCTTTCTGGAAACCTTGTCTTGCCATTACCTTACCTTTACCCTTGTGGTTCTCAGTAGGGGAAGAGTGTTTTGTTGACGGAAGGAAGCCACCTTGCTTGTAGCAATGTGTAAGGACAACCCCGAGACACTGCTATGGGTGTCTTGGGTAAGTGTTCTCTGAAGGCTTGATTGCCAGGAGGTACAGGGTACAGAGAGCTGGAGAGATGGCTCAACAGTTAAAAGCACTTGCTCTTACAGAGGAGCCACGTTTGATTCTTAGCACTCACACAACAGCTCATAGCCATCTATAATGCCGGTTCCTGGTCATGAAGTGTCCTCTTCTGACCTCTGAGGGCACTAGGCACCCATATGTGGAAAGCACTCATACACAGAAAATAAGATAAACATAAAAAAATGAGCCTCTGGATCTGGGGTTCCAGGGAGGGCACTGCGATAGGGATTGTGAGAACTCTGCCATCTCCAGCCTCGCTCTACACAGTGCTACCTCATCGCAGAGAGTGGCCATGGACCTCAGTCTCAGACTTCCGAGTCTGTACATCACAGGGCAGCTCTTTTCAAGTGGTCTCAGGCATTTTGTTACAGCAACTGAAAGTGGATTAACCCGGTCCCCAACACACCCACATCTCTGCCACAGAGTCTCTTCTACCTGCATCAAAGCTACTCATCAGATTCTCTGTGGCCTGAGGCTGTCCCCCTCACTGTGTCCCTGTTGCTCCCCTTGTGTGTTGTGGCAACAGCCTTCGACAGCCTTCATCTCCTTGCTGCAAGGCCATCAGTCCGATCAAGCCATCTCACTTCAAAAGTTTTAAGGTTTCGACATGAGATGCCAACAGGATAAAGCCCATTTCTTGTCAGTCACAACCTAATCCCCACCTCAAGGCTGACTTCATGTGTGTGCACAGGGTCCTCAGGCACAAGGCCCTGAGCCTGTTTAACAACCTGCTGTAGCTGCCTGGCATTTCCATCTTACTAGCTAACCTTCCGAGCTTGTCAGGTTCTCTCTCTCCAGCCGCAGCAGGGGCTTAGAAGTCTGCTGAACCACACACTGTCCCCAGCCTGACTTCGCCCTACCCTTGTTTGGTTCTTCCCTTTGTCTAGTATGTCGGCTCTCTTTTGCTACGTGCAGGATTCTGACTAAGTAAGGCAGAATAGCCTTCAAGAATCACGAACGGCGGGGATGCGGGAGGGTAAGGGGAAATTTCTGGATAACATTTGAAGTGTAAATGAAGAAAATATCTAATAAAGAGAAAAAAATTTCTAATTACCACAAAAAAAAAAAAAAAGAATCATGAACGGTGTGAAGTGTTCTGTGGCTCCGTAAGGTTGGGTTCTTCTGGGTTAATGTTAGCTCCTTGGTGTGCTTTTCCAGGGTTGTGCAATCTATCCAACTTTTCCTTGACAGAATCATATTTCACAAGAACCTTGCTCATTGAGCACCTACAACAAACAAGACGTGTGTAGATTCCTCACCTGGGTGATAGCAACCACACTTTCACTACCTGGGGCCTGGGCTACACTCTGTATAAAACACACTCTGTGTGTAAAATACCATACTCTGTGTGTAAACTGGGACCACCAGCCAGCATTGTGCACACTCTGGAGAGCTTAAACATGGAGAATCTTGCTGAGTCTGGAGTCATGAATCTGTAATGACACCTATACAGGAGGCTGAGGCAGAAGGATCACCAAATGCAAGACTTGTCTGGACTACAGAGTGAATTCAAGGCCAACTTTAGAACTTAGAGAGACTTTTGTCTCAAAGTAAGATGGTGGATATAGCTCAATGCTAGAGAAATTTCCTAGCACCTTGGGTTCAATCCTTAGTAACAAACCCTCCTAAAAAAACAAACAGACAGACAGACAGACAGACAGACAGACAGACAGACAGACAAACAACAGCCAGTGTCTTCAGTCTTAGTCTATCTCTGGGGAAAATTTGGGGGGAGAGGCAGAGATAGCATGAGCTGTGAGCCACTCCTCAGTCAGGCATCTGGCTGAAGCTAAGGAGACTCATTCCAGCACAACTAACAACTGCTTAGTGCCATTCTCCTCCCCAGCTATAAACATGTTTTCTAGAACTCTCACTAGAAACCTCAATTACAGAGATAGGACTCTGCCACAGGCATTAACTGCTCTTCCCCGAGGCATCCATACCTACATGTGGACAGAGTTTCTCTGTGCAGCCCTGGCTGTCCTAGAACTCACTCTGTAGACTAGAGTGGCCTCCAACTCAGAGATCCACCTGCTTCTGCCTCCCAAGTGTTAGAATTAAAGGTTTGCAACATCACTGTCCAGCCCTGGTCTTCTCTCTCTCTTAATGCTCATGCTTAAACTTACATTAAAATTTTTAGTAAGACCTCTAACTTGGCTTTGTAAAATAGCTAGTCCTGAAATTATTTTCAGAGTGGAAGCCACAAACTTAAGGTTGTCCTGATTCAAGTTCTCTAAAAGATTAGGGGAATTCCTCAGGCTGTCAAGGGTGCAGCTAGGGAGCCCCTCACCGCTGGCAAAAACAGCCCTTCGAGGGGAACCTCATGGGTTATGTTCAATCCAGATGACAGGAGCAGAGGAGCCTTAGGCACAGGCCCTGTGGCTTCTGTTAAGCTTCTTGAATTCTAGGGTCCACAGCCTCCTCCTAAGTCCCAGGGCAAGCAGCTGTGACAAGGCTCCATACAGCCAGGTAGCACCTGCATGTCAGTGCCCCATCTGCCACAAGCGTCATGAATTTTGGGAATCCCCCACCCACACTGTCATAGAAACTGTCAGAAGGCTAAGCCCAGCTCTCCTATAGGGTAGAAGAGGAACTTAGGTGTCTCCTGGTCCAGCGGAGAAAGCTCTCTGCTGACTCTGGGCCCTGGTGCAGGGAGGTCCAGCTTCCTGGAAGCAGCGAGGGCCAGGCCAAGGGAGACAGAGGCTGGTGGAGGGGGCTGGGCCTGACCTCATGTCAGGCCCACGTCAGCCCTTCTCTCTTTCTCTTAAAAAAGTGGCTGGGAAGAGGCTGCTGAGCTGGTGCCAGCCACAGAGGAGGTCTGTCCCTTGCTTTGGGGCCAGACCACAGGCAGCCATGCTGGGCCTCGGCCAGGCACAGAGGAGGGGCGTTCTCAGCCCCCAGCTCCTCTCTGTCTGGGCCTCGGGACCCCTCCCCATCCCAGATCTCAGCAGCGGTCCAGGGCTCTTCCAAGCAGGTGAGGTCATTGTCTCCACCAGACCAGCCTGACGTAAAGAAGTCAGCCACCCACATGGCAGGATGCATACACCCGGGTGCCCCTCTCCCCGTGGCAGCCCCGGGCCCCTGACTCTCTCCAAGGGACCTGCAGGAATCCACTCCAACACCTGCTGGGGGTAGAGGTGGGTGGGCTGCGAAAGAAAGAAAGAAAAGATGGACTGTAGGGTCCTCAGAGCCGGCCTGTGTCCTACAGAACAAGCCAGAGTAAACCTGGAGTCGATTTGAAGCAGACAGGTTCTGGAACCTTCCCTTCAGCAGCGTTACACACATGCCCATAGGACTCTGTTCTGCGCATGGCTTGGCAATGTCAAACCCTAATTCTGTGTTTGGGCTTTCCCAGTACTGTTTGGTTGGATTCTGAATCCTAGAAGATTCTCAGAGAATGCTTACGGAGATCTGAGGGCTTTGGGCAGGGTTGGTAGCTCTCCAGCCCAGAACAGGCAGGATCAGGAATTCTCATCCCTCACCTTGGCACTCAGATGTTTTTAGCTGGCACACACCACTTTTGGGGGATCCTGGCTTCTAATGGTCTAGACCAATGCTGGGATGTTGCCTAAGCATGTACCGCAGTGCTCTGGGCAGTCCTCACCTATCAAGAATCATCCCTCTGCTATTGCAGGGAGAAGAATATATAATAGTATAAATAAATCTATAACCATAATATAAACAACAATGAATGCATATAATAAATATATAGGAATATAAATAAAACTATAACCGTAATCTAAATAAATAATAAACAAATACAATAAACATAGTAACATAAATCTATAACCATAATATAAAATTAATAATAATATATAATATATCAATATAAATAAATCTATAACCATAATATAAATAAATCTATAAATCTACCCACCAACCAGCTAGCTACCTTTCATCACCTTGCCCTGTCTAATCTGCTCCCTGGTTACAGTGACACCTGAGACGCCATTCAGACCTCCAGTCCCACCATCACAGTTGGGTTCTTCGTCTGTGGATCTGTTTGTGCACATACATGCTCTCCTGCATATACACACATGCATAAGCATGGCAACTAGAGAGGTCACCACTGTCACCTTGCACCTAGAACTGGGGTATCCCTGAGACCTCCATGAGCAGGGCAGGCAGTTCTTTATCCACCTGGAGCTTCCGTGTTGCTGGGACTCTAGAGGCAGCAGCGCCACACTCTCTGAGCTTTGGCCATCAGATCAGGTAGGGGGGCTGGTGTGAGCTGGCACAGACTTTGGGGCCCCGAGTGTCCTGGCTTAGTCTGTGTCCCTCACCAGCTCTGCGGGCTGGGACCCCTCATATTCCTTCTGAGTCCCCATTTTCTTTTCTTTTCTTTTCTTTTCTTTTCTTTTCTTTTCTTTTCTTTTTTCTCTTTTTTGGTTTTTTGAGACAGGGTTTCTCTGTATAGCCCTGGCTGTCCTGGAACTCACTCTGTAGACCAGGCTGGCCTCGAACTCAGAAATCCGCCTGCCTCTGCCTCCCAAGTGCTGGGATTAAAGGCGTGCGCCACCATGCCCGGCTGCCCCATTTTCTTATATGTAAAATGGTGGACCCTGCTCAACTCCCAGGCTGCTGTTAAGACAACGAGATATTACACAGAAAACACTTGTGATGTCACCTACACAGTAGCATTCCATGACAACGGTTGTTCTTTTCCTTTTCATTGGGTTTCCAAGCCAGCTCAGTCTACAGAGTTCTGTCGGCTCTAGATGCCCCGCCAGTCTAGGGTGGCATACAAGGTACATTTCAATGTAGATGAACATCCTGAACATGTTCAATTCAGCTGCCTGCCTGTTTTTTTTTTTTAAATAAAGCTTTATTGGAACATAGCCAGCCCATTAATTTACGTATCTCTGTTTTGGGGGCTATGCTAGCGATGGGTGGTGGTGAAACACGCTATGAGGCTTGTAAGAGCTGGTGTCTTACCTTCTGCAGAAGAAGTTGGCAGAGGCCTCACTGTGCCTGGAAATACTTGCTCAAGAGTGATTGGTCCGTGAGTCGGGTCTGCGGAGTAAGTACTCCTCACTTAGGACAGAGAAAGAGGTATGCGTGGGGAGCAGAGGACACTCCGTCACCCTGGAGACACAGCCCGGAAGAAGCTGGGAGAAACCCTGACTTGGGGGAGGGAGTAGAGAGGGGAGCCTGGGATCTAGACATGGATCATCACTAACTTTGGAAATGCCTTCCCGAAATCTACTTACATCCTTCATTAGTTTAATATGTGCTTATGAAATTTGCTTTATGTTCAAGATGCTTTCCACTGGCTTATGCCTCCAAAATCAGGGTGAGAGCTGGAGGGTAGCAGGTTCCCAGAGAAGCATCTTATGCTGTCCTGGCTCTTGTAGGAAGGCTCGTCTTGGGTTTCCTGTACAGTTCAGCCTCTCTGGGAAGAGCCCGGTTCTAGCCCTTCTCTCCACTTGGTTAATGCTCTCTAAACCTCCAATCCCAGTGTCCTTTGAGGTAGGTAACAGAGCATAAACAGGGTGGTAGCCTTACAGTGGGTAGGCTATGCTCCCTGAGGCTCCTGGCACCTGACGGCCTCATCTCACACCCCAGACTCCCTCTGGTTCCAATCCTGGCGTATAGACCAGTTTCTGATGGGATTAATCTGGTGAGTGAGTCACTCATGAAGATGACTGATGGGGAAGGGAGACCGGGTCAGGAAGCCTGCAGCTCAGAAGAGACACTGAAGGCCACACATTCACATTTCCCCGGGGGGGGGGGGTTCAGTGTTCTGAGGCAAGCGGGTGACTAACAGCCAAGCTTTAGGCCCAGGGCCAGTCGGTAGGTGTGGAGGGGCTGTGGGGTGCGGGTGTCAGAGCCTTTGATATATAATGTGTGTAAAACTTTGTTCTTTACTGGCTTTCTAGTTTTCTACCTTGAGCTGACCTCAGAGACATTCCTGGACTTAAGTCCGCACTGCTGCCTCGGTGGGTGGGAGAGGCTGGCCTCATTCCACAGGTATTCATTTCACAGAAGGTTCCAGGATCCTGCTAGGGAGCCCAAGACCCCTCACAGGAGGCCCGGTTCTCATCACTGTGGCGGGTAAGACACCAGCCTAGTAGGTGCCTGGAGACAGAGGCCCAGAGACTGAGTGGCTGTTCTTGCAAAAACCCTGCCTCTCAGCCCTCTCTGGCCTGGTGCTCTCTCCTCCAGAGCAGCATTGACCAAGACAGTTCTGCTGTCCTCGCCTAACAAGGACGGTCGTCAGTATTCAAAGAAAAACAAGATTTTTGTATTCAAAAAAAGTTTGGGCAATAGAGGATTAAACAAGACAAAACAAAACAGGAAGTCTTTATTGTGGGGCTTCTCAGAGCTTTCAGGACAGCTGGGTGGGAAAGGCGTGTCCTGCCTGCCTTCTCCAGCAGCCCTTCCAGGTCCGCATTCCAACGGTTCCATCTGGGAACAGTTGACCTAGCCACCTCTCTTAGGTCCCAATAGCAAGTCCAGTCCTGACTCTGCCCTCCCCAAGGCCCCGCCCTCCCCAAGGCCCCGCCCTCCCCAAGGCCCCGCCCTCCCCACATGCCTTGCCTACACGAAAGCTCCTCTTACACTGGATTGGTCAGGGAATCTTCTCTGTTCTTCACCAGACGTTTAAGCCATGGCCTAAGGGTTTTATCATCAAGGGAACAGGACACAGCTCCTCCTGTCCCAAACCACTTGCTTCACCCTACATCTGCCACAAGAGAGATCAGAGCTGAACTCTAGGCTGCCACCCTCACTCCACTGGGTCCCGGTAGAGACACTGTGTCTTCACCAGGATCTAAGTCGCAGCCTGGGCTAGCATAACCTTTCTAAAATACAAACTAGAATCAGAGAGATGGCTCAGCAGGTGCTTGCTGCCAAGTCTGAGGATCTGAGTTTGATCCGAGGACCTGACTGTGGTCATTTGGCCTCCATGTTTACTCACAGAAAGAAAGAAAGAAAGAAAGAAAGAAAGAAAGAAAGAAAGAAAGAAAGAAAGAAAGAAAGAAAGAAAGAAAGAAAGAAAGAAAGAAAGAAAGAAAGAAAGAAAGAAAGAAAGAAAAAGAAAGTTAAACACGCAAAATAACAACAACGTAAGTGAGGTGTTCTCTGCTCAAACCCTTGGCCACCCCCTACTCTCTCACCCCCCACCCACCCCTTGGCAGTAGCCTGAAAATCAAGTCAAAAGTCTACCTTTTAGTTTCTTTCCAGCTCATACCCTGAGCATCCCTCCTTCCTTGATCATGTTCTCTGGATGGTGCTAGTCTTCCTTGGAGTGGTCCTTCTCGGGCCTCCTCCCTGTGAGAACCCTTCACACTCCCAGTGACACCCCAGTTGGCACAATGGCCTTGAAGGCATCTTCCCGTCTAGCTAGACCCCAGACTCCTCTACCCGCAGAGTCTAGTCCCTGACTGCACTGGCCCTCTTATGACCAAATTGTTCCTGATACCAGAAAATATAGGGACCTCAGGGGGACGGCAGAGCCATAGGTGGGCTGCACACTCCAGATTCTTTCTGTGTCTTCTTTTTCTGTGGAACAGGGTTCCTTTGAGTCACCAGACACAGAACACAGAACAAGATCTAGCCTGGACTAACTGATGCAATAGATCCTGCTACATCTCAGTTTTATCAAATGACACACGTCCAGCATCACAAACATAAAATGATGTTATAAGATGACCAACTCCAGCTTTGGGTGCAACAGTGATCTTCCCAAAAGACAGACATGAGAATGTGATCACATTTGCCAAAAATGTGGTTACTGTAGATGTAACTAAGTCAAAGGTCCCTAGATGATATCATCCTGGATTGTGAGGGGGATGGGTCTCTCAACCTGCAGGAAGCAAGGCATGACCTCTGGATGACATGTCTGGCCACCAGAACTGCAGGCGAATGCAGGTGCAATGTCTGCTGTTTTAAGCCACAATTTACTGTGATTTACCATGGCAGCCACAGGGAAAGAATTCTCTCTCTCAGGGCCTCTCCCAGATCCAGTAAGATAGTTTTAGCATCTCTCTGGAAAGATGTGTATGTATGTGTGTGTGTGTGTGTGTGTGTGTGTTATGTGTATGTGTGTTGTGTATGTGTGTGTGTGATGTATGTGTGTGTGTGTGGAGTGTTGTGTGTGTGTGTGTTGTGTGTGTGTGTATGTGTGTGTATGTTGTATGTGTTGTGTGTGTGTATGTGTGATGTATGTGTGTGTGTTGTGTGTGTGTGTGTGTATGTGTGTGATCTGAGATATGCATCCTGGACACCTTGTCTTCCTTTCACATCACTCCTTAATGACCTTCTAGTACCCATGGTCGCTACAGATGGAAGAATCCCTCAAAATGTCTCAACCCAGTAGCACTAGTTGTTCCCTCTGAAACACCTCCTCTGTCACTGGCCTGCACAGTCCAAGAATAGAGTTGTTACTCTATTCCTAGTGCAATCCTCACTATCTGCTCCCCAGTCTCTGCCTTAACCAGCAGAGTAGACCCTTTGTCCTAACGGCCATGTCTTCACGGATTTCTTAGTGGTCAGTGGTTAACTCGATCCTGCACCCAGGGCACTCACTCAGCTTCTGCTTGTTTCTGGTCCTCCTCATGTCTAATGTCTCAGTTTCCAGGTCAGGCTTGTCTCACATTTGTTCCAGCCTTGGCAGGTGGGTGTGAGAGGTCTCTGATCTCGAAGCAGAGGCCTCCCTCATTGGCAAATGATACCATCTCTCTGACTGTCAGTTTTCTCAAGACATAAACATCAAAACAAAACAAAAACCTGCCTGGCAAAACTCCAAGGACAGAGTGGATGCTTGCAGAGCCTCAGCCTGGGACTGCTATCCTCTTGAGGCTGTGGCCATAGCTACCAGCGTAGGTGCAAAGTTGGGATGTCTCTACTCTGGGCTTTGCCTTCCAAAATCAGCAAAACTTGCCTTGGTCTGCTGGAGCTCTTGGTGTGTAACCCGTTCTGGGATAGCAAGTCTTTGCCAGGTTCTGTGAATTTCTGTTTATGCTGAGACCCACTGAAATAAACAGATCCTCAGCTGACCAGAATTTTCCATTCTAGGATGTTCAGGGAAATCCCAGTCCCAGCACTCACCCTGGCCCCTGCCTCTGGAGCTCCCAGGATCCACTCTGTAATGTGTAGGGGCATGTCACCATTAGGTGGGGGCAGTTGTAGCTTAGAGAACCTGAGTCTCAGTTGGGGCTGTACGGAGACTCATAGTACTGGGGGGGGGGGTGACCCAGTACCTCTTTGCATGAGATTTTCCTTAAGAAGTAGGGCTTCTTTCATTACAGACAAAATAAAGATACCCGCAAAAGCTTGGAAACCACCAATTAGGTTGAATCTTCTGTGCTTTACAAAAGGAACCCAGGAAGGCACCCTCACAAGGCTGTGGCTTCCATGTGGCCTGTCATATGGGTGTGGCTTCCATGTGGACCCTCACAGGGCTGTGGCTTCCAAGTGACCCCTTACAAAGCTGTGGCCTTCCTGAGGTCTGGGTGGTGGCTTTCACTTACGTTCTGTTAGCTAGGCCTTCTACCTCCTGCCGTTTTCATTATTTCAAAACACCCTCCTCCTAGCATGGGAGAAAGGTACTACTTGGGTGCCTGAGGTTTGGTGGACAAGTCTGGGGTCCCCACTCTTTGTAAGTCATCCCTTCTCCAGAGGGGGGTTCTGTCTACACCCTGCATTATCTTTCTTGTACAGTGTGCTGTCTTCTGGGTCAGAAACCTATGCCTAGGGCTCAGCTAGAACATATCACCAGCAGGCTGCCTCCTGAGAATGTACTTAGAGCCGTGAGTGCAGAGCTAGGCTGCCCAGGATGGGACCATTGGCCAGCTATACATTTCTCTTCTCACACAGGACAGCTTCCAGAATGCTGGACATGGGGGCGGGAGGGGGGCACTGCTATGTGCAGACTCAGGATTGAGTCACACCCAGGTGATTGATTCTCCAGAGGTAGGTTTGTTTCCCAGGGGAACCCTCCCCCCCCCCACACAGATACACAAACCCTATCCCTTTAGGGAATCACTAACCAGGAAGACCTGCATCAAGAGGGAACTTCATCTAGAGTGTAGGTCAGTGTTGACTTACCAAGACAGAGCCGACATTAAATGGGATATTTCATCCAAGGCTCAGCATCACAGAGGCCGAGGGAGGTGGGGGGAGGCTTTTGGGGTTTCTTGTATACAACGAAGGCATCATAGGGTCTCTGGAATGTTAAAGGCCATCTAAGCTACTTGCTCTTAATCAGGGATGGTTTTACCCAGGTACACATGTACTGTCTGGGAACAGGTTTAGTTCTCTCAGTCCTGGGAGAGCGCTAGGACAGATGGGTAAAAGGCAGGTTGCAGCCACCTAAAGGACAAGCCCACCTCACAGGGGGTCACTGTGAAGCCAGGCTCTGGGTTTCTCACTCTCCATATTTATTTATTTATTCTCTCCTCCCCACTGGTCCTCACCATGGTGCTGCGATGCCCTTGGTGACGAGGAGTTCACGACCTGATTGATTTGCTTTTGTCCGTGGTTCTCGGCCTATGACCCTGAGCTGCCTGGTCTGACAGGATTCCAGAAGGCCCTCTGTGTTCCCGAGGGGCTCTGCTCCATACGTTGGAGGAAGGCTATGGAGACTAAGATCTTAAGGGAAGCCTCACAGTTCTCAGTCGTTAGCACTCTTGCTTACCCGATCAAGTCTTCCTGAACCCAGAAAGACTGGGCTCAAGAGGTTTCTGGACAAAGAGAGGTTCCTTGAGGGAAGTGTCAGAGAGATGGAAGTTCTTCCTCTCCTGGGGGTGCCTCTTCATCTGCAGCCTTTGTAATAACCCCTGTGATAATCCTGTCCCCTGTGGTGGTTCCCTGAGCTCTATGAGGAGCTCAAACAAACTAACAGAAGGCAGGGAAGGAGTGTGGGAACCTGCTTTATAGTTGGTCTGTGAGCAAAAATTCCTGGCAGGAGCTGGAAGCAGCCCCTACGGTAAGCTGCAAGCTGTCAGGACTGAGTGGATTCAAGGGCACCCAGCTGTGTCATGCACTTCCGAGTTGCTTGCTGGTGTGGTCACAGAAATGTTCAAAAAGAGAAACTGAGTTAGAGGTGGATTGGCTTCTTCCTTATGTAGCCTCAGACGCCCACCTCAGGCAGCCCGTTCCATCACAGTCCTTTGTCCACGTTCCTGTTCCTCTGCTCTCAGGGCTGGCACAGACCAGCTTCATTCAGTCTTTGGCTGTGAAGCCTCTGCACATCTAAGGACATCTGTGTGAGTTTTCTCTGCCATACTGAACATCCTCTATGGGACCCAGGACATTGCCTCTGTGTGTGTGTGTGTGTGTGTGCGTGTGTGTGTGTGTGTGTGCGCCTGTGTGTCTGTGTCTGTGTTTGTGTCTGTGTCTCTGTGTGTGTATATGTGTGTCTGTGTGAGTATATGTCTATGTGGCTGAGTATGTGTGTGTGTGTGTGTGTGTATGTGTGTATGTGTAAGTGTATGTGTGTGTGGCTGTGTGTAAGTGTGAGTGTATGTGTGTGTGGCTGTGTGTAAGTGTGAGTGTATGTGTGTGTCCATGTGTGTGTGGCTCTCTCTGTGTGTGTATATGTCTCTCTGTGTGTATGCGTGTCTGTGTGAGTGTATTTCTATGTGGCTGAGTATGTGTGTGTGTGTGTGTGTGTGTGTGTGTGTGTGTTCATGTGTAAGTTTGTGTGGCTGTGTGAGTGGAGTGTGTGTGTGTGTGTGTGTGAACCCAGGGTTTTGCACATCCTAGGCAAGGTTCTATCAGCTAACCCAGGATGCATGACCTAAATGTGGAGCTGGTCTCCTGCTCATGCAGAATCCCAGGCCTCTGTCACCTGTCATGTCAGCTCAGAGCCAACAGGGCTGGAGGAGAGTGGTAGAGCCTCAGGGACCCCAACTCCTTGGCTGCCTCCACAAACCTCAGCTTATTTCCCACTGATCGGATAGGACACCTGCAGGCCTTGTTTGTGCTGTGACCCCAGAGAGAGCAGAAGCAAGGTGAAGTCACAGTCCAAGACAGCACAAGAAGTGCCATTATGCTATGCTTAGCCCTGCCCTAGAATCTTCGTTGCTGGCCAGATTGAATTCTGACTCCAGAGACAGAACTGTAAGGATGACATACATACCTGTCTTCGAGAACAAAATGGTCATCTGTCTACAGTGCAGGAACACTGGCCAGAGAATCCCAGTCACGGGGTGGTAGGACAAGAAAACAATTTCAGTGACCAACACAGTGGCATTGGCTACCTTCACAATTTGAGGACCAACACAGTGGCATTGGCTACCTTCAGATTCAGGATCCATAGATCCCAGGGCAGCAGGGACTCAGGAAGAGATTGCAGGGCTTCCAGACTGGAGGCAGTAGAGGGATGGGGAGGCCCTGTGGAGTCTGTGTTGGTAGAGTGTGACCTGCATGGCCTACGCCCAGGTCCCTGCCTCTCTCTCACACCCACCTCCTCTTTCACTTTCTCTGGTGGCTTCTGTTTCCTTCCTCCCTTCAAAGCTTGTGAGCTATCACCTCAGGAGCCTCTCTCTATCTTTTCTTGGAATTTGCCCAGGAGGTCACACCTGCTCTTCTGTTTCGATTTCTCCTCAGGCATCAGTGTTTCCCCAGAGAGGCCCAGGAACAGGGTTTCAGGGGGAGGACAGCAGGCCATCCATCCTAACAGACAGGAAGGCAGGCATGTGGGCTCACAAGTCCCCCTGGATTGCCTGCCCCATGTCTCTCCATGTGCTTGCTGATGTCCCGATGAACTGTTCACAGATCTGACCTCCCTGATGTATGAGTTCTGTCAAATACAAACCTTAAACTTCTCTTCTCTCCCAGACAGGCTCTCCCTGTGGAGCTCAGGCTAGCATCAGACTGGACTCTCCTGTCTCTGCCTCTGAATTGCAGGGACAACAGATTTGCATCATCATGCTTGCCTCTAGCTCTTCCTTTTTGACATAGCTTTATAGAGATAGGGTGCTCCACCATTCAACCCTCTCATTCAAAAGGACAGTTCGGTGGCTTTTAATGTATTCAGATGTATACCCACAACCACAGGCAATTTTAGAACATTTTCGTAACTGTAAAAACAACCATGGCTTGGCATGATGGCACAGATCTTTGATTCTAGTACTTGTGAAGTTCAGGCTCACATAGCCTGGACTACTGTCCTAATACTCACACACACACAAAAAATCACACAAATGCACTCATACACTGTGGCCTTTGAGGACCAATGTCTGTCATTTAAGCTAGTGTTTGCAAAGATGGCTCTGTTGGCATATAGCTTCTTCCTTTTCTTTCTTTCTTTCTTTCTTTCTTTCTTTCTTTCTTTCTTTCTTTCTTTCTTTCTTTCTTTCTTTCTCTTTCTTGCTTTCTTGCTTTTTTTTTTTTTTGGTTTTTCGAGACAGGGTTTCTCTGTGTAGCCCTGGCTGTCCTGGAACTCACTCTGTAGACCAGGCTGGCCTCGAACTCAGAAATCCGCCTGCCTCTGCCTCCCGAGTGCTGGGACTAAAGGCGTGCGCCACCACGCCCGGCTTCTTTCTTTCTTTCTTTCTTTCTTTCTTTCTTTCTTTCTTTCTTTCTTTCTTCCTTCCTTCCTTCCTTCCTTTCTTTCTTTCTTTCTTTCTTTCTTTCTTTCTTTCTTTCTTGTTTTTAGAAACACGTTTTCTCTGTGTAGAGGATCCTGGTTGTCCTGGAACTCACTCGCAGACCAGGCTGGCCTTGAACTCAGAGATCTGCCTGCCTCTGCCTCCAGAGTGCTGGGATTGAAGGTGTGTGCCACTGCCACCGCTGGCTTCCTTCTTTTCCTGGCTAGATAACATTCTATTGTAGGGACAGAACAGAGTCTCTTCCTCTGGTTCTGTATGTAATCGCTACTTTTTCTTCTCTTTTGAGACAATCTCATGGACTTGAACTCACAGTGCAGCCATCAACACCCTTGAAATTCTGATTTCTCCTTCTTCCACCCCCTGAATGCTGAGATTAGAGGTTCACACTACCGTGTCCAGTTCATAGGCTATGGCAAATCAAATCCAGGGCTCCATGCATGCCGGGTGAGCATTCTCCCTCCCCAGCCTGTAGGTATATTTTGGCTTACCCGAAGAGCACCGCTGTGACACTGGTGAACACATATTAGCATGGATCTAGTTTTCATGTCTCTTCACCATATACTTAGCAGGCAGTTCATTTCTACTTTCAACTGTGGGAGGACCAATAGCCAGTGCCCCATAGCACCTGCGTGGAACCATGCCCCCAGGATCAGAGTACATGGGTCCTGGGGTACCCCCCATTTCATGGCTCCTCAAGTTACGATCTCATTTTGGGATTCTAGTCATGTCAGTAGGTGTGAATGGATTAATCCTAAACCTTGTTTGCTGAGCAATGAGGCCAGGCAGGGGAGTCTAGAGGTGGTCCTGGGCTGGGAGCATCATGAAATCCCCAGCACGGAGGTGAGGTGGAGTATACAATGTAGATACAGTGTAGATACAATGTTAGTATAGCTGCTGGTGGAAGAAACATCAACAGCACTGACCATTTCTCAGACTGGTCCCAAAGGCTTGTCTGATGGTCCTTGGTAGCATGAGGGTGGTTTGAGGATGGCATGAAGGTGGCATGAAGAGCTGACTAGCATGCCATGAGGAGGCCAAGGCCGTTATTTTAGGATCTTATTTAGAAACCCCACAGCCACGGCTTGTATCCAGACTGGCCCTAGCCTAGCCTGTGGAACTGCTTCCTTCTGCAGTGGTCAAGGACTCAGCCCGAGGATGCTTCCCCTGATGGTTTGAATTAGAAAGCAGTTGATGCTTTGTAGAAAAAGTTGAGGAAAACATTATTGTTGGAGACCAGTCCTCTCGCTGGCAGAGCAAACCGGTCTGGCTTGGCATTCCATAGCACAAAAGCCTAAGCTGGCAAAGTCGGAGCCTCTCTGTCAGAACTCCCCTTCTTCCCTCCCATCTGGTCCAAGGGGCCTGGGAACCACTGGCTGCCAGGTGGGAGTTGGAGGAGATTCCTTTGGCTATATGGGCTCCTGCACCCAGCAGCCACTCAGTAGACCGAGCTCTGACTCAGCTCCTGACCTGGCAAGGCCCTGATGTCTGGCAGTGTAGAGTAGCTATCTGCCAGAGAAAGGAACACTGGAGAGGGAGAGGAAGGCACAAAACGGCAACAGGCTGGCTGGACACAGTTCGAACACAGACAGGAAAGTGGATGTTACTGTCGTTATTTTAAGGCCGTGGAAACTGAGGCTCAGAGAGGTGATGTCATCTGCCTACGGTCAGACACATGGCCAGTGAGCCATGGACTGAGAATTGGACCAGAATGGGTCCGATGTCCTGCCAAAGGTGCTGCACAGATGCCAGGACCTCTGAGTATCCATGCTGCTACTCCCCCGGACATGCTCCTTCCTCAGATCCAGCGTTGGGTCTCAGGGAGGCCTCCTTTCAAACTGGCCATTGTCCTCGTGGTGGCTTCTGTCAGCAACAGTCAGAACCTTATGACCAGGGTTGCTTTTATCTCTCTCTGGTTTGTGACATTGGTGGCTGGTCTGTGTGGTGATTGTCGGATTCTGCACGGTGCTGATAATGTCCTGTGTAACACAGGATTAAGCAGGCAAAGGGCTCCTTGTGCCCCTCCTTGGCTCTGTTCCAAGTTCCAGCTCCTCCTTCCTCAGGGGGACAGGCCCCCAAGTGTCCATGCCACTGAGCTAAGGAGCCCCAGCCCCAAGAACTGGTCCCCCCTTAAGGCATCCTTCCCCTGCTTTCCTTGGGCATAAGTTGGCCCTGGGTCTAAACAGCCCCATTGCAACCAATAGGTACAGATTCCATCCTCAGCAGAGGGGACTCTGGCCTCCACCCATGAGATGCTGAGATAACATGTGTTATACATAATAGCAGCTGGCTTGTGGCAGGGGCGCCACAGGAGGTCACGTTGACTTCTCAGCCCTTTGTGCTCCCTGGGATGCTCCCCTGGTTTGGAATTACTCTTTTTGTGTGTGTGGCCTTTTCAAACTCTTTCCTTCTTTGAAAGCCAAGTCCAAATTCCATTTTCTCCACAGGGTCATCCTGGACTTCCCTGGTCCCTGGGCACCCTCACTCCCATCTCCCCTTTTTATAGTACTCAGGCTGAGCCTTATCAGAGGATGAAGAAAGAGCAGTTTGGAAGGGTGAGCTATCGAGTGATTTCAGCTCTGCTGCCTGTTGAGAAAGGGTGGAGTGTGCGCAGGCCCAAATGAGTATAGTTGGCCTTTCCCAAACTGTGCATAATTACTTTTAAAGGCTGAGCATATCAAACGCATTGGTGCACACGAATTTCCAGTCCTTTAGGTGGCTAAGACAAGTAGAACTCTGCTTGTGGCCAGTCTGAACAACCGAGGGAGACCTAACCTCACAAAGATCGCTTTTACTGTTGGGAATTGGTCCCACAGATATGCTGTGGGAAGGGTTTGTTCTCTGGTGCATGGGATATACCCTGCCTTAGCTTTCACATCCTCGGATGTGTAGTCTGTGGGTCTCTAGCCTTGGACGTGGAATCACACTTCAGCCTTTTGGGTATGACAATAACCAACTTGCCAGCCATAGCCCCGTTGGCTCCAGCCCTGAGGCACATCTGAAACAGACTTTCTGGGAAACCTTCTCCCAGTCCCAATTCAGCTTCTAAAGTAGCTTTCTGAAGGCTATTCCAGACCATCTCCTATGGACCTGCCTCTCGGAATCTCCTGAGCCTAAGTTCTCTTTTGTTTCCTTGCCTGATACAGTCACTAACCAACAGCTCCATTTGCTAGATGAGATGCTCTTTAAGGGTGGAAACAGGTGCTGTGCCATTGCCATCTGGTCCAGTGCTCACCCAGCGCTGGGGTGGGGGGACCCTAGAGAAGGAGTCCTGAGTCTTGATTACTGTCCTTGAGCCTCTCTTTGCCCATCTCTTTAGTTGGGTTATGTCCTACAACACTGCCAGGCAATCCAGAGCCCTGGGTGGGGCTGCTAGGGGGCATCTCACGGAGGAGGAGGGGAGGTTGTGGAAGGAGACTGCCTTCCCTTGGCTGTGATGGTCCAGGGCTTAGTGCAAGCAGAGTTGACTGGGGACAGTTGCATGGACTCTTTGGCCTGGTGGAGTCGGTGCGTTCTGGCACCCCTGAGAAGGTGTGACATCTAGGAAGAGTGGGGACATGGGATGCTGCCTTTTTCAGGACCACGAGAGTAAATGTGGCTATAGTCTTCCTCGTTCTATATAGGCGGGCTGGGCACTGGGCAGACGAACATTGCTCACGTGCCCACTCATCTCTCTGTCAGTTGCCTGGCTCTGCTCTAGATAGCTTGAGTCAGCAGTCCATCCTCCATCCCAGTTGAAAGCCAGTGCCTGGACAGGCTGAGCCCTGTCTTGAGAAGTTCTTCATTTCTGCTCCAATTCCCACCTGCTCTCCAGTGTCCAGAGACTCAGCGATGTGGACAGACACACACAGTCAGCACTAGAGACTGGCAACAAAGTCTGCTCTAACAAAACAATCACACAGTGATACTTGTCTTGTCTGGATCTATAGTTACTCTAGTGGTTCCCCAGGGGCAGGGAAGGCCCATCTGGATCCTGCTGTGTGTTAAGGCTATGTATGGGACCACACAGGTAGGTCTGGGGAGTGTTTTCTGACAGACGGGGAGGAGGGACTAATAGAGGGACACTTCCAGCAACTCCTTTCTCATCAGCATATAGCTGGGCTGTGAACCTATTCAGTTCTCCTAGAGGATGCAACAGGGTCCTGGGATTGTCTGCAGCAGATGACTCACAATCTGGACTCTGACGAAACTCAAATCTCTGCGACAGTTCAGAGCTGTGCAATGCTGGGGAAGTTATGCAACCTCTCTGTGGAATGGCCCATTAGAGATGACAACTATTTCATGGTGCTAAGGATGTGGGCTTACACACATTAGAGATCACAATGAGTATGGGTGTAATTATTACTGCTGATAATGAGTCAAAGGGTTCCTCTTTCCAATTAATGGTTGTCCTCTAGCAGCTAGAGCCAAGGTCTTGCTGACAGAATTGGAAAGGTCTGGGAGATGAGCCAGAGGTTGATACCGCAGCGCAGAGGACACTGGGACCGTGTGACCCGGGGGAAGACACTCCATCTCAACAGCTAAGCAGATGGCTTGTAGCAGAGCAATCTTATTTCCTAATTTGCTACCTGCAAGGCCTGTGAGGGAGATCAGAGAAACTGACCGGGACTGTTCCTTTACAGATATTTGCTGAGTACCAACTGTGCTCTTGGGCTCGGAGGGGTCCAAGTCAAGCAAGAGCACGATGGCACAAGCTCTCTTTTAGAGCACGATGGCACAAGCTCTCTTTTAGGACCACTGACAGGGAAGCCAGCACTGCAGGGATCAGTGGAGGGCTGAAGTGGAAAAGCCAACACCCCGCCCGGGCCCCCACAGCCCTCATCTGTAGGAGGCTAGCATGTTGGGCCAGTCGCCCTGTGACCTTAGGGTTCACTCCTGTTCTGCCTCCTTCCTATCACGTGACCTGGGGAGCTCCTTATAGCTCAGTGCCTGAGTCTCTGTTCGAGATGGACTTTGAGATGGACATAAAAATGCACCTTTTTCCTGGCTCTGGTGTGAGGATTAAGTGGATTCATTTGCTCAGTACCTTACTTGATGAGTAAAGGGTTCAGCGCTAAGCCAGACACGTCTTAGGCATCACTGAAGGCTTAGAAAGTTGACGGCTTGCCGTGACCCTGCCGTGACCCTGCTGCTTGGCACCTGATGATGTAGGTGTCAGTCTGGAGACCAGGAGCTCAGCTTGCATCAGAGTTTCTCATTCATCCTCCTGTCTCTGGGCTATTTGTACCTTAGAATCTTTAGAAGACTGGACAAGGCCTATTTCAAACTGTTAATAATAAAGTATTTTTTTAAATTTTATTTTATACTGGGCATCAAATCCAGGGCCTTGTGCATGCTAAATCCATGCTGGATTTACACTTCAAATCTTATACGCCGGGGTTGTAAGCATGTCTACCTTTGTGCTCATGTACATACTATTTGAATAATTGCTTTGTATTTGATATATTTATAATTTTCCATCTCTCTCTCTCTCTCTCTCTCTCTCTCTCTGGATGTGTGTACACATATGGCATGTAGCTAGAGGTTGATGCTGGGTATGTCCCTCAATCATTTATTCTCCACATTTTACAAGATTTATTATTGGTCTGTATACATGCGTGCCTGCATTCCTTTCTATATACCCCAGTAGCCTAGAGAGCATCGTACCCCTGGAAGCCAGCTGATGTGGGTGCTTGGCATCAAACCTGGGTCCTGTACAAAGCCTCCTAACTGCTGAGCTGTCTCTCCAACCTTCCTTAAGTTCCAGACAGGGATTCTCACTGAACCTTGCTAATTCAGCTAGACTGGCTGGCCAGCAAGCCCCAGGGATCCACCTGTCTCTGCACCCCAACACAGGGATTCCATGTGAGCTCCACCATGCCAGGCTCTCATGTAGATGCTCTTGTTTGTGAGACCAGCACTTTACCAACTGAGCTGCCCCCACCCACGCTGTAGTCATTTTTAAATGCGCAGTTTAGAGGCCTGAGTACATCCATGCTCTTCTGTAGCCACGGATGCTGCCATCGCCAGGACTGTGGCACCTTCTCCCCTCTACTCACAGTCCCTGGGAACATTCATTCTCTCTGCCCTTGTTATTTGGATTACTCTAGATCCCTCAGGTAAACAGGACCATAGGGTGTGTGTCCTTGTATACCTTAGATCGGTGCTCTCAAGGTCATACATGTAACCTGTGTCAGAATTCATTCTATTTAAAGTCCGAATAACATTCAGTACGTTGACCTTGCAAAGGATGACGGGAGAATAAGCAGTATACTGTGCGACTCCACATATCTGTGCAAGGGAGGGGCAGGAGAAGGGAGAGGACTCCCTGGAGAGCCTATGATTTGCAGCTTGCTGATGACAGCCACAGTCAAGCAGCTGAGACCGGGCAGGTGCCTATGAACCAGCCCAAGGTCTCCTCAGATTTCCCACTAGGGTTCCAGCCTCCCTGCGCCGTGACCTGTGGACAAAGAAGAAACTCAGCTGAGGCCTGTGACTCACAGGCCACCGAAGCCAGGCAGGGCCCCCGCACTTGGTCCTCGTGGCCCTTGTCATTTAACCTGGGTAGTGAGCAGTTGTCTGGGAGTCCCTGTTCCCTTCTCCAGCCTGGCTCCCCAGGCTTTGGGGATGACCCAGTTGGCCCAGTGAGTAAGGGCCCTGACAATTCCTCCTTTCATAAGCTTTGGTGCTGACTAATGCCTCTCAGTTGGGCTCACACTGGGCCCTTCCACTTCAAAACCAGTCCCTGCCCTGCAGCCGACCCCTGAAAGTTCATCCCCCTTCCTCCTCCTGAGCTCCTCTTTCCAACCTTGACCTCTAAGAAGCCCTCCCTCTCTCTGGGCCTTGCTGCCAAGCTTCGGGCTGTCCCTGTAGTAAGCACTCCTCACTGAGGGGCTACTTCCATTCCCAGGTGTTCATCCATAGGACATAATGGCCAACTACTCACATGGGACTCCTGGGAGCTCCCAGGAACCATTCCATTGAGTGACCCAGGCACTTAGGCCATAGGGGAGCTTTTCCTGAGACTCAGTGTCTTGCCTCCTTTTGAAAAGGCATGGGCTCTAGAAGGAGAGCTGTGTTTGAAGTCTACATTTTAAGAAAAAATATAGGATAAAGGTGAGACAGCTCCTCTCTACCTCCTGGAGATCAGGCCATCCCGAGCCTGAGCGGAGCTCACAGCCCAACGGAGGAGCTCAGAGGTGACCCGAGGAAGGCCATGACTAGTCGGGAGCAATTGGTCTCCATGACACGGCTCTCCATGACACGGTGGTTCTGAAGGTGAGAATGGACTCCCATGGAAGGAAGACATGTGACAATTCTGAATGTCAGTGAATGTCCACTTAGAGCTCGGACAGCGTAAGAAATCAGATGGCAGAGATGGTGCTTGGTCTGGAAGAGATCTCTCTAGTCTTTTTGGCAGAGAGGGGAGGGTAAGACTCCAGTGACCACCATGGCCTGCTCCTCTTACTACTGGCTCACCATGGAAATAACTTGGCAGGATCTGAGAGGTGGGAGGGGTAGGATGGGGGGTACTGAAAAGCTCCAACTGGGCAGGCCGAGGCTATGATCTGGTCTAAGCTGGCTCTTCCTCAGGCTGTGTGGCCACAGATGAGTCACACCCTCTGACTGACACATCCCTTATCTACAAAGGCTGGAAGTAAGATGAGGGGCCTTTTGAGGTCCTCCCCAGCTCTGAGATTCTGTAACGGCAGCCATCTTTAAGGATGAACAGCAGACATGCTGAGCTAAAACAGATGTGTCAGGTAAAAAGGTGGATGAGTGATTGGGTCATGTTTTTCTCGCCAGTGTCCCATGTTGGGTGAATTCTGCATTTATTCTCATATATATATATATATAATTTATTTTTATTTTATGCATACTGGTATGTTTTTGCCTGCATGTATGTGTAAGGTTGTTAGATCTTGGAGTTACGGACAGTTGTGAGCTGCCATGTGGATGCTGGGTATTGAACCAGGGTCTTCTGGAAGATCAGTCAGTACTCTTAACCACTGAGCCATCTCTCCAGCCCCACATTTATGCATTTTAATAGGTGGTCAATACAACATCTGTTAGCTGGAGCTTCCAGCAGACAGCCTGATCATAGCTCCCACCTGTGGCTCTATCTCCTGCCGGACCTTCAAAGCCACAAGGTCCCTGAATGGTTCCTAAAGATTCTTCTCATCTCTCCATCCCTCCACCTCCAACATTCTCCCAGAGGGTTGGGGGATGCCCATGCCCTGCCTGACTGTGTCTCCCCAGGGGCTGACGCTGGTGGGGAGGTGACATCAGCTGAGATGGCCAGGCAAAGACAGAGGATGTGCCCTGTGGGTAAAAGGGCGACAACTTCAGCTAGCAGGCAGCTCTGCAGGTCCAATCTCATTCTAGAGCAGCCCCTCCCCCCACTCTCCTTCACAGCCTTGGTTTGTTTTTGCCGTGCTGGTGTCCTCTTGGACAGGGGTGTCCTCAAAAGAAAGCTCGCTGATGGACCCTGGAACCCCCCTTCAGAGGGAAAGCTTCACTGGAGTCCTTTGCTGAGAAGGGTCTGTAAAGACCTAAAGGCTTGTTGAGAGACAGCACCAGGTCATGCTTCAGACGGAGTTGCAAGGCTAAGTCCCAGTCACACAAAGCCAACAGTTCCATCTTTTAAGAGCCTGGGACGTGTTTTTAAACTGTGGCTCTCTAATCAGTGGTGTTTTGCCCTTTGCTAGCACCCAGGGCTCCAAGCATCTGGACCCGGAACACGGATATGTGTGGGTGGGATGGGGAACTGTGCTGGCTGCCCAGAGACAAGAATCAGTCTTTGTCTCCATCTTCACGTGCACCTGTCATCCTCAAACCCTTGAACAACCTTGTGACTTTTACTTTCCAAACCTCTCTGAGCCTGGGGGGATGGGGGTGCCGGCCTGAGCCCACAGAGCCACATTCCGATCATTCCAGCCTCCTCACAGCTCCTGGTACTGTAGCTGCTGAGCCTTCAATGTCCAAAAATTCCAGCTGACTCATCCGTGGGTGAACAAGGCCAATTTGAGGGGCGGGTGGAACCTCGTGGGGGTTATCTCTGTGGAGGTCCCCAATTCAAAAGGTGAGCAGGACACGGAGTGGCAGCCTAGATGTGGCTTCTGCTTGAATGACATTCAGGTGTCATTTGACAAGTCGGTACAAAGCAACAGGTGAAACATGGCTGTGACTCCAGATCCTGGCCAGCTCCATCATTACCACTGTGTGGCCCTGTTAACCCTGGGGGTCTCAGACATCCTGTGAAGATGCTGCGAGCAGTGGTTCCCAAGCAGTAAAGGGAGATGAAGCAAGAGCGTGCAAATGAGTGTTGTCTTGACCAACTGGAGCTGCTTAGCAGTGATGACCCGGATTGGGATGTCACCCCTTTGATGCAATGACGTGAGACCTGCTTCCGGGTGGGCAGGCGGGTGTGTAATCATAGCTCACTCTGTCCCATGGGACAAAAAGGCTGCCAAGTTGCATGGTGGTGGGAAGTCCCTGCTTGTTTTGGGATTCAGAGTGGCAGGCATTTCTCTCTGAATTTCCCCATTGGGCCAGAGTAGGGCAGCTGAGCCTCCTGTCGTAGGGTTCTGTGATCACAGAACAGGAGCAGGGGCTGAGGGGAAAGGGCACGCAGGGGCTTCTTTCTTAGTGTTCACAACTCCAGATGGCTTTTCTAGTGTTTCTCCAGACGGCTGCTAACAAGATCCATGCCAAGTTCCTCCTGCCTCTCCCTAAACTTGTCTGGTGCCAAAGCGTTTCTCAAAAGGGGGAAATACGGGCCTTCAGCCACTGTGTCCTCACGGGTTCACAGAGCCCCCAGCTTAGCCCCGCCTCCCAGTTGTCTTCCCAGGGACCATGGTGGGAGTCGGAGGTGTGGAAACAGGATAGGTATGGAAGGTGATATGACCCTGGGAAGGGCTGGGTCTCTCTTTTCTGCCTACAGAAGGAAGACACACAAGAGGCAGACACAAAGAGCCTGGAGACTCATACCTGTCCTTCCTCGGCAGGTTGGCTCTGGGTTCAAATCCTCACCCTACTTTAGATGTAGGCCTTACTCTCTCATGTAAAGTGACTGTGACAACTGCTATCTCTGGAATTGTCTTAGTGTGCAGTATGGTGTCCCACACTCACAAAATTACACTTATTTTGTCCTCCCAGATGAGGGCTTGTTTAACTTTGCTGAACTTCCCATCTTCCAGACAGAGAAACTGAGGCCCAGAGGCAGTTGGTGGGAAGAGAACTCAGCTGCTGTTTCCACATCTCAGTCACCTTACCGGGTCAGCTCCAGGAGGAAGTGTCGATAACTCAGGAAAGAAGTCCCAGCGTCTGCTCTGGCCGCCTGGGGCAACTCTCAGGGCTCCTGCCAAGAGCTGGTTTGGCGGCTGTTCTTCCCCTCTGTGCCCATCAGCATTGGTCCAGATGTTCCAGGCAGCAGCCTGGGAGCTCTGTCTGGTTTTGCTTGGGCTCTCCTTCCTTATAGCCTCTCTCTCCTTTGTTTTTCCCCCATCTGGTCTCTGTAGCTTTGAACATGAAAACCTACAGTTCCGGTGACACTAGAAATCCATCATTTTTTTTCCCTCAGTTCTCTAGAAATGTCTTTATTAGCTGGGGAGAAGGCTGGGGTGGCTGCATAGCTTCTAACATGTCCCCTGGAACGGCTACCACACAAATCGGCCTTAGTGTTTTCTACTTAGATATCATTAGCTCCCAATCCCAACCTGGCCAGAGCCCTGTAAACTGGGGGCCTGGGAAATTCTGATGACCTAAGGCAGCAAAACAGAGCAAGCTCTCTCATGAGCACTTCCCGTGTGTGGAGCTGACCCAGACTCTGTGAGGCAGGTGCCCTCGCCTTTTTCTGACTAAGAACCTGAGACTCAGCTGTAGTCTGTGCTTTCTCCACAATGGGTGGCTGGAGACCTGTTCTGTACCAGTGTCTGCTGATCTGTACAGTCTATGTGAGACAGACTGTCAGCTTTTTTTTTTTAAAGATTTATTTTATGTATATGAGTACACTGTTGCTGTCTTCCGACTTCAGACACACCAGAAGAGGGCGCTGGATTCCATTGCGGATGGTTGTGAGCCACCATGTAGTTGTTGGGAATTGAACCCAGATCCTCTGGAAGAGGAGTCAGTGCTCTTAACCACTGAGCCGTCTCTTCAGCCTGACTGTCAGCTTTAAACAGAAGTTAGTCCTGTGCAAAGTCCTGGGCTGTGTCATCATCAAAGGGTAGGTGACGTTATTTTGTTGCACAGAGCCTCATAAGGCTCCTGGAGAGAAGAGCTACCAGGGATGTGTGAAGACCAGGGTACAGCTTGGTACCGTACACAGGGGACACCAAGGGACTGTTTCATCTCGTGACAAACCCAACACAAACCCAGAAAGGCATATGTGTTAGGAAGGATGGATGTGCGTGTGCGAGAGTGTGTTTTCATAAGTGTACAGGTTCATGTGTGTTAGAGTGTGTGTGTGTGTTCAATGTGCCTAAGAGTATGAGGGTGAATATGTGCACATTAACATGTGTAGGTGTGCACACATGGACACGGGAGCAATTGCATCTGGTCACACAGCACACATCTGCACACATCAGCACTGTGTGAGGAGAAGGCAGGGACATGAGGATTTGATGGCTGCCTAGGGCAGAGGCACCATCATCTCAGGAGACTCATCCGTCCGCTGACTTTTGAGACTTTGTATGAAGCTGGATGTTTCTCCACACCAGCTGTGGGTATTGTCATTGTGTTGTTTTGTTTGTTAGACAGGATTGTGAAGTCTAGACTACCCTTGGCTTTGAATTTTCTATGTAACCAGGGGTGACCTTGAACTTCTGATCCTCTGTCTCTCTCTATCTTCTACCCAGTGGGATTATAGGCAAGTGCTACTATGCCCAGATGTCTAGTTTATGTTACGGAACTCAAATCTAGGGCTTTGTGTATGCCAGTGTGTTCCCGTGGGAGCTGGGCCTCCAGGTCCATTTGTTGTTGTTGTTGTTGTTGTTGTTGTTGTTACTGTGTAGCCTTGGCTGTCAGGAAACTATGTAGATCAGGCTAGCCTCTAAACTCCCAGAGATCCACCTGTCTCTGCTTCCCCAGTTCAGGGATTAAAGGTGTGCATCGCCATCGCCACGCCCTGCCCCCATAAATCTTTTAAAACATACTTATCTTTACAATCAATCAAGAGGCAGCAGGCAAGCATGCAGAGCCAGTCCTTAGTGACTAACCACTCCCTCTGATGAGGTCCACGGTCTCACCAGGCCCAACTTCCTGGGCCTGGGTGCTCTGGGCCCAAAGCTGGCTCTGTACCTCAGGGAGTGGCCCGCTCTATCCAGGGCAGATTAACTTCCCTGGGACCGGCTTTGTTTTGGCTCAAGAAGTAACAGCAGAGGCTGAGATCTGAGAGCAGAGGCCTCTCCCTCCCACCCTTGGGGCCTGGTTCTGTTGAAAAACCTTTGATTTAGGCTTCTCAATTTGCTTTCTCTGGCTGGGTGTCCCAGGCAGAGGGGAACACCTAGGACTTCAGTTATTTTGTCTGCTGCAATTTGGGAGAGGGATTTGATATCGGAGTGGAGGAAGTTCCAGCAGCAGCAGCAGCAGCAGCAGCAGCAGCAGCAGCAGCCGGGTCTAGGCTGCTTGTTTGTTGAGTACAGGGTGGGTGGAGTAAGGCTAGAACACTGTAATTGGAAGCAGGAGAGTAGAAGCTGACACTTCTGCTGAGGGTCTGGCTTGTGCGATAGTTAGTGTGAGGGAGCCTGCTCTTGTGCGTGGGATCTGCCAAGGCAAGGCTGTGTTCGTTTACATCTGGTTTTAAAACACTCTCCCTCTCTTCACCCTGGATTCCTTCTTCATTTACACAGTGTTCCTTAGGGATCATGAAGATCTTGCGTGTCAACTCTGAAACCCTGGAGCACGTGCCTAGCCAGCTGCAAGACCTTTTCGGAGGGGCCGCCAGCAGGCTTCCTGAAGGCCAGGCTGCAACTCTCAGGTGTCTGCCATTGTCTCAGTCCCTGCCCCAGGTCTGCCACTTGGCACACAATAGGCCTTGTACATATTTGTCAGATGAGTGAGGAGTGAGGTCACTCACTACTGCTCCGGGTGCACGGCCGAGCTAGACAGCCACAGTTCAAAGATCCTTTGAATCTTTGAGCCAAAAGTATTTTGAGCCAATCCCAACTTCCCCCTGAATGCCATCCCCGGCACGATACCGAGGAGGTATACCAGGAAAGCCCTGTGATTATGTGAAGGTGGACATTACGTGTCTCCACAGGCCTGCAGCAGAGCTGAAAACAGTTCTCATGACTAAGTCTCATCCCGGGAAGAAGATCTTTTCATGACACGGTCGCTTTCATCAGAACATGAGCTGAGTTTCCAATACTTACTGAGATATGGTCCCCAAGTTAAAGAGGTAGTCTGGTCAGAACTAAGATCTTTGGAAACTGTGAGGCCATGTGCACCCCTGCCCTTACAATGATGTTCCGACCCCCCTCGGTACCAAGAAGGACAGCAAGATAGAGAAAATTATGGCGATGTGGGAAGAGGAAGGAACCCCTCACCCAGGCTTAAGCTCCTTACCAACTAAGGATCAAGAATTCCAGCACAATTAGCAACATTTGCTTAAGGCCATTCTCTCTTCCCAGCTAGAAACCTACAATTTTCTAGGACTCTCACCAGAAGCTTCATTTACAGTAAAAAAACACATCCTAAATACCTTGTGCAACTCCAGTGGCTTCTGGTTTTTATCTTATCAGATTATAATCCCACCCTATAATCCATTTACCAAAAATTAAAAAAAAAAAAAAAAAGGATTCTTAGCAACCTTTGAGATGTACTGAGAACCACCCAAAGCGCCTGTACGGGCAAATGCTGGCACTTGATTTGACCCTTTCTTAAGCCCACACCACACTCTTTAGTGTGCCTTATTCTTTCCTTAAATAAAGCCTTCCTCTTTATTTTTAATAAACCCAACTACGCCTCCTGAGAGAATGAAAGGACTCCTAGGCGTGGAAGCGTCAGTGTGGGCTTGTGCCTCTGTCCCAGCAATCTTGACAGTACCTGAGATTATGACCTTGTTTGTTAGTTTTGGGAGAGTCAAGCCAAGATGAGGCCATAAAAGGCAAAGCCTGACAGTCTTCTGAGGGAGAGATTTGGAGATTGACACATAGGAAGAAAGCCACGTGAAGAGAGAGGCAGGAATTGGATCATTGCATCCACGAGAGATAGCGTGATTGCCAAGGTTACTGGCAGCTCCTGGAAGCCCAGAGGAAGGCACAGGGTAGACCTGTGTGCAGAGCTTTCAGGAGGAATTAAGTGCTGACATGTTGACTTCTGGCCTCCAGAACACAGAGAGAATATACATTGGTTGGATTTGCATTTCTGGTTTTTTGAGAAGGCTCATGTATGTGCCCCACACTGGGCTTGAACCGACAATCCTGCTTTAGCCTGGTGAGTGCTGGGGCTACAGGTGTCTGTGGCCACACTTGACCTCCTTATGTCTCTTTAGATTACCTTGTTTGTGGTATTTTGTTACAGTAGTCCTGGGACATTAATACTTCGAACCGCTACCTGCCTTGACTTTTATATCATTCTTTGCAATCACGTGGTTGCTTTTGAAACCCAAAGGCTACTAAGCTAGTAAAAAGGCTTGTTATTGGATGTAAGATAAATACAAGATAAACAAGCAGAGGCATTCAACTGTCCCCTCGGGCCACTGCAACCATAAGTCAACATTCAGATAACAACAGTATTCGAGGCCATGACACCTAGCAACAAACTTGTGTGGGCTCTGATGACGAGTGACAGGCAGAGGGAAGGAGGGAAAGCTGTACTCAGGAGATATGTGAGGGAGGAAATCTATTTTCAATAAAAAGGAGATATAAATTAAATGGGTATTGTTAAATAAGAAAATTAAATTTATAATTTTTTAGCTTCAAATTTCAATAAAAGCCACCACAGAATTTATTTATTTATTTATTTATTTATTTATTTATTTATTTATCTTGGTTTTTTCAAGACAGGGTTTCTCTGTATAGCCCTGGCTGTCCCGGAACTCACTTTGTAGACCAGGCTGGCCTCGAACTCAGAAATCCACCTGCCTCTGCCTCCCCAGTGCTGGGATTAAAGGCATGCGTCACCACGCCTGCCCCAGAATTATTAACTAAAATAAAATCTATATTTAATGGTCAGGAGAAAATGACAAAGGCAATCTGAAGAGGAAGGAGAGGCCAGCCCCTACGAGTCATCAGAACACAGTAACAAAAAATACTAAGAATGCAAAATGGCACCACGGGGCAACAATGCTGAGTCAGTACCCACCAGCCCCTCTGGAAACCAGGCCTGAGTGGGATGGAGTGGATCGAGAATGGGGTCAGGTGAGTGTTTCTGCCGATTAAAGATGCCCCTCCCCCAGGCAAGCTTAACAGACTGAACCTCAGAGTGTCATCTCCACGCAGAAGGTCTCTGTGCTTACCAACTGGACCAACTCCGAGGCTTTCTGGGTAGAAAAGTGGCTTCTGTGCTCTACATGGGCATGGCATGTTCCTGAGTGTGAAGCAAGGGAGAGGCAGGAAGGACAGACGGTGGCTGATGCTATCTGCTGACCACTCCTGAATGTCTAGGACTGGCTCTGCCATTGCCGTACCCTGAGCAATGTTTCATAATTAAGTCACTGGAACAACTTTTTCTCAGTCATTCAAACTTCTGGAACTATATGAACTTAGGGAAGTACTCCTGACTTAAAGACTTTATTTTCTATAGAAGAAGATGGCCTAGTTGGCCATCATTGGGAGGAGAGGCCCCTTGGTCATACAGACTCTATATGCCCCAGAACAGGGGAATGCCAGGGCCATCACGTGGGAGGGGGTGGGTAGGGGAGCAGGGCGGGGACGCGGGAGGGTAAGGGAAAATTTCTGGATAACATGTGAAATGTAAATGAAGAAAATATCTAATAA